>CM076572.1:495021648-495621648 GCA_034641835.2 Pinus albicaulis
ACATGGGAAGGAGTTAGGCTATAGGTAACCCTAGATGTAAAGTGGATTTATGGGCAAGGGAAAAATAGAGTAATGAGGTCATAGGTAGGAAAAAATGATGGAGATGGTGGCACAAGCCCATAAGGAGCCTTTAATGAGGGGCATGGTAACCATGAAATGGCAAGGTTGATAGAATAGTGAAAATTTTGCTATAAGGATAATGAAGGCAGTGAGATTTCTAAAACTCACAATATTTAGGGAATTTTGTTTTTAGAAATCTAGAACCAATCTATAGTCATCTACAGATAGTAAAAATTACTGATGACTAACAGTATCAAAATAAGTTCCTTGGTTATTGCTTTTTATATACTAAATTTGGGCACAAAGCATAGGATTGCAAAGCATATAATATGTTCAAGTATAGAGGATCTAATAAAGTGCCTAATGTTGAATTTTAAATTTCAATAAATAAAGGCATTAAATTTCTAAAAAATGATAATTACTTCTAATTATATTGATATTCTTTTGATTTTTCCAATATATCATTAAGTAGTTATAATTCATAAATTCAACCATATAAAAGCAGTAGAATAGTAGAGATCACAATTCACAAAGAGAGCACAATATTTACCCTAGTAAAACCCACTTAGGGGAAAATCCCAGTGACCTTTTCAATAAATAAATTATTATTTTTAACAAGAGACACACCTAGACCTCTAGTCATCAACTAGGTCAAACTTACCTTCAAAAAATATATGGAAAACCTGGTCAAACCATCCAAGTCAATCCTTCCAATTTGATCCAACAACTCACCTTATTGTTCTTCCCTAGGCCAAATTACAGCCTCCCAAAAACTACCAAAATCCCAAATTTTTGGCCCCTTCAATTGCCTAGAAATTTCAGTCCCTTTAATTTCAACTGCCTAGAAAAATATGTGAAATGGAGAGATATAGAGAGTCCTTCCACATCTGCGTGCTATATAGAGAGAGAAAGAGATGAATGTTTCCCTTATTTTCATCCTCCTTGTCCTTCGCTTGGATGCCCGGAAGATTCCTGATGAGAGAGATCAATTTTTTTCCTTGTGGAGGAGGTCGAATGGGTGTGTCCTTTGCCTAGGCCAACTTGACTCAGAGGGAGGCCAACCTAACAATTTTTGGAGCCAAAAGTTCAAATTCAAAAGTTCAAGTTTTCATTAGAAAAAATTTGAGGTCTAAAATGGGCCTCAAAACAAAAATGTACAACCAAAATCAAATTTATAAGAACCAATGGGATTCAAGATGGTGATGTCAACCATGGGAGATGATTCACCTTTTTTGGAGTAAAAAAGTAAAAATATTAGAAACTAAAAAAACTATTTTTTCAACTCATTTTTTAAATGTATCGCCCTATGGTTTTACTCAAATTTTTAGAGATAGCACTCATTGGATGCAAAATTAATTCTTTATCCAAGGAGTAACCATGTTGTATACTTTCGTTGGACCCTGCTACAAGAAAAATGAGAAATACATGAAAATGGTGATTGCAATCACATTTTTTCATGTATTTCTCATTTTTTGTGTATCGGGGTCCATCTAAAGTATGAAACATGGGTACTCATTAGATGAGAAATTAATTTTTTCATCCAACAAGTGCTCCCACTTTAAATTTGAGTAAAATCGTAGGGAGATAAGTTGAAAATATGAGTTGAAAAGGTACTTTTTTTATTTTTTCCCTCTAAAATTTGATGATGTAATCTAACCTTATTTTATTATTTCCACTATTATTTTATAATATTCCTTATGAGACCCATTTTAGACCTCAAATTTTCTCTAATTATTCTTTTAAAATTCCAAATGGACATGACTCAAAAATATATTTTTATTTTGACTCTAACATGAAGGACATGCTTTACAATAATCAATATAAATACATCAATGACCATAAATATATATTATGAAGACCGCTCATTAGTTACAAAATTCAATACTCCCTCTTAACTAGGGAGATATTCATAATTATTATCATAGGCAATCTCAAGTTGACAAATTTCTCTATGAAAAGGTTATGACAAAATCATCAACATCTTGTCAACATCTCTGACATCAATATCATCTAGTCAACATATCTAACATCATCATCATCCACTCAGCATATATGACATCATTAGCACCATCATTAATATCATAATCAACTATTTTCCACAATTTTTTAATACCACGGACCCTTAAACAGGTTAGTACTCTTGACACGTGGCACAACATTTAGCATCAACTAGTCATCATGGCTATGGTCGATACCACTAATCCAACTAGTCGATACTCCCAAACTAAACTAGTCTTGGTTCACAATCATGGTCAAAATCTTTGAATTGTGGTGAAACTCCAAATGTCACACTCCACCTGGGAAACTAGGCCCAATGCTAAATGATGTCCTCATCCAAAATAGAGAGAATGGGCCTAATGTTGAAAGCCACGCACTCAATTGAGTGATCTTGGGCTTCTAGAACTATTCTTCCCAATTGGTAAACATATTTGACCTAGGAAGAATAATTATCCTTTGTTGGACCATTATGCCTAACCCATCAACATATTTGACACAGGGAGAATTACTTTCCATAATGCTATCATATCTACACTCCCTCTCAATGGGGCAATCTCCACAATCCCAAGATTGTCCTTGAAGTATACAAACTTCTCTCTGGACAAAGGATTCATCAAAACATTAGTTGTATACTCATCATTGGAGATGTACTCAAGCCTCAATGCGCCTTTCTGTACCATGCCATGAATGTAATGGTACTTGATTTAGATATGAATTTAGTGGTACTTGATTTCTTGGTTCCACCTGGAACTTAGGCTCAATGTGTCCACTGTAAAGAAAATGTTCGGCCTGGTATTAACCAAATACATCAATGAGCCAATCAATTGTTACTACATGGATGGATCTACCAATTTGGAATCGGAGTCTATAAACTTATTCAAATTACTCACCATGGGAGTTACCATGGATTTACATTCCATCATGCCAAACTTCTGAAGGATATTAATAAAATACTTTCCTTAACCAAGGCGTATATCGCCAAGCTTTTTCCATACTTCCAATCCAAAATAATAATGCATTAAGCCAATGTCCTTCATGGAAAACTCAAAGGCCAACTGCCTCTTACATTGAATGATGAGAGGCCTGGCACCTGTCATAAATAAATCATCAACATATAGCAATAAAATCACATGTGAATTGTTTATAACTTTGGTATAGAGGTTTAGATAACCATCACACTTGGTAAATCCAACTCTTTTCAGGTAGCTGTCAATTTTAGCATACCAATATCTTGGAGCTTTCTTGAGTCCATACAAGGCCTTCTTCAACTTGTAAATGTGAGACTTCTTCCCATGAACCTAAAAACCTTGAGGTTGCTCTATGTACACCCCTTCCCCAATCACACCATTGAGGAAATAAATATTTGCATCCATCTTATATAAACTTCAACCCAACTAAGTATCAATATAAATAACATATCTAATAGAGGTGTACCTAGAAACTAGATCAAATGTATCATTGCAGTCCTCTCCCTCTTTTTGGGAGAACCCTCTAGCCACAAATCACACCTTGTACTTGGATATACTTCCATTCGAAGTATTTTTTATCTTATATATCCATTTGGAAGTCACCATTTACTTCCCTTCAATTATTCTCACAATCTCCCATATTTTTTCATGATGGATTTATATTCTTCCATCATAGCATCCTTCCATGCATGTTGGATAACTACTTCTTTATAAGCAGACGGTTTTGTGTTAATGATATTAGTCATAAGATATATATAAATAGATAACCTTTTGGGTTTCTTACTTTATGTGGATGTTTCATCTGGAGTTGCATGCCTTCTTCTTCTTCCAAGGTAGATCTAAGCCATGTTGATATCTTCCTTATCTCATGAGAAATAACTGGTTTAACAATTTCAATAGGCCCTTCTGGCTCTTTAAGATTTTTTGTAGAACTTTAAATTTCTTCCATAGAAGCCTCGAGCTTTTATTATTCATTTTTGGAGTCCATGGAAACTTCTTTAGACTTCTAATATGGAACCTAATCATCAAACATAACATCTTGGATGACCTAAACTTTTTGTTGCTTAGGAATGTACATTCTATAAGCCTTTGATAATTAACTATACCCAACAAATATACCTTTATCCTTAGGAACATGGATGTAAACTAGGTAGCCAAATATTATAAAATTCCCAACCTTTAGCTTATGTCCAGTGAACGCTTGTTCAAGATTCAATATGTCTTCCAGAATTCAATGATGACTTCTATTTTTAATATATAAAACTATTAAGGATGCTTATTTCCTTAAGAAAATCAGTAATTCTTGACCATGCATCATAACGTTGACATATTCTTCAATGGACCTTTTCTTTCTTTTTACCACTCCATTTTGTTGAGGATTATAGGGGACAATTAGCTCCCTATTAATCCCATCTTCTTTACAAAAGAAAACAAGCTCTTTTGAAGTGTATTCTCCTCCAATTTCATATCTCAAAATCTTGATCTTCTTACATGTCAAGTTCTCTACTTCAACCTTGAATTCTTCAAACTTAGTTAAGACTTCATCCTTGGTCTTCATGAGATAGATATGTGTATTATGAGAGAATTCATCAATAAAAGTTACATAATATAAAGAACCTCCAAGTTTTTTCACTGAGATAGGTCCAAATACATCAGAATTAATCAAATCCAAAATTTATTTGGATCTACTATCACTGCTTGGAAATGACCTTTTGATATTCTTTCCAAGTGCACAACCTTTACATACACCTTCATTTTTTGTTTGCAATTCAGGCATACCTGAAACCATTTGACTCAAAGCAGGAAAATCTCTATAATGAAGGTGACCATATCTCTTATGCCATAATTCACATGAATTGGTTTCATTGTGTACTATAGCTTAAGTTGGTTGACCCAAGAATCTATATAATCTCCCTTCACGAATTCCAATAACACTAGCATCATCTATACTAGAGCCCTTGGGCCATACAAGTAATTTTCCATTAAAAAAATCTACTCTATCCTTTACATCTAAACATGAAATATACACTATGTTCTTTCTCAACCCTAGCATATAGTACATTTCTAAGATGGACATTGTTATGAGATTCTAACTCAACGGATTTCTTTCCAATTTATTTGAATGCATATTTGTGGTTGTCTACAAGCTCTGCCATTTTTTTGAAAATGTAACTAGTGTTTGTCTTCATAATGTAATAAAATGTAATTTTTATAATATTTATTTTTTGTTATTATTATTCTACTTGTAAAAGCATGTTTTTCATGCCTATAGAGTCTAAAGAGTCAAAAATAAAAATTTATTTGTATCAAGTCCCATTTGGACTTTTGTAAGAAAATAGTTTTGAATTTTCTATTGAGTCAAACTCCACCAAAATTTTGAAGTTAACCCTCCTTCGAAACAAGTTGTCCTGAGCCTCCAAAAGCCACCTATTCGACCCTCCTTGATAGTTATATATAAGATGTAGGTCAACTTATTTAGTAGATCATCTAATTACACAACAAGAAGCACATCTGAACCATATGATGGAGATCATGGAGAAAAATTCAATGGAGAGAGAACATGTTTCACTGAAAGAAATTTTTGAAGTGAACAGAATTATGTAAAAGTTTAATTTTTAGTGATGTTGCAGGCCCAAATTTTCAAGGGCTGAAATTTCAAGATTTGACAAGAATTTTAGGAGTTAACGAATTTTGGGGACAATTTGACTATCATTAAATTTGACATTAGAGATGACTTAGTGGAGGGTTTGACTTAGAATTTTGGTGAAATTTTTGGTCTTAGTATTGGTCTTCAATATATCATTTTGATTTGATTCTATAATATAAGGATTGTTGGGTTTTCCCCCTTGTTGGGTTTTTCCCTAGCTTGGAGCCCAATTTTTGTGTCTCTTGTCTCTTTATTTTCCTGGAAGATGTAAAACTTTGTATAATTTCTTTATCAAGAATCCATTAACAAATAATAAAGAATAAATCTAAGCATTCACAATTAATTATCAAGTAGCTAAATCAAGCATAATTACACTACACTTTATTTCTCAACATGGTATCAGAGCTATGGTGAACACAACAACAATAATGAATAATTCAAAGCAAAGGAAAGAAATTTTTGGGCATCTAAATCAAAGAGAGACATAGATCCAAACATCTAGTGGTACTTTGTGAATAGTTTGAACCTGTGGTAGAACTTTTGAACATGGGAAGGAGTTAGGCTATGATATTCGAGTTTACTATAGCATTGTAATATGTGAATTTCTATGACACGTGATGGTATATGAAACTATTTGTGATACACTTTTCTATGGTCAAGAAGTTATATGTCAATGTGTTTTCACTACTACAACACCCTCCAAATTTTTCCTGCATTCAAATTTTGGGGCCTCCTTATGATCATGCAATCCTTCATTGAAAGACATTAATTTCATGCTTAGTCATGTTGCTCAAGTGTTCAAGTATTTCTTTAATAATTCTAAGTGTTGAATCGACCTACTTTTACATGCCTCCATAACAAACTTCTTCTAAGAAATCCTAGCAGTCAATGTGTATCCGCGGAAATCAATCAATGTGAATTCCTTAATGACAATGACTACCCAGTGCCTAATGACAGTGACTGCACAGTCCCTAGAGATAGAGGTTGTGCAATATTTGTAGATAGTGACTGCATATTTCTTGATGACAATGCTTGAACAGTTTCTAGAGACAGAGACTGTGAAATCCTTATGAAAACTAATAGTGTGAGGGAACCCTTTGTAGATAGTGATTTCACACTCTTTGTCGACAATGAAAGTGTACTTGTTCAAGTCAGTCAATTCACTCTTGGATCCTATTTTCCTGACATGCAATAAGAAAAATCACCAATATTAACTCTATTTATGTTTTTTCTCTCCCTGTATAAATATCCCAGTCTTGACCTCATATGTATATTCATATTTTTCTTTTGAGCCTTGTGTGCTATTGAAATATAAGGAACATTATCTCACTCATGGTTGTAAATTTTCTATCATATGGGTGAGTTACTCAATTGTCACTTTTTTTTTTGCAATTGTCACTTTTGTTTTAAGTATGCTCTTACATGCATCATTTTTTCTTGAACTATATTTTAAAAGTTTCACTTTTTCCTAATCTCATTCTTTCATGTGTCGCATGTGTTTTCTTTTTTTTTGCAAGTGTCGTTTTCGCTCTTGCATGTGTTGCTTTCACTTGTTTTCACACATCTTAAGAGCACCATGGAAAACCTCCTAGAGGAAGCTCCAACACACTCTTTTGCAATATTTGATGTTATTTATCATTATAAAATGTGTTGGATACATTATTATCACATAGCACACCTTTTTATTGCATTGCGACACTTGTGTCGTAAAGCTACATCGTAAGTGTTGCACTTGGAGATAAGTGTCATTTTACTGTACGCTTGTTGGTTTTGGGTACTTTGTGTCATATTTTCATGTTCTTGGGTGTATATATGTGTGTAATCATGTTCAATATATGTTATATGCTATTAAACTCTTGTCTCATTGATATCACACTTAGCCAATTTTGGAGTTCATTCTAGTCCTCACATCTTACGCAACTCATAAGCACACTCAGTATTTTAGTCAAAGTGATGAGTGCATTGCACACTCCTAAGCCTTAGTGATGAAATATTTACATCTCAAACTTGTGCATTATACCCATATTTAAGGCAACCTCTTCCAATTTCACATTGAACAACCTCATAGTACAAACCCTCAATCTTGTTTCTTATCCTTGCCTACTGCGCAGTCCATCATCCCTCCTTCCTTGTATTATGCATTTTGCAATTGTATTGGATAGAGGGGTCATCTCAGGACTCCTAAAATGATAAAACATACAGTCCCCCAAGCTTCATCTTCAACTATTGTGCATTACGCAATTACATTGCACAACCTATCCTCCCTTGTCTCCTTCACTTGCTCAATTATGCAATGCCTTGTGATGCCTTGCCTCAACTATGCATTTTGTATTTCTAGTGGATAGTAGGTCGATCTCTATGTCACTACAGTTCTCAAATGTGCAATCCCATGAGTCTTCTTCTCAATTAATTCACATTGTACAGTTACATTTCCTAGTCTTGTCACTCTTGCTAACTAAACTTTCCCACCACGCAGATCCTTAATGAGCCTTCCCTTATTGTGTATTGTGTAGTCCCATGGGATATCATGGTCATCCCTTGGCCATTGTAGTTCTAAAATACGTAATTCCTAGATCCTTTCCCTCAATCACTTGTGTCCCGTTATAGTTATCATGTTACATGAGAAAACATAGGTATAATAGGTGATTGTGGGAACGATGTTGTCGTGTCATGAGTGAAATTTATTTTTAGGTATTATCACCCTCTCACGGAAATATGATGCTCAAGGAGGTTAGCAAGAAGAGGTTACAAGAATTACACTTGTGGAGATGAGTCACAAAGATGATATCATGTAGGAGTAAAGGAATCTTGGACCAAGGCAGAGAGATGGTGAATAATATTGACTGAGAAGGTTCCAACACTCATCCAAACCCTTTGGAGGGTGAAGATGAAGCACATCCTAGTTCAATCATCAAGATATGAAGACATATCAATGGTGAAAGGAACCTCACATCAACACATTTCCTTAAAGTCTCATCTCACAGTCACCAAAATATGGTAATTCAAAGGGTCAACACAAGAGTGTTGTTTGGTCTCATGTATTTTTCCACATTATTTGTGGAATGTAATATTGTATTTTCAAAAAATGAGAAAATGTAAAATGTGTGGAATCCCAAGGGTCACACATGGAACATGAAAAGTCGCTAGAAATTTAAATTCATGTAGAATCTCAAAGGTCACATAGGAATTCAAAAATTCACATGGGAGTTCAAGAGTCATGAGAAAAGGTCAAGATTCATATGGGGAGGTGAAGATTCACCTCATTTGTTTAAAACTCACCCTCATATCTCAAGCAAAGTAATTTTTACCTTGAATTCTCTAGCTTGGAAAAGGAGAGAAGATCATTCTTTAGAGGAGAAATTAGTGGCTTAATGTTCCACTATTGGAGCTAGTGTTGCATCAATGTAATTGTGTATCTTGGAACCTCCCCTTAATATTTGAAGCTCTTACAGTCGGCGAATTTTCATGCATGTATCATGGATGTTGTAAGACTATTATTTTAGTATTTGTGGTATATGTTTGTGTCAATACAAAATAGTGAAAATGAACTATTTCATTGGTTGTAGTATATATCTTGTTGAATGTGCATTGTTACTTGCTTTCATGATCGTTGTTACTATGTGAACTATTTCACAGGTTAGTTAACGATTCTTTCTATAATCTTGTGCATATTTACTAGAATAGTACTATTAATTTTCTCTTAAATTCTAACACTTTTTACTTTGTTCATGGAAGAACCTTATATGCATTGCAATTGTATGCTTCACAATGTCAACTTGCTTGCCTATCTTGGATTTTAGACATAATCTCTTATGTTGATAATTGGATCCAAGGAAAATCTCTAAGAGTAATGGTGGTCAAGCCTATTATCCGAATGGGGATCCCACTCAAAATAGTGTGAGGTCTAATTGGGACTTCATATCGGGCAAACCACCTATGTTGGACGACTTCCAACATCACCAGCAAATGTTGCTAGAAAGAGGGAAAGATGATATGTTTAGCTGTGAAGTATATTTTTTAATATCTCGTATTAAATGGCTTCTTCACAAATCATAATACTTGGATGTTTTTCTAATAGATAAAATCTTAAAATCCTTGTGGAATTTATTTACAACTTGTCTCATTCAAATTTTGATGGTGAGGATGGAACAACCATATCTGAACACACACTTCAACTTCTGAAGTTTTATATTTTTATGAAGTGAGTTGTGAAGATGTTACTTGTAAATTATTCACCCTCACACTTGAAGGTCGAGTTAAGAAATGGTGTCATACCTTACCATATGATTTTATTCATTCATTTGAAAAACTCTTTAAGGAGCTTCATCAAACACTTGATAGGTATGATTTTCAAAATTTATGTAAGAGGATCAATCATATTAGAATGAAACTCGATGAATAATTAAAATATTTTCTGGATCGGTTTCTTCACCTTTGTTATGAATTTTCTAAGGAAGATGTGGATTGGGATTTTATGTGTTATGAAACAAGCTCCAAAAATAGAAGAAAAGTGAGATCAACGCCTTAGAAATCAGCCACTTCGAGGGGGAAACCTCCAATACATTACATAAATGAACAATTCTTGGATGATACAAATGACAAAACCTCCTCTCTATATATAGGAGTCCATGTGGCCACAATGTAATCCTAGTGGGGCCACAATGTAATCCTAGCCAACCTAACAATAATAATGTAAGGGCACAATAATAACAATATGGGGGTTACAGGGGTACAACAATAACAATAAGGGGGTTACACTAACAACAATAAGGGACTATACTAGTGTAATATAAGGACCTAAAATTATGAATGAAAAATTTCAATATTTATTTCAAATCTATTTAGAACCATCTAAATTTGAGTCTTTTATGATTCTCCCATATTTTATTAATCATGGGGAACTTAAAATTTGAAAGGAGGAACCTATTCTCCCTTTTTTTCCTTCTCCCCTTCCTTTTCCATTAAATAAAAATAGTAGTCTTGTGTATTGACGCTGAAGTTTGAAAACTTGAGAATCAAATCGTTGATACACTTATCCCATTTTCATTTCCTCCCCATGGACAAGATCTTATCTAGGGAAAATTTGAATGTTCTAATAAATCCATATTGGAGCATGAGGTGAAGATTTATCCCTTGATTCCAAGAGGTGACATTAATGTGCATAATTCTAATCTTAAATATGATATGATCGAAAGTATTTGTTTTTATAGGGATACCTTTCATCCTCTATCATTTACATATCATGACCCATTGTACCTTGATTCGTTTGATCAATATGCTTCATCACCATTTGCTTCAGATACTCTTGATTCTCATTTTACTAGCTCAAATGGTGATTATGTACAAGGTGGTCACATTTCACATGTAGAGGAGCAAAATGATGAATAATCATTCCATATCTCTTCCATTTTTCAAATTCATCTATGTCAAGATGATGTTTCTACATCCTAGGTTGATGAAGGATATTTTGATCTTGGAAATCAGTTGAATGAAACTGAATCTCTTAACCAAGATGAGTGCTTAGAAAATGATCACCCTGACACTAATGAGTATACTGATATGCATAGTGATGAGTTCCCAAGTAAAAGTAAATTGGATGATATCTTGTTTTCACAAGAATAATTTTATTTGCAAAGCTTTGATCTAGAACCTAATTCGATCATAGAAAAGTTTCTCACAATAATTTCCTCCTCAACTCAGTAGCCCTTTTCATTATATGTGTATAATGAATCAACTGATATATCATGTTCTTATAATTTGCATTTTGATGAATTAGATTTTAAGTCCACAAAAGGTGGTAAGGTTTCCCATGATGAAGAAGATGATGTGATCATCATTGAACATATTTCTTAAAATTTGGGTAATATATTTGGTGGTGTTGATACATCTAATGAAACTCTTGATTCTAACATCTACCATCTGACTCATAATGATATTATTGAAATAGTTTAAAAAATTTGTTCTCGCACCAATGTTTATATGGCCATTCTTTTAAAATTTAATCGTTCTACATTTTAATTTTCAAGGACTCGTCAAGAAGTCGAGGAACTTCAGCTCCCGCTGACTTGCTTATGTCAAGTTCTTGCAATTCTAATGAGGTCTCCGAACTAAGTCAATGATGCAGGAGCATCATGGTTCCAAAAATTTGTACATTTATTAGAATCTAGGGGGTCTTATGTTTTTCAAAAGAGTTGATTTTCTAAGTATTTAATTAATGTAATTTTCAATTTTATGAGTGATTTATGTGAGACATTTATATTAGGATTTAATTAAATATTGAGAGGAATATTTGTAAATGTTCTCGAATGTAGGATAACATGAGTGATTGATGATTAATTGGTGTGGATTGAGATATTCTGAAATATTGTAAATCTTATATGAGAAAGTAGTTCATGATTTTATGGATTTGAAGAGGATCCTAAGGATTTAGTTGAATGTTGAGATCCTCAAGAGATAAAGAAGAGATTTTAGGAATTAATTAGGGACTTAGAGGATTTTTAGGATTTTGTTGAGTAACCTGATCTAAACCAGAATTGGTCACATAACCTTTTGTATAAAATTGTAAAGCCTCAAAGGCATAGAGAGATATATTCTTAGGGAGAAAAACTTAATTCTAAGCTTACGGACACATAGAGAGAGGAAGAGAAAAGGGCCATGTGAAAGGCACATCAGGCCAAAGCCATATTGTAAACACATTTTTCTTGTATTTGTAAAATTTATTTGTTTAATGAGAAATCGAATTTCACTTTGACTGTGTGTCATTTCTGTTATGTGCTGAGTGACCCATAATAGAAAGAATTCGATATCAGTGTAATAATTCACTGTAAAAAATTCTAAATGAATGAATAAGTATTACCGGGTGACAAAAGACTTAATGGAAGGGTAGAATCTATATGATTCTAGTCTGGGAGTTAATTAGCTATTAATGAAGCTAATGGGAGAAAATGTGTGCAGATTGAAAGGAATAAAACACAAATTTTGGCTTTAAACAGTATGAAAGGGTGCACATAAGGCGTGATAACTCTGGATAATATTCAATAACAAGAACAAACTCAGGAGAGATTAGCGTTAAAGAATACCGAACAAGCTTAGGAGGAGTAGCATGGAGGAAACGGAGTTGTAGAGCGGCGACAATAGAAAGCAGAGAAATCGACTAAGGCAGAAAAGACTTAGAATAATTCCAAAGGAGAAATCGGATGGTGAGGATCGAATCCCAGAATTGAATTTTTAATATTAAATGAGAGAGATCACATCGCAAGGTAAATTATTTAAGTTTCGATGCAGTAAGTTGAAGAAGTTGTGAAGTAGACATGTGTCGGGCAAAGAATGAAAGCGCACATTGAAAATCAGTGATTATAGTATTTATGTGTTAAGGACTTCACAAGTTAAAAAAAATAACTTGCGATGCGGTAATAATTGAAACTTGTGATGCGCTAAAGGGAGGAGCCACGTGTTGGCAGAGCGATCTGGCGCATATCATGCATCGAAAATTTTAGAGTTTAGCATTAAGACATCGTAAGGTAAAGTATTTTGGTTGCGATGAAACAAGGATGGGAAATGGCAATGTGAGACAATACAGCGGGACCATTAGATCTGGTATATATCTACGGTGAATATTACATCACAATTTCGCATCGGCTTCTTTTTTGTTTATTTTTTAAAGGTATTTTTTTTTAAATGTGAACTGTGAAGTGAAAAAACCTGCGATATGTGATGCGTTGTGATTGGTCTCCGTGTTGTGGGACCCTATAACCCATGTTCCGCATGTATGTAAGTGTTTTTAGTTTATGTTCGATCTGTTTTAAAGTGATCGTTGTTGATTGCACGTGTATGCATGTTTAATAAACTCCAATATTGTAATCCGCTACAAAGAAAGGTGTTGGCTTGAGGGGTCCTAACCCAGGTTCAGTGTGCAAGGTTTGCCAACAAACCCCTATACTACTGGCCCTTTCGGCAGTGACCTGCTTGCGCAGGTCACAGTCTCACCCGAAGTAGTATGGGTGGGTGCTGGAACCAAGTTTCCGCACCCTAATAAAGGAAGGGTAAGGTAGCAGGGTTGCGTTCTATTCAGATCACCGTGTCTCTGCGCAGGGTTAAATATGTATCTAATTGCATCCACGTGCACTAGATCTATAATTACATGCTTTTCATAATATCAATACAACATTACATAACCCAAATAGAATATATCTAGATTTACTTCAATACACAGGATTTTGCAGCATGATATAACCAGAGCAGAATAGATCCAATCATTCAATATACATACCTTCGTAGCGTAAAGATAGAAAATTCATATCACAGTAATTATCAGCAATCCATTCAATAGTACTTATAGATTCAGATATAATAATCTTGCATATTCATTCATTCATCACCCTTACAATTCCCTTCCCAGCCTACGCACACAGTAGCAGGGTCCGCACATAACTGGACTAGGATCTCCGCGCACACAGCCAGCAGGAGTCTGTTCCCCAAAAACCCAAATAGATCGCTTATCCAACAGATCGCATCAATATTTCAACAAATCCTACCTCTTACAATCCAAAATTCCTCTCTATTTATAACAATCTAGCTTTGAAATTCCTATGATTGCAACCCATGGTTTTCGGACCCCTAGTTTACCCTTTAACCCCATTACAATGATTTTGGGGTGTTGACCCACCCCAAAACCCATACGCTATACTAAATATAAAAAAAATAACCAAAATGGACCGGTTTTGTAGCCTGTTAGGAGACCCCATTCCAAAAAAAGGGAGTCTATGTGGGCCATAACCCACAGGTCCATGGTATTGTTTAAAATGCAGTTTCGTGTTGCATCATTTGGTATCAGAGCCTGGAGTAAATGAATTTTTTTATAAATGAAGATGGAAGAGTTAAAATATGCAGAATACATTTGGTAGCAGAGCAGAATAAGATTAAGCGTGATTGTGGATCAAAGGAGAAGAAGTTAGATTATAAATCTGAAAAGGTGGAGACAACTGCAGAAAGAAAATTTATTCAGTAAAATCTGACAAAGTGATGGTTTTTTTCTTGAGGAGAAAGGAGATTCACTCGAATGTAAAGAGTGGATGGATATTTCTTGTGAAATCATGCAGGTATTGTTTTATTTAACTTTATTTTAGTTTTGCGGGATAAAACACATATTGAAGGTTGATAATTGCAGCTAATGAAGTATGTCATCAAAAGAAGATCACAGCCTTAAGAAGCAATGATGAAATAATTTGGTAATGATTTCTGAGTGGAAGAAGAGTGTGGCCAAAACCTATTATTTCATTTGTGATTGAAATACAAGAGGACAGTTGTGTTCTCAAAAGTGAAGATGATTTGAAGCCTAGAAGGAGCAGACAAATGCTCAAGGAAAGTTCTAGAGAGGGGACAAGTGACCAAGTATAGAGGAAATCTTGGTGAGGTCAATATAGCAGGGAGGAATTTCTCTTGCAGAGGCTTAAGTACAACTCATAGTGAGTGAGGATCTCATGAATATGAAGAATAATATGACTATTGATATTCATAGAAAAGGTTCGAGAAGCAACCACAAAGTGAAGAAAGAAGATTCCAAAGAAAAAGGAATATGGAGACAGATGAGTGATGAAGAATATGAGAGAGAGAAAGCTGAGATAAATTTACAACTTGCATTATTGATGGATATGTTGCAGATAAATAAGGTAGAACAGAGGTATGGTTGGACTATCAAAAATAAAGTGAAATGGTATAGGCTACAAGAGAAGAGAAAGTAGCAAGTGAATATTCAGCTAATAGAAGAGCTTAGGAAGCTTGAGTAGATAATGAATGTTCAATTGAGGTCAGAGAAGCTCAAAGGAGTTGAGCTACAGCAAAAGAAACTTGTTGGAGATGAAAATTTTCTTTTTGAACTTGAAGATGGAGAAATGATGTTTGAAACATCAGTTGAGGCTACTGAGACTTCTGATTTTTAAATTAACAATTTGTGTATGGTTGCAAGTGTAATACATGATGATGGAAAATGTTTGGGTATTTTGAAAGAAGAGGAAGCAGAGAGACATAATCTAAATTATGTTTTAAATAAGAAAGATGAGACAGTTAGGTCTCATGAAGAAATTAATACACAATTGAAGGAAGATAGGATTGCACAAAGATAACAAGTGGAAGTTTTTAATGTATTAGACAAAGAGAAGTTGACTGTCAAGGGTAGCCAAAAAGAAGAAAAGTTGTTGGAAATTGTTATGAGAAAGGCCAGAGATGACTTCATACTTTTTAGGTTCAAGGAAGATATTAGAGTGCTAGAATAATTGTTGACAAAGCCTAAAAGCGAAGAATAAATTACATCCAAAGGATAAAAGATGTTTATAATATCTAAGGAGACTGAGATGAGTTTAAATTTCCAAGTTAATGATGTTTCTACAGGTGATGAAGAAGATACAAACGAGGCGGTAATAAAGGAGATGGAGGACATCTGATCTTTTAAAGGTAAGAGCGAAGTTCAAAAACGGTATGAGGATGAACAAGTTTTTGTCTTCAGAGACAATAAGTATGAAGGAGAATGGAATTGTAATTAGCATCCCAAAGAAAATGTTGACACAAGTAAAGACTATATCATGCAATGTAATATTGTTGGGGTATGTGACAGTGCTAATTCTGTCATGGAAAAGTAGGGAATAAGACATTCAAATGTCTTATGCATATTTGAAAGATGTGGTGAAGAAAAGGAAGACAACAAGATTTTTGAAACTCTTACACAAAGGAAAGGAAAGTAGCAGCAAAGTAATTTGGATGGAGAAATAGAAAATTTTATGAAGCTTATGAGGAAGAAACATAAGGAAAGGAGTTGTGTAAGAAGAATACAAACAGCTAGTTGGGTGAAAGTTTGGACTGTAAAAAATATTGAAGGAAAATTCAATGGAGTGTTACAATCGAAAGTGTGGAAACGAGGAAAAGCAAGAAAATATAGCATAATACATGGAAAGTAGTTAAAAGGATTAAGGAAATCACTGAAGAATAAAGTATGGGATCCAAGAGGACAACTATTAAAGACACATGATCTAGAGATCATGATTATTTTATACCTTGGGAATTTGATGCAGGAGCATCATGGTTCCAAAAATTTGTACATTTAGTAGAATCTAGGGGGTCTTATGTTTTTCAAAAGAGTTTATTTTCTAAGTATTTAATTAATGTAATTTTCAATGTTCTGAGTGATTTATGTGAGACATTTAGAATAGGATTTAATTAAATATTGAGAGGCATATTTGTAAATGTTCTTGAATGTAGGATAACATGAGTGATTGATGAGTGATTGGTGTGGATTGACATATTCTGAAAATTTTGTAATTCTAAGATTAAAAAGTAGTTCATGATTTTATGGATTTGAAGATTATCCTTAGGATTTAGTTGAATGTTGAGATCCTCAAGGGATAAAGAAGAGATTTTAGGATTTAATTGAGGAATTCGAGGATTTTTAGGATTTTTTTGAGTAACCTATGGATCTAAGCCAAAATTGGTCACAAAACCTTTTATATAAAATTGTAAAGCCTAAAAGGTATAGAGAGATATATTCTTAGGGAGAAAGACTTAATTGTAAGCCTACGGGCACATAGAGAGTGGAAGAGAAAAGGGCCATGTAAAAGGCGCATCAGGCCATATCCAGATTGTAAAAAAAATTTGCTTGTATTTGTATAATTTATTTGTATAATGAAAAATCGAATTTCATTTTGATTGTGTGTCATTTATGCTATGTGCTGAGTGATCCATAATAGAAAGAATTTTATATCAGTGTAATAATTCCCTGTAACAAATTCTAGATGAATGAATAAGTCTTACCGGGTGATAGAAGACTTAATGGTTGGGTAGAATCTATATGATTCCAGTCTGGGAGTTAATTTACTGTGAATGAAGCTAATGGGAGAAAATGTGTGTAGATAAATTTATGCGCAGGTTGAAAGGAATAAAACACAAATTCTAGCTTTAAACAATATGAAAGGGTGTACATCAAGCACGATAAGTTGTGATGTGGTAAGTTGAGGAAGTTGCAAAGTGGACGTGTGTCGGGCAAAGAATGAAAGTGCACATTGCAAATCAATGATTATAGTATTTATGTGTTAAGGACTTCGCAAATTAACCAAAATAACTTGTGATGCGATAAAAATTGAAACTTGCGATGCGATAAAGGGAGGATCCATGTGTTGGCTAAGCGATCTAGTGCATATTATGCATCGGAAATTTTAGAGTTTAGCATTAAGAAATTGCAAGGTAAATTATTTTGGTTGCGATGCGATGAGGACAGGAAATGGAAATGTGAGATAGTACAATGAGACAATTAGTTCTAGTATAGATATATGGTGAATATTACATCTCAATTTTGCATCAGCATCTTTATTGTTTATTTTTGAAATTTATTTGTTATAAATTGTGAACTGCGAAGTGAAAAAACCTGCGATGTGTGATGTGCTGTGATTGGTCACCGTGTTGTGGGACCCTAGAACCCCTGTTCCTCATGTATGTAAGTGGTTTAATTTTATGTGTGATATGTTTTAAAGTGATTGTTGTTGATTTCACACATATGTATGTTTAATAAACTCCAATATTGTAATCCACTATGAAGAAAGGGAGTCTATATGGGCCATAACCCACATGCCCACGGTATGTTTTAAAATGCAGTTTTGTGTTGCATAATTCAAATCCATATTTTATCACATAATTATTTTCTTAGAATTTCCTCATTGGATTAAGCTCACTCTTGATGAATTTTTGGTATTTTCAAGTTAATCCTCTTAATCCTAAAGATAGAGTCTCTGATTAGATAGAAAATTATTTTTTGGTTAATTCTTCTTCATGAAAATATCTTGTACTAAATCTAAGTTTTAAATGCATATCTTTCATAGATGAATAGAGCTATGAGGGTCTATCATTCTAATTGTTAGCGTTGGAATCATCACTTGGATTGCTTCAAGTGCTTGACCAGTCACATCCTAAGCTCTAAGGAAATTTAATGATTTGGATTATAAGATTGGTAGGTGGTTTAAACCTTCAATCACTGAAAAGGGATTTCAGTCAAGTTCACTGTCACACTAATGAGGGTATTGAGTCTTGATATGGTAGCAAAAGTTAAGTTTGTAGTCTATGAATAAAATGGAGTGTGAAATGGAAGAAGAGACAATGGGTCTACAAGGAATAAATCCACTGCTTTTGGTGAAAAGTAACATAAGGAATAGTTTGAAAATATTTCAACAATAGAAGGCCATATCTAGACTTACAATAATCTTACTGAAATATCATGAAAAATGATTGTCATAAGTGATGCTCTTTAAAATGTCATTATGTATATTTCATCAAAAAATATCACTATGTGAGACTGATAAAAGTTGAAAAAATACATAAACATATCAAGAGACTTATAAAAACATACAACAGTATCTTAAATTACAAACTGCAACTGAAGAAAATGAGATGTGGAAACACATGTGAAAATTAATAATACACACATCAAGTAGGTAATAAGTTCTCAGAAGTTTTTTCCAATTTCATTCACTGAAAAGTAGACTTATCGTATGAGAAAAATATTCTTAAACCACAAACCTTTTATTCATAAAGTTTTGTCACATATATACAAAAAAAAAAAATTATACTGACATCTCCACAAAAAGTGTGAATATGTTCTAAAAAGTCATTATAATATCATACAAAAGATGAGGCTTATCTTTAAACTTTAATACAAAGTGCTATAACATAAATAAAGTAAATATCATGATGGCTAGCAATTGAAAACGGAAAATCCACATCTAAATTCATTATCCTAAGTTTTAAAAAAAAAAAAAAAACAGAAAAAACCATTCATCTAAATTAATTATCCTAAGTTAAAAAAAAATAAAAAAAATAAAAATAAAAAAAAATCTTGTTAAAAAGAATAATCATGTTTATATCATAGGAGGTCTTCAATCATCTTCAAACAGGATTGGTCCTTCTCTGAAAATATTCTTTGCAACTCCTTATGCCTGAAATAGTTTCCTTTACCTCTGTATTTAAATATAACCAAATTTCAGAGAAATAGCTACGTTTTCATTGTGTTACCAATGTGACCTTAAATTCGGAGAAATAGTTGCCCTCCATTATATCATTGTGTTAACAATGAAACTTAAACAGAGGTAGTTATTATCTCGGAAAGAGCACCTGTAATTTTATTACCAAAATGACCAATAGCCTTTGACACTAACCTAAGTTAAAACAATGGTTTTAACTTCCTTTATGAACCTAAGACACTAATACCATGTATAAAATTAAAAGTATTTTGGTTTTGAGACTCTTTTTTGACCTTTATTGAAAATGACTCAAACTTCAACATAGGCTAGGACATAAGAAAAATTTGAAAACTGTGATACAATGGCGATCATACTATTAACATTTACAGTGCTAACAGTGGCTCCTGTTGGGGATGAAGTCCTCCCTGTGAGGCTTCAAGGACTGTAGAATCAGTGCCTTAAAACTTTCAAAATTCAAAAGACTTATGGAAATTATGAATAGGACTGACCTTTGACTGACTGGACTCAAGACTGATCATATTTACACACACAACTACCATTGGGCATGTAGTTTTATTGACACATTGACACGGATATTAACAATGAAGTGAATAACTGAATTATTAAACAAAGAAAATTTTAAGAAAATTACAATTAACTGGACCTCCAGTTAGTTGATCATCATCTTGATGTTTGAGCATAAATGTATTGTATTCCGAAACTTGAGAAATTCTAAATGGCCCAAACCACAAATTGTCAAACTTACCATGCTTTCCATGGTCTTCCCTCCTGACATTCCAGCGCAACACCAAATCATTCTCCTGAAATAATTGTTCATTTTCCCTTTGTCAAAAAAAGATTTGGCTTTATTCTGATATTTATGTACTTTTTCCATCAGTGATTCTCTAATTTGATGTGCTTCTATTAGCTGCAGCATTATCATTTGAATTGGATTTTTATCATCAAATTCATCTTGTTGAAAATTCATAACAGGAAAAGATAATTGCAAAGGCATTACAGCATCAGTACCATATACAAGTTGAAAGGGATACATTCCAATTGATTTTTTGTTGCTTACCCTGTCTGCCCAAAGAGCATGACCAGCTGAGTGTCCCAATTTCTCTTATTTTCAGGCAACATCTTCTTAATGATTCTCACCAAAATTTTATTGGATGATTCAGCTAACCCATTACCTTTAGGGTATAAGGTGTGGAATGAGTCAATTCAATACCATATTGCTGACAGAAGTTATGCATCTTAGTAGACTTAAAATTCATTGCATTATCAGTCACTAATTTTTGTGGACACCCAAATATAGCCATAATGTTTTCAAACAGAAATTTGATTATTACCATATCCGTGGCATTCCTGGTTGGAACAGCTTCAATCCACTTAGTGAAATATTTTTTAGTTGTAAGAATCCATCTATGTTGTCCTGATTAAGACATGAATTTCGCCGATGAAGTCTAATCCCCACTACTAGAAAGGAACATCTGTTGAAATAGAAATAAGAGGTAATGGAGGCAACTGTTGTTTACCAACAAACTTTTGACATTCGACACAAGTCCTGATTTTGGAAAAAAAATCAGAGAAAATAGTTGGCCAATAATAGCCATCTCTTAAGGTTTTGTTTGCAGTGGTTTTCCAATACAAATTTCCTCCACACACTCCTGCATGTATCTTTTTCATAATCTCTTGTGACTCAGCTTCATTTACACATCTTAATAAGACTCCCATAGGGTCTTTCTAGTAAATATGGTCTTCCAAAATGCATACTTAACAGCCTTCAATTTAAAAGCTCTCCTTTTTTACTTCTCCATTTCAGGGGGGCAGTTGAAATTTAACAAAAAGTATACTATATCCTTATACCAATCTGAAAGAAATATTTCTGGATAATCAGATATACCTTCTCCATATTTTTTCTCAGCTACCTCCATATTTAGATTTAGAGCCTTGCAGTTAGATTCAGCCATCAAGCGAGCCAAGCCTTGTCCTTTTATCAGTTTAGTAGGTCTGGTCTCAATATCAAATTCCAAAATTTTGGTCATCCATATTCCCCTCCTTTCATCTATCTAGCTGCAACAATACATCTTTTACAGTGATATTTGGCACAAAAGAAACAATTTTTGAATGTAACACATAAATTCGAAAATATTTTAGAGCTTTAACTAGTGAATATGCTTGTTTTTCAGTCAAGATGTAATTTAATTCAGCATCTCTTAAAGCACGACTGAAAAATGAAATAGGTTGTGTTAGAGTCAGTCTAGTTATACCTCCGTCAGAGATCAAAAACTCTTTTGTTGCATTTCATTTTTAGGCGTCTCATTCACTTCAGTCATGTGCATTCCATTAGGAGCATCAATCTTCTGACGGAAGGGTTTTGTCGCTCATACCCCTTGTGCCTTGTACCTGCTGGCTTAGGTTTGTTTATAAAAGTTCATCAAAATCAATTTTAAGTTCAATTAAAGTCTTGTTTGATCTCTTGGTCAGCAAAGATTTTTTAGGGTTTTTCAGTCATTAGGTCTAGGGTTTAGTCTTAAAAATGTTTAATAACGCCAGTAGGCCAAAGGGACGATCAGAATAAGTTTTATCTCAAGAAATTTCATCGTTATAATGATTGATTGTGACTTTTCTTCAAAACTCTGTTTTGAAGAAAAATCGTCATTTTATCATTTGTAATAAATTGTCATGTAATTCAAAATTTTTCAGTTGTCAGATTCTTCAAGGCACAGCCCTGGTTGCCCTTGCCAAAACATGCCAACCATCCCTGCGAAAATTTGACAAAGGTTTCATCATTCAAGTCAAATGGAAACAAAAAGACAGAGTTTGTATTAAATTGTCAAAGTGCCAAAATTCTACAACTTTACAAGGTGGGTTATTTCGAATCAATAATTCAAACCCAATGGTCATATGAGATATTTTTGGAGTTAAACAATCCATTGGTATGCCGAGAGATCACATTGAATTCGATTCAAAACATGGAAGAGTAAAACAGAGTATTGGAGGCCGAGATGTGGGAGGAATTCAGTGGCGCGGCGCATAGAAGGGTGGTCGCGGCGCACTGGTTGTGCGCACCGCACAAGGCCGTTCTACATCGTGTAAATTTACACAGGCGCGGTGCATACAGCCTACGTGGCGCGTTGGGCTGGTGCACGGCGCACAGAGCCAGAACCAAATGTTTTCCACTATTTTATGAAATTACAAATCGACTTAACTTCCTATGATTCAAATAAGTTTGTGAGCCCTTACAATTTCTTGTAAATAGTGTCGGTGTGATTCGAAAGGAGGAATACAAGAGTTTGGATGATGAAAATCATAAACCCTCTTGTTTGGTCAAAAAATGCGTCTTAGGGTTTTATAATTGGTGTTTGAAATTGATTTTGGGTGCCAAGTGCTCTAACTCTTTCCCCACCTCCGGTCCCTTTCCCATCAGTGTTATATGATCATTATAATTCATTTTCCATTTCCCTATCTCAAGTCATCTCCCATCATTGTTGTCCCTCCACTTTTCCTTGATGTTCCAAAACCACTCATATTACTTTATTCCCATTCTACTATTCCAAATCATTTCCTTTCCTATCCTTGTCCCTTTTTCCACATCACTTATAAATTCCCAAATTCCCTAATCCCCATACAGTCAAGTGACTGTTCTCATATGTTAAATTCCATTTGACAGTCCTCTTTTCCACTGTTTATACTTACCACAGTCCCTCATTATCCCTTGGGTACATGTGGCATTGAAACAATACATCAAGTCTCCATTTTTCATTTTCAACCAGTCGAACATTCACTTGACATAGGCTTGAAACATCATGATGGACACTGATACATCCAATGAACGAGACAGTGATTCCGCCACTAAACTGCATGCACCAGGAGGGCACTGAAATGTTGAAAAAGGCCTGATCCACTTCAAATCTTGGCCGAAACTTTGTTGGCTAAGCCTGGCACTTGATGATGGACCTTCACTCCAAATTTCAAGGAATTTGGAGAAAATCTTGTCAATTTTGTTTTTTGGTCACAAAACAGGTTTTTCCGCCTGACGCATCACGCCACTTGGCGCGCGCTTATGATTGGAACATCTTCTGAAGGAAAACTTGATATTTTTGGATTTTTTATGATAAATTATGCATGATCAGGAATGGCTGAGATATTTCATCAAGTTCTAGGTGGTTTAAAGGGTCAAAAACACCTTGAAAATGGCCTTTCTGCCACCTTTTGAACACACAGGAACCAGTCTTGGGAGATTGAAGTTTTGGAGGGGTAAATGACATCCAAATCCAGAAATTACACTTGAGTTGGATAGTAGACAGATAGGGATTTCCAAAGATCTATCATGAGATCAATTTGTACTTTGGTAAATGCCTAAAAAATAGGCTCAAAGTGGCACGACGCATTGAGTTTTCTGGCGCATCGCATAGAGAAATTTAGCCCCATTTTCACTCTTCAGCTCAGAAATTCACCCAGTTTTGACTAGTTTTACATTTTGATGTAACTATTGATCTATCTTGATGTAATTTCATGTTCATGATGTAATTTGGGCATATTTTTACTTTTTCTAGAAGATTCATTCACTAAAAAGTGAAAATTAAATGAATGAATCAGTTTCCTTCCATATAGAGGCAAGTTGTTTGATTGCCTAGATTTCAGTTCCTAGTTTAGAATTGGTTGAAACAGCTCCTAGAAGGATGAGCTCGACCCCTATAGGCATGGGAAGGGGTTAGGATGGTCTATATCATGTATTTTCTGAGACATTTTCAGGGTTGGATACTTGGGAAAAGTTTGGCACTTCATTGTACATACACTTCTGCATTTTTGGCAAAGGAAAGACCAGGGTTTTGCAGCACTTGTTGGGATCCTTGTGGCTCTGAGTTTTGATGATGTTTTTCTTCATGTATCTGTAAGTTTCATTGATGTTTATGTATTCCATTTCCCTTCTCTTTGCTTCTGAATTAAACAAATGAGTAACTAAGGTAGAATTCATTAGTTTGTTGGTGCTCTGCCTTAAACTTTTGTTTAGTTTTATATGTTTTCGTCAGTTTGAAGAGGATCCTTGCACCCTCTTGCCCTCTTCAGCTCCTCAGCAGTCTTTTCCATCCATTCATTGAATCTAAGACATCAAATTCATTGCCTTCCCTGCCCCAACTTGAACTCTGCAAGAAATTGGCCTCATCCCCAAGCCCAAGATTGCCTTTCCCTTTTTCCAACAAAAAACCCCTAAAAATCATTCCAAACTCCTTGATTAATATACCTAGCCTAAAATTAGCACTCATTTCAGTCATCTCAAACCCTATTGATACATTTTTCCTGAGATTGACCCGGAGAGAGCCCTCTCCTGTTCTGGTAGGGCTAGCTACTAGATTGAGTGTGGTTTGGTGTTACCCTGAATCCCGCCTTCTTTCAGCCTGAGGTGGATTTGGGCAATAACAGATTGTTCCAAACCTTGTTTTTTCTTCTATAACAAGACAACTGAAATTTTTTCTTCTGAAGTATATGAAAAAATCAAAAAATATTTTTCAAAAGTAGGACTTATCAAAACTGGAGCTTCAGTCAAGGCAGACTTGATTGCTGAAAAATATTTTTTTGCTTCATCTCACCACTTAAATTTTGCATCCTTCTTCAACAAGACATTTATATGTTTGATCAACTCTACAAAGTTAGGAACAAAGTGCCTCAGAAAATTGATTTTCCCCAAAAATGACTGTTATTCTTTTTTATTCCTTGGCAAACCAATCTTCTGAATAGATTCTACTCTCCCTGGATCAATACAGATACCACTTTCGGTCACAATAAGTCCCAATAATTTCCCTTCTTGAACAGAAAAGGATGACTTCTTTGGGTTCAAGGACAAACCAAATTTTCTACATTTGTAAAAAACTTGTTTCAAATGTTTCAAGTGATCTTCATCAGACCTTGAATAGAATGCAATGTCATCCAAGTAGAGGACTACAAATCTATATTTTTCTCCTGCAAAGGCAATATCCATTGTCCACTGAAATGTTTCACCTACATTCATTAGACAAAATGGAATTTTTTTGTACGTGAATGCCCCCCAGGGTGTAGTAAATGATATATTTTCTCTGTCTTATCTGTCAACTGAAATTTTATTATAGCCTGAAAAGCCATCTATCATTGACAATATTTTGGAGCCTACAACTTTCTGCAAAATATAATTTATCTTGGGTAATGGATAGCTATCCTTCAATGAACACCGGTTCAGATTGCGAAAGTTGACACGAATTCTTATTTTTCCATTCTTTTTCCGAACGAGGACTATATTAGCTACCCAATTAGAAAATCTTAAGGGCATAACTATTTTTTCTTCCCATAATTTTCTTATTTATTTTTCAATGATAGGGAGCATCATGGGATTGATATGCCTATTTTTTTGTACTACAAGCTTTGCATCTACTTTCAAAGTATTTGTGTGCTCCATTATACCTCTATCATAGGTTTTCAGCTCACTATAGGACCATGCAAAAATATCTGCATAAATTTTCAGCAGCTTGATATATTTTGTTCTAGTTTCAAGAGAAAGAAATTTAGAAACTTTAACTAATTTTGGTTGATATTCTGTACCAATTTTACAGTTAATTGTACTCTCTCCATCAACTTTATTTTCAAGCTTCAGAAATACATCATTATTTTCAAGCATTGTTTCTAAAGGAACTAGGCCTTTAGGAATATAGTTAGTTTTCAAATCTATAATGTCCTTCCCAGCCATGGTTTTCTTGAAAGACTTAATGTTTTGATATTCAACAATGTCCTGCTCATCATCAATTTGAATGTCTCCAAACTCTTCAACACACACTAAAAATTTCTGAATTTCCTTGTCATCCTCAAATACTTGTCAGTATTTGATGTTATCGGGAATAGAAGGTCTATTTTTAATTTGAACATCATATGTTGCCTTGACATCAAGAGGAACTGTGAAATTATTAACAGCAATATCTAGTGAATCAACCATTTGATTTTCCTCTCTAGTGACAAAATTTACATTAAATGTTGAAAAATATTGCTCAATCAAGTCCCACACTTCATTCCTATAATTCATCAATTTGGAATTTTTCACTTGGTATTTTTTTCTCGCCTGCCTTATCACCAATTCTGAATCACCAAAAGCAACTAGTTGCTAAGCTCCCAACTCTTTCGTTGCCTTCATACCTAGCACAAGTGTGTCATATTCATCAGTGTTATTAGTGGTAGAAAATTTCATTTTATATGATATATTTACCCTTTGCTGAGTGGGAGAAATGAGGACTACACCAGCTCCTGATCCCTCTCTTGATGAGGCTCCATAAAAGTACAATTCCTAGATCTGTCCTCCCTCTAAATGTTGCTCATTTGTACCTTGGAAATGTTGTTTTTCATTGATTTCATGCTGGAAATTGTTATCATCAGCAGCAAGGTGTAATATGGATGACCCCAATTCCTTTTCTTCAGCATATATAGGATTATTTTAAGGATTATGTTGATCATTGATAATGTAGGCCATTTGGGTTTCCCTATACAACCTTCTAAATTCGCCTCCAAACACTGGGATTTTGGTATATGAAATATCCATATGAAGGGCACCTCCCAATTTTTTAGACCAAGATATGGAAAGTAGCATCCCAAATCTAGAAGGTATGCCTACAACTACGACGTCCATCACTAATATTTTCATAGGTAGTTGGGTAAGAGAAAAAACCAAGTCCTTAATCACTCTTAAACACTTGAATTTTTTGGAATAAAAAGTGTATAGGTCATGGTATTGCTTGGTGATTTCTAATCCTAATTCATCCATCACTTTCTTTGGCATTAGATCGTGAGAATCCCCAGAATCTAATAGAAAATTATGCAGAAATTTGTCATGTATCTTAATTGAGACGTAGAAAGGTGGTGAATTATCATCATTTTGGTCTTGGACATGGAAGTCTAGATAAATAGTAGGATTTTCATCCTCAATATTGATTGAATCAGGAGCGAGAGGTGGTTGGAACAGAATTTTGAAAGGCTCTTTGTATGTTGGATTTTTCAACAATTCCAGAAGTGGGACAAGAATCTTAATTTTATTCAATTCTAATTTGAAACTGAAATAAATTGGAGCTAATTCATTATTTTCTACAGAAATTTTGATAACTGGGGCATAATTTTGAGGTGGAGGAACATCACTGACTTTGGCCTTTTGTTTGGCAGTTTGTTTGTTTAAATCTGATTTTTGTTGAGGTTGTTGAACAGGACCTTTAGACCTCAAAGGATAAAAATTTTTTGAGATTCTTGTTTTTTTTTATCATTTTGTGCATAAATTTGGGCATTCTCATCATATGAAAACAAATATATCCTTGACTAGTCTTCATATTCTTGCAAAGTCAAACAAATTGACTCTGATGTTTCTCATACAATATTTATTTCTTCATTTTATTCCTCATGTTCTTGTTTCTCTTCTTCAACAAAATTATTCAAAGGAGGCTGAACATTTTGATCATCATCATTCCTCCTTGGGCACTATAAAATTTGTTGAGGTTGAAAAGGTCTTATGAAGGGAGCCTAATTTCTATTGGCTTAATTTTGATTGGCTCTAGCGATCGGTTTTTTTTCTAACTTTAATTTTGTCATCTTAGAGGCAAGTTCCTTTATCAAATTGGACATTTGATCAATATTTTATTCTACTATAAGAGATTTAGAGGAAGAAGTTTTTTCTTCTTTCATTTTCCTTTTGTCTTTTGTTGCTTTCTCCTCATCCATTTTCAATTTATTTGAAGCCATAATATTAGACTGCACTCCAATTGCAACCTCTTGCATATCCATCAATGTTTGTGATTTCTCAGCCCTTAACCATAAAGAAAAATCATAATCTAAAGCATTAGAAAAATTTATCATAGATGTAGTCTCAGGAGGCTTAATTTCTTCAGGAATTTTCTAATAAATTTTATTAGCCCTCTTTGTAAAATCAGCCAGTGACTCATCTGTCTTCTTTTTTAGGGTTCCAAACTCTGTAAGATAGTACACATAGTCTTTCCTATCACCCCATTGCTTCAAAAATTCTTCCTCCAATTCATCTATTCCTGTTATTGAGTTTGGTGGCAGACTTCTAAACCATTTACAAGATTCTCCATCCAAGATCTGAACAAATAATCTTGACCAGACATCTTCATGTTCAATGTTTTGATTATCAGCATAACTATAGAAAGCAACCAAATATTCCTCATCAGAAACTCCTTCTCCCTCCCGAGTGTATTTTGGAAGATATTTCAGGCAATCCCCTCGAGGAAGAGGATGCAAAGTTTGAGGAAGAGCAAGTGGTGCATATCTTGTAGCCACTGTCTACTGCATCCTTGTAAGGGTAGGTTGAGCCATCGTTTGATGATGTACGGTTGATGGATGACTGTTTTATGTAGTTTTTTGGGAATTAGGAATTACAATTTGTGGTTTTTGAATCTGATTTGGGACAGCAGAAAATTGGAAATATTGGGTTGATTCTTCAAGATTTGAGACTGAAAATAGTGGATTTTCAAAGAGACGAACAGAGGAGGTCTTGACTTCACCTTCTACAGAAGAATCAGATTCAAATGTTGTCTCTTGAGGGGATGAGGTAAATTCAAATTTATTTTGTTGAGCTAGGAAGTCAGATAAGTTGAAAGTGAGGCCTTTAGGAACACTCCCTTCTGGTAGATGAGAAAAGGATGACCCAAAAACTGGATTTCGAGACAAAGGAAAATACTCTTGCTGAGGGGTAATAAAATAATGGTATTCAGGATGATTTTTAAGGAAATTTAAAATGGTTTTAAAACCTTCTTCGGTCAAAACATACCTATCAAGAAAAGGTGCAATTGCCAATACTTGTTTTGACTCCCCTTTTGCCAGCACAAAATCTTCTGATTTTTTATTGACACTTAAAACCTCTATTTTTTCCTCTTTGAATGGAATTATTACTTATCTCAGATTTACTAAATGATGAGTGAGAAAAAATTTCAGTTGGGCCTAGGTTAACACCATCTACTTTATTTTCTAGGGAAGCAGTTTCAACTTGATATTTTTCAAGAGAATCTTTTGAAAATAAAACTTCTTTTGATTCTAAAGTAGATGAAGGTACCTTATGCTTTGAACTTTACTTTTTGTGTACCTTATTCACTGACTGAGATGAGGCTTCAACTGATCTCTGTTTTCCTTTTGCATCTTTAACGATCTTCTTTGGGTCAGCAACTAGAGTCACAGTAGGTGATCTTTGATTTCTCCTTGAAGTAGGAGGTCTTGAAACCCCTCTTCCTCTTTTTGGAGTCACCAAGTGAACCAAATTTCAATCTTATTCAAGTTACCAATTCTTGTTCACCATCAAGAATTGATTTTCAACAATTCAAAACAAGAGACTTAGGAGAATACTTCGTTTCAAGGCCTTCGTCTCCCGGTAGACACACCGAAAGATATTATCTCTAGAATCAGAACTTGGAATGATTCAAGTGCTTGACCAGTCACATCCTAATCTCTAAGGCAATTTAATGATTTGGATTATAAGATTGGTAGGTGGTTTAAACCTTCAATCACTGAAAAGGAATTTCAGTCAAGGTCATTGTCACACTACGGAGGGTATTGAGTCTTGATATGGTAGCAAAAGGTAAGTTTGTAGTCTATGAAGAGAAGAGACTGTGAAATGGAAGAAGAGACAGTGGATCTGCAAGGCATAAATCCACTGCTTTGGGTGAAAAGTAATACAAGGAACAATTTTAAAATATTTCAACAAGAGAAGGCTATATCTAGACTTACAATAATCTTACTATAATATCATGAAAAATGATTGTCATAAGTGATGCTCTTTAAACTGTTATTATGTATATTTCATCAAGAAATATCACTGTGTGAGACTAATAAAAGTTTAAAAAATACATAAACATATAAAGATACTGATAAAAACATACAACAGTATCTGAAATTACAAACTGCAACTAAATAAAATGAGATGTGGAAACACATTTGAAAATTAACAATACACACAACAAGTAGGTAATAAGTCCTCGGAAGTTTTTCCACTTTCATTCACTGAAAAGTACACTGATCATATGAGAAAATCATTCTTAAACCATGAACCTTTTCTTCATAGAGTTTTTTCACTTATGTACAAAAACCATTATACTAACATCTCCACTAAAGGTGTGAATCTCTTCTAAAAAGTTATTACAATCTCATACAAAAGATGAGGATTATCTTTAAAATTTAATACAAAGTGCTATAACATAAATAAAGTAAACAACATGATGGCTAGAAATTTGAAATATTTGAATGATGTGGCAATCTATTGGAAGACTACTCCTATGTTCTGGTGCAACCACCTCCAAAAGTGCAAACAACAGTGAAAGGGACATGTGGTTGTTTTCCCCAAAAAGTGCAAAACAGAACCCTGAAATTTAGGAGGGGGCTTGATCAATGACACCTGGCAGCATCTATCATAACATAAATATCCTCCACTTCACCTGCTTTGATGTTACCATTATGATAATAAACCAAAATGCAGTTTATTTTCATCATATACTAATATTCGAAAATAATAGCTACATTTGCTAAAAAATTAGCTATATCCGAAAACATAGAAAATTAACCCAATAATGTAAAGCTTCTTCAAAGGTAGCCTTGTTCCTTCATTCTTTAGAAGTCCAAAACAGAGGCAAAATTCTGATGGCCTCAGCTTCATTCACTCTCTACTCTAACCTCTTCCTTTGTGTTTCACTCTTTGGCTGAATCTTCTTCTTATTGGTTTCATTTTATGGACTATCATCAACAATAATAATCTCATCTCCCAATGCAGGATTAGAAATCAACTTGATGCTTAGTCTAAGTCTATTTTTAGGCATGGTATGAGGTCTCTGGATGTAGGGATTTGGAATGAACTTATTCCTTGTACCTCCATGCATGAGTCTCCTAGATTATCCTTCCTCATAATATGATTCTGTATATTCAGTGTCACTTCTATATTCATAAGAGGAGTATGAATGCATCACACTATTCTTCCTCTTCTTGGCTGAAGAGCCAATGGAGGAGACTAGTTGAGCTAAAGTAGGCTCTTCCTCTATGACAGCCTCTGACATTTTATTTTTTCCTTTCTTAAGAGATAGAAAAACCTGTGAGAGAGTGGATTTTGTGAGAGAAGTATCACTGCTTGGTTGAGTTTGCTGAGTTTTTTTAGAAACATGGCTTTATCTCTTTGCTCCAAGGTTGAATTCCTCTAGAGGCAAAGCAGGCTTAGAAGTTAGAACTCTAGGGTTGACTTCCTCTAGAGGTTCTTCTGCCTGCATGATGAGCTTTTTCCTATGTTTGCCTCTTGAAGAGGAAGTTGTCTGCTCCCTATATTTTGACACAGAAATTTTAGGAGGCATAGCATTTTTCTACTTCAATTTCTTCTTATATTCCTCCATGAATGACCTTAAGATCTGAAGTTCCCTAGGTGAACTACTCATTGGTGAATTGTTGATATGGGCTTCATTTACTGGTTGTGTTTTTGGCATAGGTATAGGGTCTTGAGCTTTCTTATTCGAGCTTCTAGTTTTCCTTTTGATTGACATGGAGGGAGGGTCAACTTGGAATAAAGTTGATGAATGGATATGGTTTGGCTGTGAACTATTTGGAACAAGAGTTGCACTAGTTTGTTCATAATCATCTCGTTTCTTGGGCCTCCCTACCCTTCTCCTGGAGTTGACACTACCAAACCCTTCCTCTATCAGTAGGCTTATCCCAGGTGGTCCTCTTCTTTTTAAGGTGGTATAAAATCAAAAAATTTATGAAACCCCTATGATATAGGTTGTGCATAGGATAGTTAGGGATATTCTACAATTTTAAGGACATCTTGAGCAAGGATTTGTATAGGAAATAGGGAAATTTCATAGGTTTATCACCTAAAATACGAGCAAGAAATCTCATTTGATAATTGTGTACAAAGGATAACCTACCCTCACATGTAATATAGCATTGAACAGTGGTGATCACATGTTTCCATTCAACCTTAAAACAGGAAAAATGTGTAGTCGGATTCCATTTAACATTGACATGTTTAGGTTTAAGGTAGAGAATTAATCAGTGGGCATCGTTTTATTCTTGAACCAGCATTCACCAGTGGCAGAGTTTTGATTAGCACAGGCTATGATGGCTTCAGAGATCTTGAAATTCTTTCTCCCCAGCTTGACCTTCTCCCCATCAAATCTCTTGGCAAAGGCATGAGCTAAATCCATATTTTCTCGGAAAAATTTTTGTAAACATTTATACTAGCCAGGTGACTTAAATTGAGGTTTGGCCCTAGCATCAACAAACCTGGTGTTTGTTGGCTCAAACCTGTTAAAATTCCAACCTTTTCCCATACTTTTCAACTTCTAGGCTCCTTGTAAACATACAGTTGTTTCAATCCTGGAGGGAAAACCCTACATGGAGCCTTATTTTCCTGCCTTGAAATGCTAAATTTTTTGCTAGAAGAAGTGACTTCTGTTAGTTGTAGCTTGCACAAAGAAACTCAGTCAAGAGAACATTGAACTTAACCCTCTGATTCTGCGCCTCTAATCGTGATATGGATTAATGGCACGATTTGAAATAATTTGAATACAAGCACCAAGTCACCCCATAACGCATAACACTCCATGGCATCATTTAATAATTGACACATTGTACCATGATATTCACTTCATTTTAGTAGGGTAGATATAGTTTAGCTGCATTGATATTATAACCATTCATCTAAAATAATTATATTAAGTCAAAAAAAAAAAATTTAATCTTTTTAAAGAGAAGAATCACGTTTATATCATAGGAGGTATTCAATCATCTTCAAATAGGAATGGCCTTTCTCTGAAAATCTTCTTTGCAGCTCCTTATGTCTGAGAAATAGCTGCCTTTACCTCTGTATTGCAATATAACCAAATTTCAGCAAAATAACTGTGTTTTTCACTATGTTACCAATGTGACCTTGAGTTTGGAGAAATATCTACCCCCCATTATATCGTTGTGTTAACAATGAAACTTAAATAGAGGTGGTTATTATCTCAGAAAGAGCAATTGTAATTTTATTACAAAAATGACCAATAGCCTTTGACACTAACCTAAGTTAATACAGTGGTTTTAACTTCTTTTATGAGCCTAAGACACTAATACCACCTATTAAATTAAAATTATTTTGGTTTTGAGACTCTTTTTTTACCTTTATTGAAAATGACTCAAAATTCGACATAGGCTAGGACATAATAAAAAATTGAAAATTGTGATACAATGGCGATCACACTATTAACATTTACAATTCTAACACTGATTATCAAGATAAATATCATCACTAGTTGAAATATTCCTTCCTGTCAAATTCTTATTTTAATAATCAATTATTTATCTGTCTAGTGTATGTTATGAATTTAATCATTTCTATGGCACAGTGAAACCTTTTAAGTATCATTCCATGCTTGAATCATTTGGAATATTAAAAACATCATGTTGATATGGATACTGGATTTTATTTAACATTTGTTTCTAATATTTTGTTAGCCTAGTATCCTAATTGGTTTCTTGGATTTATGATCATAGCAATCACTTTTAATCCCTAAAATTCCCATATTGTTGATCTAGTATGTAATCACAATATTCTCTTTGTAATTCGAGGCCGTTGATTGAAAGTTCATCTTTCCAAGAGTTTCAAGGTTTTCAAACATGGTTTTTTCGAATATTGTGACTAAATCTATGTTTGGTTAGAGGAATCTTATCAAACAAGTTATGTTGCAAATAATAAGTTTCAATATTTCTTGTTGTTTGGTAAGATTGAAAATATGAACAAATGTATCGTCACAAGTAGCCTTCAAGGTTTGTATGATCATTTTTCTAATCAATAAGGTAAATTTGGAGATTGGTTAAAGCTAGTTTTTATGGCACATCTTTCTGCCAATAGGCAAGACCCTTGATTTCTTGTGCAAGTTATTCAGGTTGACATATTTATTTATGCACATTATTTTATACTATTAATAATAATTTATATCTTTCTTATTACAAGTTGGGAGAAACTCTCATGGCTACATTGGAAATTTGATTTAACATGATAATGACCTATTTTAAATAGATTATGATTTAGGTTTAGTTATGTTCTTTCCTTAGTTGAATGCTAATTAAGTTTTTATTTTCATTACAATACTTTTCCTACATCTCCTTTATCATTTGAGTTTTATCTTTTTTGTCTTATGTTTAACTTTTATGTCACTTCATTTTTTATTTCATGTCTTTTCCTATGTTTTTTTTTTAATAAAACCATGTACGAAAGTCATCTTGTTTGGCTCTGAAGTAATGTGGAAAAATGTCGAAAGAGAAAATGCAACAAGTAGAAATGCTTGGCTTATATTTGGTGACAGTTCAATTTACTAAGTAAACTAACATAGGTGTTTTACTTGTCAATCCTGATTTGTAGACTTGGAAGCATGTCCAAAGTATTTGGATTTCAGGTAGAGACAATTTCAAAAGGCAAGGCTCAAAGGTTAAAGGAAATGCATATTAAAAATATAAGTTATAATTTTAAAGAAATTAAAAAGTATTTTATTCAAGATGTAGTGAGCGAAGGAAGATGCTCCTAACTTAGGAGGTCCTGGTTGTCCTTCCCCACAGTATTGTCCTTAAGAAGAGAGACTAAAGAGCAGTAGCTTGTGATGTGTAGAAAGAAAGATAAGAGGCTCCTAACTTAGGAGGTTCTAGTTGTCCTTCCTCATGGTTATACTCCAACAACATTACCATTTCATCAAATCATAAACTGGAATTCAAGAAACAATTCAAGAAATACAAAAGGATGATTTTTAGTTGTGATTCATAACTTGATAGAAAGAGAATTTAATTTAAATCCTTGCTTGTCCTTTTGTATGAAAATTATATTTTAAACCAAAATCATCCAAAAATCATATATAAATCATAACACATCTAAATAACTGAATCATAAAACTGAAACAAGAAATATTGAATCAAAACTATGCCAATTTATACAAAATTTAACCAAAGTGTACTTATCTATGTATGGGGGCCTTCCAACCTTGCCTTGTACACCTAAAGAATTATTTAGCTACAAATAACTTAATAAAGCATCCATAACATGAACAGAAAATAGAACAGTAGAAATGATTCTTCAAATTATCTCAAAATTCTCCAATAATCTTAATACCAAATTACACATATTACCTATCTGAATGGTCCATAAACTTTGTTTAAATAGGAAAATCATAAACAAACTTTGCAATAATGGCTCTAACAACCTTATTAATATTAATCCATCCATACAGGTCAAACTAATCAAGTCAGGTTCACAAAATCAGGATAAATCCCACAAAATAATAAATCTGCCCCTTCTTACTAGGGATTCTTGAATGGCAGGTCAAGTTTGACCAGCATTGATTGGGCATGTTTTTGCTCAGTTTGACTAAACCAATAGGTATTTCTCCATCTATGGTTCCAAAAATTTCCAAATATGCACTCAGATCTCTCCCATGTGTCTTGCACATATGACTTTAATGGAGCTATTACAAGAATTTTTAATGCAGTCCAAAATTACTCTTAAAACCCAATTTTTACAAAAATTTCTAAAAATTGAAAAACTTAATTTAGTTACTTGAATATGAAAAATAGGACTAAAATGAGGCATATATATGTGAAATAAGATGGAATATGGTGGTAAGTAAATGGATTTAGGATAGGCAAAAATGACCAAAATCGAGGGCCAACATCTCCCCCTTGTTGGTGTTCAAGCATGTCCTCATGCTTGCCTCCTCCATTTTGATCTCCTGAGTGATGATGCCCCTATTTTTCCTAAACCTGTAGCTTCTTACTATGTAGCTTGAAGGATAATGTCAATGCCCTCATATTTATCTTTTTTTAGATGGAAATATTCACTTTTTTCTTCTCATATTTGTACTGCCATGATTTTTTCTCCTATAGCCATCTGTAGGCTTGTTTGGAGATGAGGATATTCAAAGTCTCAAGATTTATAATCTGATTTCTCAATTTATTTATTTTCCTTGATTATGTTGTTGTTATTTTCTTTATACATTTTTTCTCCTTTTTCAAATTTTTCTCCATGATCTTGTTGTCCTCCAGCTCACTTGTTAGTTTTGTTATTTTCTTAAGATATTCTTCATTGTGCAGCTCAGATTATTCCATCGCCCTCAAGGATACCAGAGGTGCAACTAAGAGTACCATACAATACATGACCATGGCCACACTAAAATACGTGCAGTAGAAGAATACCTTTGAAAAAATTGTCGAGGCAGAGACTCAGGTATCGCAGCCAGACCTAGGAACAGAAGGACAGGATATAGGAGGACATGCCTCCCCCTACGGCATAAAGCGAACAAGCGAACCTGTCAAAACGCCCCGCAAAAATCAGTGCACCCAGCGGACTGCATATAACGAGACAGTCACATTGACTGATGGAGACCTTGAACAAATCACTGATGCGGTCATGCTAGCCATGGAGGATAGATGGGTAGCCTTATAGGAGCAGCAGAAAATTGTGGTCGACACAATCCAAGCTGAGCTATAGGTGCTACAGATGAAGACAGATACATTGCAGACCACCACGAAGCATGCAGACCTCGAAAACGTGATTCACCAACTTTGCGCAGATGTTACCATAGAGATCCCAGCCACAGCCACCCCTCAGTCGAAGGTTGAAAGGTTGGCCACAACACTGAAGGCCTCCCACGTGGAAGTTCAGATTATCAAGGAACGAATGGAGTAGTGGATCACTGACCTCCAAGCTAAGTTGCAGACTGAAACACCCCCGGAGGTACAAGCCCAGTGAAACATGCTGGTAGCGGAGGCTACAAGCACCATTACAGGGAAAATCACACAGGGTACCCAACTATTAGATATGGCTATGCATCTATGGGCCAAGTTCCAGCGCAACCCACTCCTACGAAGCATCAACCAGGACCTGCGGCAAAAAGAATAAGAGTTCGCGACATTAGAAGCTACCATGTCCACTTTAGTTCTTGCTCAATGCTTGGCATGGCTGTTGACCAATTACGCCCTCCAAGCTGATATTGATGAACTTTGGCAAAACAAAAATGCCCTCAACGACCGCCTGAAGCCTTGGGTTGCTGAGGCCCTCAAGCTGTCCCAAGATGTGGATGTCACTGTTAAACAACTGAACCAGACTCTAGCGAGTGTCACTATCGCTACGGAAGGCCCGACTTCTAAAAATTTGGTCAACATCACCCATAATGTCGCTACTTAGAGCGAAGGCGTGCTGCCTCCATTAGCAAAGGCAATGGAATTTTTGTAGGTGCAGGTGGAGAACCTACCTGCTCAATGACTTGAGACAAGTCACAAGATTGTGTTGGGGGACTATTGGAATAGCGTCCCCTAAAAGCTATGATTTTGTATAATTTTTGTATATTTTGGTCTTAATTAACCTAACGCAAGGGTTTTGGGGTGGGTCAAAACCCTTAATGGATTTTAACAGGTCAAGGGTAGTCCAAGAGTCCGCAAAACATAGTTTTTGGACCATTGGATGCATAGGCTAAATCTGCATAAGTAGATGAACATTTTTTGAGTCATACACAGAACAGAATAGAGATTGATGATAGTTGCGAAGTGTTAGATCTGTTTGGATTGATAGGGAAAGGACACCTGCATGTTGTGTGTGCAGAGATCCTCATTCCTACTGTGTGCGGACCCTACTGGCTATGTGCGCAGGCTATGTTGGATTGTATTTGGGTTTTGGATATTAATATATGCAAATCTGGTTAGAGTATCTCTGCGTTATCTAAGTTTATGTACTACTGTCGATGTGAACTGTGAGATCTATGGTTGATTATTTTTTGTTATAATACGGAGTATTATTGTGATCTATTGTGTATGCATTTATGATCTTACTTGTGATATTACTAAGGCGAAGGTGTTGATTTAATCTATGACTGAGAGTAACTCTGGTAACTGTGGAATATTGACCTGCGAATAGATCTATTTATAACTGCGAAAATACCCGTGTTCCTCTTAGATTAACCTATGATCTATTTACTACTGTGATTATAGTCGTTGTACCAATAGATCAGTGTTGCGCACGTGGATGTGAAGATAGTTAATAGATATGAACTTTGTGTTGGTGAGGTAAATCCCCTCTACAGATAGAGGAGATCCCACTAGCCCTAGAGTGGGTCTAGCCACAAACAAGACACGTTATGACATCAATTCCTAGTTAAGAATGGACAAATACTTGGCAGATCACCTACCTTAGGTCTTGCGCTATTGTGTCGTCTGGAAGAATGGTTGCCTCCCGCTCCTGTTCCGACAGGTCATGATTTGCTGGTTCTCACGCCCAGATACCTACACATACACAAGAAACAGAGATGATACACAACATACTATTTTTCATTCCTAACTATCAGTCATTCAAAGAAGACTAAATCACATGCATTAAATAAACATAACACAGATATGGAAACAATATCATAGTTGAGTATATTAATTTAAAGAAGAGTACAACCAGGCTTTGATGTTGTGATCTCCTCTAGCAGGGTTCCAGTGGAGCACATCTCACAAAACTTGTCGGGGATTCAGATGGGGCTCTCTCTACGAGATCCTCCTTGGTTCGACCTTCTATATAACGATTACTCAACTATGATGTCTCTTCTCCAAGTTCAGCTTCTTGGCTATATGTTGAGCTCTGTTTCAGCTCTATTTCAGCTATGTTTCATCTAGTTGATGTAAAGGGAGAAGGCTTGTTTATATAGAGGGAGAAGGAGAAGTTAGGATCCCTATTGTTGGTGTCCCATGTTTTGATATTTTGGAAAATAAAAAGACAAGGCAACATCAAAACCAATCTTTAGATTTACAGGATCTACTCCTCCTGCTCTCAGAGAGGGATCTCTCAAATTATTTGTTTTTTGCAAAGGTTTATCTTGTTTTCTTTGAGTATTGGTTTTAGACTAGTTATTAAGTGCAAGTGTTTGTTTGTTTGTTTGGTTTTAATTGATACAAAAAAACCTAAAAGGTCTAGGAAACATAGATAGAAAGGGGAAATTTCAGATTCATTGGGCAATGGAGTCAAAAAGAGGTCATGACAAACTTATCAATGGATATGGGATATGAAAGGGAAAATCTAACTTGGCTGCAGGATCCTTTGGTTTTGGAATGAGATAGACATCAATGATTTGGAAAGAGAAGTTTAATTCTCAACAAAGGGAATTTGAAAGCATAACTTAAACAATAAAGAGCTTTTTGATAGACAAGGCTAACCATGAATTCTACAAATCACACTTTAAGCAAATGATGACTTCAAAAAAACTTTCAAAATGAAATATAAGATTCGGGGAACACCCTATTTCCTCAAAGATTTTATTTCAAATGACTTAGAAAACATAAAAGATTCACTGATAATCACGGTCATAGAAGAGGGAACACCTAAATACATCTATGATCACAACTATGAAGACCTTTAAGCCAATTGTTCAAGCAAGGATAAGGGACATGATCAGAACAGCCCTCCTTGGCTCACTGTAAACAAAGAAACTTCAAAGGGAGACTTCAATAACAGTCTTTAAGTGGCAGTAGACAAGCAGGGAAAACCATAAATCATGATGAAACCAACTATTCGAACTATTAAGGAAATAAACAAGCAAGAGGACTAAAGAGAGATATTAAAGACTCTAAAATACCTCAGCAGAAGAAAACATAAAACAGTGAAGGACAAATAGGTCTAAGGTGCTTCCAAGAGTAATTTCTTAGCCTAAAACTTTTATCCTACTGTAGTAAGAATTTATGGAACAAAATAAAAACAAGGGAAAATGTTTAAACAGTTCATAATACTTCACCAACAGCCAAGCTCATGGATCCAATGATATAGCCTTCTCAGGAACAAGCATGCAACAACATCATCATGGCTTCCAAGACTTCAATTTCTTCTTCAACTTCAACAGACTATGTATTATTTCATAGATTTTCAGTATTACAACTAGTAATCAAACAACCAACCCACAACAATGGAGTCCTCAACAAGTTTTTATAGAAATATGAGGAGGTCAAAAGAGAGAAAAGATCTTATGATTTCAATTAATACAGTTAATGCTTCTCAGCCTTTGAGGGGCTCAAGGGAGAAGTTTTCAGATATTTTCCTGTATTAAGTGGTTTACATTAAGTATTTCAGCTTGCTGGAAGCTTATGTTGACTTTAAGGCTCTGTGTCGTTTATGTAATAACTCAGCTGATATTCTTGTAATTAATCCTTTAGGTTGAATTAACTGTTCACTTGTATTGAGCAAATATATTTTTTTTTGGTCATTACTTGGCCTCCGTTGAATGTTGCGAGGGCACAGGTGGAAATCTAGTAGCTGAGAGGAATAAATTTGCTTCTGATGTGGCAGTGGAGGCATCCTCTGTCTGATGAATATTCTTGATTTTCCTTCAACTTCTTTTAATTCAATGGATTAGGCTTTTGATAATCGACCTTAGCCGTAATCCATTAAACTTGTGTAATCAGTGTTTAATCCTTCATTTCTGTTGTGTTTGGGTCTTCGACACTGATACTCTTCGTTTAATTCAATCCTCTGTGTCTTGTTGACATGTAGGTATGTACAAGGTCCATATGCCATCCATGCCCATGAGTCATTGATGAAACGTGAAATAGAACCCTACATATGGCTTTGCTTTTTGACGAATCAAAATTCTGGAGGATCGTCATCCTTGGCTTTCATTTTCTTTTTAAAACATTTGAAAACCCTTTACAAAACCTGCAAAATACAAAAATTTTATAAAATCCTGCAAATTTAAGTTTTAACTTCTTTGGAGGTTGCGTGTTAAGTTGCAACCATTGGATGAAAGCATCCAACGGTGGAGATGTGCTTGCGGGGGTCAGATATAAGGCGGTTGGAAGAATGGCGCAGAGGTTTAAGTTCGAGCCGTAGATCTGATTTGATCGATGGTCAAAACAAATCGAGACAATAATAATGTGAAGGGGTCACATATACTATGTTATGGTGGACAAAGTGAGAAATACAAAGGAAAAAGGGAAAAATATCTTTGGGCGGAAGAAAAGCTTTGAAATGAAATTTGGGTTTTCGTGATGATCATGGATCGTCGGATCAGATCCGCCCAAGAAATCAATGATGGAGATCGCTCTGAGAAGTCCTTCAGGAAAGGCGAAGGGCAATAGTATATGGCTAGATTAGATCCGAGCCGTTGATCTGCAAAGATCAACGGCAGGAAACACAATGCAATAAAACACAACGAAAAAGGGGAAAGTGGTTTTAAAGAGAAAAACATGTAATATCACGCGGCGAAATGAGAGAAAGGCGGTTTCACCTTTTTTAACGCGATATGCGTTACAAGGTGACACGTGGATTTTTAAAACAGCTTATATCATGTGATTCTGGAAATTAACCGTCGTGCTTAAAGTTACGCGAAAATGTGCTGGAACTGTTAGATCTCAGGTCTCAGATCTAATGGCGGAGAGCGAGCATGAATTTGGAAAGATGCGTGGGCAGAATTTGGATGGGCGGTTTCAATCTGGGCCATTGGATCAAGTATTGGATGGCAAGGATTAAAACCAAGGAAGGCGATACCCACAAGAGTCAGGCCTGTCGGGATTAATAAGAACTATTAGATCGAAAAGATCAATGGTTAGGATTTGATATGGGGATAAACGAATTAATACACAGGCAGAGAGAGGGGTTAATATGGGCCATTGATCTACAAAGATCAATGGCTAAGATTGGTTGGAAAAAATTATAGAGTGGGGCCATATATTTTTAACCAAAGTGGAGAGATGCATTCTAGACCATCCGATCTGGACACGTGGATGGCCCAGATGCAATCGGAGTTTTTCAATTCATGGGGTAATGGACAGGGAGGACGCCGAAGTGATTAAGCACTGGTCGTCAATCTGAGGATCAGATCGACGGTGGGGAGTGAATCAGAGGAGTGGTCAATCGGAGGGGAAGAAATGTTTAACGCGCTCGATGAAAAACTTGCGATGCGATGTTACGTGGGCCGTTCGATTGGCTCAAGATCAACGACGGAGATTATCTCAAATATGACATCGGCGGAAAACCTTTAAAACATACGAAAACCAAAAATTTAATATGATACAAAAGTTTTGGCTTCGGGGGCGGGTTTATATATATGAAGTGGCTTGGCGCCCGTCTGCGGGGCCTTTGATTTATATGGAGTGTGATAGGCCCAGGGCTTATGTATATAAGGGCCAATCGCATCAGAAGGTCAGGCTTGGTCTTTCAATCTACCCATTTGCATTTCTCCGATGCGATTAGCACTCCGAGACTTTAACTCTTGGTCCTGAGTGTAGGTTTATATGGATAAAAGTGGAGGTTTATATAGTGGGGCTCGATCGCATCGGAACTTTGATGCGGGGCTTTTCAATCTACCCATTTACATTAAAAAATATTACACTAGCGGGTTTAGACCGAAACTTAGGAAAAGTGGATTTTTTGAATAAACAAAGGAAAATGGCAATCAGGAATAGTTTATAACAATGTTTAGCGCCCGACTGTAGGCTCTGTGGGTTATATGAAGTGGAAAAAAGGCTCGGGGTATATAACCAAAGGCCAATCACATCGGAAGTTTTATAAAGGCCGAAGACTTGCGTTCATTGTTTGTTGCCAATGCGATAAGCACTTTATGAGTATAGCACCTGGTTCTAGGGCACGGGCTGTAGAAATTTGAATAACTGTTAAATTATCCACCGATATTATCCTAATCACACACTATTTGAGCTTCATGCATAATACATAACCTCTTCTACTATTGATCATCAATTTGTGGAAATTAAACAATCGCATGCGCACATTAAAACCATAAACAATCACACATATAAACACAGTATTTATGGGAAAGCTTAAAGCTGAAAACCCCCAACTATCTGTATATTATAATGATAGATATCATGTAAAAATCATTGTACAAACTCCTCACAAGCTCTCAGTACAATCTCCAATTGTTACACACTACACAAGCTCAGATCATACAAAACACATGCTCCAATCTGCTCCACCTGTTAGCCAGCCTCTACTGCGCAATCCAATATGGATAATTACCAGATCAAGGTTCAAATCCCACTGGTATGTACTGTGCAATCCTCATTGGCTTCTCCATCAATGTGTGGTGCAAACTCATGCACCAGTATAGTCACAACTGATAGTCACACTGCTCTTTCACCTACCTCTCCACTGGTCTCCACTGAAACTGTCCATGCACTGAAGTTAACTGATGTATTATTTAGTTGATTTATGAGTTAATAATTAATGAATTAATTAATAATTAATTCACACCACTCTCACTAATTGTATCAATCAGTTAGACTAGATACAACTAGCTCAACTAAGTTAAACTGAACACAACTCCATTAATTGTCTCATCAACTCCACCAAACTCTGTCACATGAGTTCTAATTGAAGTCAACCATGCAATAGCTCCACTAAACCCTAGGAATAGCGTAATTCCTTCTGTCAGCTGCATGTGCCACATCCAGGCATCAAACTGAAGTGCTCCAAGAGGATAAGATAATGTTTAGAGTCCAAATATTATTAAGAGCTAATAATATTCGACATATCTATTTTTAGACCGGCAATCTAAAAATAGATTCCGCCCAATATGTCTAAAAATAGAAGTCCATCTATTTTTCCAACTTGACCAACCATCCACAAATAGCATCCTGCAACTCATAGAACATGGTCCATATGTCTAAAAATAGACATAGTCTAAAAATGAACTTTGCGCCAAAAATACACTGCGGGCCCACTTGGTGAAGCGCTCCTTTCCACTAAGCTCATCATCTTGTTGCAATCTCAACACTCCTCTCAACAGAATATGGATTATACAACCTATCCTACCTGCTGTGGTATTGGTGCTCTGGTGGCGCCTTCGGTGATTCTCATCACAATCCTCCCATAAAGATATGAAAGTAACATACAGTTCTCCGCTACACACAATCTCTGATATGATGATACCCGGATGTAAATGTGTGAATCTGTCATGAAATACGGATTAGCGAAAATTTTGATGAAACTGCGGTTATCCTGATAAATCACGATGGGCTCTAAGTGTGGGCGGAAACATTTGAACGAGGATGCCTCATCCATATAGCCTTGCATGTGACCAAAATGTTCTTGTATACTCGTACCATTGAAGCGGGTACACGGATCTTTAACTACTGCTTGTGGGGAGAAGCTACTATCGACACGATACTGAAAATCCCTCCAGATGTGCTCTTTCGTTCCGCTCCTAGCAATGTTGCATCTATAAAAACCACCATGACTTCACACCTCATCCGTATATGACCTACAATCCATATCCCAATGTGCCTATGAGATATCTCAATACATGCTTTCCTGCCTTCCAAAAGAGCTTGGTTGGCTTAACCATAGCTTGTGAAAGCTGGTTAACAGCATAGCATATGTCGGGTCGTGTATTGACCAAATACATAAGTGACCCCACCAACTGTCGATAAACAGTGGCATCCACTACCTCCGCTGAAGTAGCATCCTCCTTCCTCCATCCACCAGGAAGAGGAGTATCAACAGGCTTGCAGCCATGCATGTTGAACTTCTCCAGTATCTCACGGGCATACTTGCCTTGAGAAACAAACAGTCCATCACTGCGCTGCCAAATTTCCAATCCCAGGAAATAATGAAGGAGGCCCAAGTCCTTCATCTCAAACTCCTTTGCAAGATCAGCCTTGCATGAGTGTATCAACAGTTCATCACATGTCAAAATCAAATCATCTACATAAAGTACAATGATCAGCAACTTACCCTCCACCACAATCTGGTATAGGTTAGGATCCGCCTCACTCTTGGAGAATCCAAGTCTGGTGAAATAACTGTCTATCCGTGTGTACCAAGCACGAGGTGCTTGCTTCAACCCATATAGCGCTCTATTGAGCCTGCACACATGTGACTCACTGCTGAAGATCTTGAAACCTTCGGGCTGCTCTATGTACACCTCCTCCTCAATGACTCCATTGAGGAATGCAATCTTCACATCCATCTGATGAATGTGCCACCCCATCTGCACTAAGAGAGAAAGAATCGTCTGTATGGAAGAAATCGTCTGTATGGAAGAATACCTTGCGAGAGGTGCAAAGGTCTCCTCATAATCGATCCCCTCTATCTGTGAGAAGCCTCGGGCAAAAAATCTTGCCTTATACTTCTCCACACTCTCGTCAGCTACCTGTTTCACTTTGTAGATCCATCTCGAACCCACCATTGATTTCCCTTCCAGTCTCGGGACAATCTCCCATGCACTGTTTCTGAAAATCGAATCATACTCTTCCACCATGGCATCTACCCATGTGGGATCCTCCACAGCTTCCTCGAAATAGGATGGCTCTGTCACGATACACTTGCTCACAAGAGCCATGTATCCAGTATACCTATCAGGTGACTGTCTCTGTCTGCGATGTGATGTAGGTGCTCCTACAACCTTCTCTGCATCTTGAGCCAGTCGCTCAACTTCTGTAGTGCGCTTCTACCCTCTGATGGTTGGTGCTGCATGAGTGGTTTCTTCCACTCCATGAACCTCATCTTGTGGCTGATCCACACCCTGAGACTCATCCTTAGGAACTAATATCTCCTCATCTGCATGCAAGTGTATCTCCCTCTCAAGCGAACACTTCATGGCTTTCTCCTCCTGAAATTTGATATCCCGTCACACAACAGTCTTATGATTGTCTTACAAATACACACAATAGTTGTGGGGCATATAAATATACCCCACAAATATCCCAACCTCTGCGGTCAGCTCCAGCTTCTTCCTGGCATCCTTCTTCACATGAATGTAAACAGATGAACCAAAAATCCTCAAATGGGAAATATCAGGCCTCTTACCAAAAAACGCCTCCTCGGGTGTACTCATGCCAAGTATCATGTGAGGACAACGATTCTACACATATACTACAGTATTGCATGCCTCAGCCCACAATTTTATGGGTAGGCCCTGGTCATGCAACATCGCCCGTGCAGCACCCACGATCGTTCTGTTCTTCCGCTTAGCAACCCCGTTCTGCTGTGGGTTATGAGGTGCTATGAGCTTTCTTCGAATTCCTTTTGTGCTGCAAAAGTCCTTGAATTCGCCACCATTTTCACTCCTTAGAGCCTTCACTTGCTTCCCTGATTCTTTCTCAACCAATGCCTTGAACTCACAGAAATTTGAGTATGTCTCGCTCTTCTTCCACATGAATAAGATCCAGCACTTATGAGAAAAATCATCAACAAATATCACATAATACATGTGCTTTGCTGTCGAAGCTACTGAGAAAGGTCCACACACGTTTGTGTGAATTCTCTCAAGGATCGTCGTGGCATGACTATCCTTCTCGTGAAAGGTGTCTTTCACAAATTTTCCCAAGGTACATCCCTTGCACTGATCTGACTGTGCAAGAGTACCCTTAGGAATCCCAGTAGAAATTTGCTACAGTATCTTCAAAGCTCCATGGTGAAGGTGGCCCAATCTCCGATGCCACAACTCACCATCATCCCGACTCACCACTCCTTCTGCCTTTCCTGCCATTGCTGCGCAGCCATCTACCTGCAATTGATAAAGGTTCTTAACTCGAACCCCTATCCTCTGGGTCTCACCAGTTGCCTTACTGTGCAGGAAATCCTTTCCCTCGCTAAAGAAAACATCATATCCCTTGTCTTCTAACATCGCCATAGAGATAAGATTCTTCTTCAATCCTGGAACATGCATCACTTCCTTCAATACAAAGGGTTTACCAAACTCCCTCTCAAAGGAAATGGTATCGATATCGGTCGCACTGTATCTACCATCATCGCACATCTCGTTGTGCACTCCAATATCTTTCTCATCCAGATCAGCAAACAAATCTCAATCTCCTGTCATGTGAAAAGATGCACCACTGTCCAGAAACCACACTGATCTTGCCACACTTGAGACCAAGCCTGCAATCAGTGAAAAATCCAGCTCAAACTGCGAGGATAAGGCCTCTCCAGCTGCAGATCCAGTAACCTGCTTATTTTTCTTCTTCTGCGGAAAATTTGTGGCATAATGTTCGTGTTGGTGATAGTGAAAGCATTTCACCTTGGACATGTCCTGCTTCTTTCCTTTCGCACCGGAATGAGAAGCTTTTTTGCTCTTCCCCTTCTTTTCTTTGGCAGCGAAAGTGAAATTCTCTTCATCAGAGTTCCTTGATGAAGATCCGTCCCTGGTACTCCGCCTTATCTCCTCTTGCACAAGATCCGACCAAAGTCGCTCCCATCCTGGCAATTTCTCCCGACCATTGACAGAGTCCTGATAGGAATGAAAACTCTACGGAAGCCCAAGGAGAGACAAGCTCACCAAGTCCTCATCATCAACAGTCACCCCCACGCTTCCCAGCTCATCCCTGCATTGGATGAACTTCGTGAGGTACTTGGGCATACTGTCGCCTTTCTCCATCTTTATGTTTCTGAGTTTATCCTTGAGTGCCAACTTCCTCTGGTCACTCTTGCTTTGGAATAAATATATCAAGGCTTTCCGCATCAAGAATGGAGAAGCCTTACCATGCAGGTTGGACACTATGTGATCCTTCACGCCCTCCAACAGAATCCTTCAACACTTTTTTGTCTTCTTTTTCCAAGCCTCAATTACGGTGGCATCAGTAGAAGTAGGCTATGGGACTTCAGCATCTATGAACTCCTTCAACCCATTTTCATCTAGCACCGCCTCCATCCTGTCCTTCCATGCAATATAATTTGAGCTACCCTCAAGGGCATACTCCAATTGCAATCCGTTGAAAGACATCTCAACTTCGACACCAAGAAAACACTACTGCAAATTCGAATTCCACCAACACAAAACTCAACCGCTTCAATGTTTTGCAATTGCTCCAATGATCAATACTTCTCTGATACCATGTATAAATTTGAATAACTGTTAAATTATTCACCGAGATTATCCTAATCACACACTATTTGAGCTTCATGCATAATACATAACCTCTTCTACTATTGATCATCAATTTGCGGAAATTAAACAATCACATGTTCACATTAAAACCATAAACAATCACACATATAAACATAGTATTTATGGGAAATCTTAAAGCTGAAAACCCCCAACTATCTGTATATTATAATGATAGAGATCATGTAACAATCATTGTACAAACTCCTCACAAGCTCTCAGTACAATATCCAATTGTTACACACTACACAAGCTCAGATCATACAAAACACATGCTCCAATCTGCTCCACCTGTTAGCCAGCCTCTACTGCGTAATCAAATATGGATAATTTCCAGATCAAGGTTCAAATCCCACTGTTGTGTACTGTGCAATCCTCATTGGCTTCTCTATCAATGTGTGTGCAAATCTCATGCACCAGTATAGTCACAACTGATAGTCACACTTTCTCTTTCACCTACCTCTTCACTGGTCTCCATTGAAACTGTCCATGCACTGCAGTTAACTGATGTATTCTTTAGTTGATTTATGAGTTAATAATTAGTGAATTAATTAATAATTAATTCACACCACTCTCACTAATTGTATCAACCAGTTAGACTAGAGATAAGTAGCTCAACTAAGTTAAACTGAACACAACTCCATTAAATGTCTCATCAACTCCACCAAACTCTGTCACATGAGTTCTAACTAAATTCAACCATGCAATAGCTCCACTAAACCCTAGGAATAGCTTAATTCCTTCTGTCAGCTGCATGTACCACATCGAGGCATCAAACTGAAGTGCTCCAAGAGGATAAGATAATGTTTACAGTCCAAATATTATTAAGAGCTAATAATATTCGACATATCTATTTTTAGACTGGCAATCTAAAAATAGATTCCGCCCAGTATGTCTAAAAATAGAAGTCCATCTATTTTTCCTAACTTGACCAACCATCCACAAATATCATCCTGCAACTCATAGAACATGATCCATATGTCTAAAAATAGACTTTGCGCCAAAAATACCATGTGGGCCCACTTAGTGAAGGCGACTCCTTTCCACTAAGCTCATAATCTTGTTGCAATCTCAACATGGGCACATAGGGGGAAGTGGTTTTTAGGTTTAGCCCAAAGGGGCTTAAACACACAGTCAAAAAACTTATTTTTTATGAATTTTCAATGTTTTTTAATGGATTTGGGGTTTCGGTAAAGTCTAAAAATGAGTTTTAGACTCTGTGAAAAGGGATTTTCATGAATGGAAGAAGGGAAATTATAAAAAATAGAGGAATTCCATGGGGAATAAAGGGGTAAAAATGAAGGTCAGTTTTGAGAGAAGAAGGGGAAAATTGGATTTTACAGCAGTCTTTTCTTCATGGAAAAACAACAGAATTTTTGAGTTCGAAAGAGGAACAGCAGTGACGATTAACCAAAGGATAGAATATCTTCAGAAGACTTTAAGCACCAACAATTTTGTCAAGAAAATTGTTTCTTGAAGGTTGTCCAAAATAATTTAGCCACCACTTGATATGACAAAATTTTATAGGTGGCTAACAGTGGCTCCACTTGGGGATGGTGCCTTCTTGAAGGCATCAAGAATTTCAGACTTGCATTCTCTGGAGGTTGATCAGTGCCTTATCCATTGGGCTGCCCTTTCTTCATTTGGATGGTCTTCTTTTTCTCTGAAAAATATTAGCAGCCATGAAAAATAATGAATCTTCATCAACACAAGCTTTCTACCTACCCAATCCTACTGATCTAACATTTTTTCTTCTTTAAAGTGCACTTGGATTGGCAAACTCTCTTACAACATTTTATTCTTTTGAAAGAAAGAAACTAATCTAATCCTACTTCTTATGTCTCCATGAACTCAGATTAAATAGTTGAGTTCATATGCTTCTCTACCTAATCTACTAATCTGTTAGGATTAAGCAGTCTAATATATTTTTATTCATTAACTTCTAAAATAGAAATTTAAAAGCATACAAGTCAGGATGGAACAGTCTAACTTGTTGTTGATCTATGGCATAAAACAACAAGCTGCACATAGATATTATTTTTCAAAAAATTAAATCAAAATAGAAGGCTTAAGGTCTGAAAGTTCAAGCACTTCCTTCATCTTTTTTCAACTCTGTTTTTACTTATGTTTGAGTTGTTCTTTGCTTATTTTCTGGTTCAAATTTTGAGCTGATTAGAACCAATTTTACTTCTTTTTTGACTCATAATTTGAAACATATTGGAGTCATTCTTCTCTTTTAGAAATAAGGTTTAGATTTTAAGCATGTTTGAACCTTTAATTTCTAACCTAATCTACCTACTTATAAGCCAAGATTAAGTTGTTTGGAAAATCGAATTCACTAACCTATCAGCAGTCAATTTAAAACTAATTATCCATGATTAGGCTGTATGGATAACTAGAAGTGTGTTTTTAGCAGTGGAATTTTAGCTTGCACACTTCCATATTTTTCTTCTCTTTTTGGTATGGGGTTGTACCTTTATTGCTTTTACAATCTGCCCTCTTTTTCTCTTTTTTACTGTTTTTGTATTTTTATTTTTCCAATTTTGAATGCAATGTTCAGACTTATGATATTTCTAATGAAAAAATAAAATTATTTGAAACTCATGATTCCTGGAAGAAGTAATGCTTTAGCATCCTACCATTGACAGGACCTCCATACAGATCTTCTCCATTCAATTCCTTCAAGAAAAATGCATTGTGACCCCTCTCAGCATGAACAATATAGGGGCCTTTCCACAAGTTTTAAAACTTGTCATGTTTTCCCTTCTCTTCTCTCCTTGAATCCCATTTAAGAAAAAAATTTCAAACCTTGAAATTGTTTGCCTTAGTCCTCTTATCAAATAGTTTCTTCACATTTTCTTGGACTAACTGCGTCCTTTCATAGACTTCTTCTCTGGTCTGCTACAAATGAATGGTTTGGTTGATTCTCCTTTGCATATCATTCTATTCGACCTGTACTTCTTGGAGGAGTTTCATGAGTGGAACTCCTAATGAGGTGGGAAAAACTGCATCCATGCCATAGGCCAGCTGATAGGGGGACATGTTTATTGACTTCTTTGTAGTTAACCTATCAGCCCATAAGGCATGAACCAGCTTACTGTGCCATGATTTCTGATTCTGTTCCAACAGTTTTTTGATGATATTGATGAGGCTCTTGTTGGAAGATTCAGCTAATCCATTTCCTTGGGGATATTAGGAAGTAGAATGGCCCAAGATTATGTGGTATTTGTAATATAAATCAACCATCTTCTTAGATTTAAAATCAGCAGCATTATCTATTATTATTTTTCTGGGACAACCAAATCTGGATAGGATATTTGTTTCAAGAAACTTGATAATGACAGAGTCATTAGAATTTCTGGAGGGTATAGCTTCTATCCACTTATTAAAGAAGTCAGTGGCTATGAATATTCACTTATTTTGAGTTGAGGAAGATGGGTGAATTTCCCCAATGAAGTCTAAACCCCATTGTTGAAAAGGTGCCTCAACTCTGATAGGATGTAATGGTAAGGGAAGGATTTTTCGTTTTCCATCAAAAATTTGACAGTTATGGCAAGACATGACCAACTTTTGAGTATCTGGGAAAAGGGTAGGCCAATAGTAACCAGATCTAAGAATTTTGTTTGTTGTGGCCTTCCAGTAGAGGTGTCCTCCACATTCTCTGTCATGTAACTCATGCATGATTTTCCCTGCATCATCTTCAAGTAAACATTTAAGAAAAATTACAATATCGTTTTTCCAATATAATACCCCATCTAAGATGCAATAACTCAAATTTTTTTGTTTCAAAAATCTATCTTTAGTTTTAGACAAAGAAGGAGGGGCATTCAAATATAAAAGCACATAAATAATGTCATCATACCAAAGAGAATTCAGAAATGATTCTTCAATGAAAGGAGCAGTAGATTCTTCTATTTCTTCCAACACATCTACCATATTCATGTCTAGTTCTTGGAAGTTAGACTCAGCCATAAGTTTTGCTAATCCTTGCCCTTTAACTAATTTGGTGGGCCTAATTTCTAATTCATATTAAAGAATAGTCGCAATCCATTTTCCCCTTTTACCATCAGGGTCCTGACTTAGAATGTCCTTGACAACAGTATGTGGAACAAAAGAAATTATGTGAGAGTGTAAAATGTAGACTCTAAATTCCCTTAAAGCTTTCACTAATGCTAAGGCTTGCTTCTCCATGATGTTATGTTTGAGAGGAGCGTCTCTTAAGGCCCTACTAAAGAATGATATTGGTTTTTCTTGGCCCAAGTCATTCTTTTAAAGTAATACTGCAGCTATTGTATGCTCAGATGCAAAAGAAAAGATATAAAAGTCTTTGGTAAAATCTGGACTAATTAGGACTGGTGTTTGAGTAAGAGCTTGTTTGACCAGTTCAAATGATTGTTTAGCTGGTAAAGTCCATTTTACACCTACATATTTCTTAAGCATGTTTGTAATTTTTTTTAATAGCTCAGCAAGGTTGGGGATAAATCTCCTCAAAAAATTAATCTTTCCAATGAAATATTGCAACTCTTTGAGGCTTCTTGGATGGTTGATTTCTAATATGCCATCTATCCTTGTGGGGTCTATTTTGATTCCTTCTTCTGAAATTATATGGCCAAGAAGTTTACCTTCTTGGATACCAAAGAGTGTCTTCTTGGGATTCAATGACAAGCCAAATTTCCTACACTTCTCAAAAACTTTCCTTAAGTGAATCAAATGTTCTTCATCAGTTTTTGAGAAAACGGCTATGTCATCAAGGTAAATGATTATGAAATAGCCAATCTCTTCAGAGAAGGCTATGTCCATGGCCCTTTGGAAGGTGGCCCCTGCATTCATCAATCCAAAAGGCATTTTGACATACATAAAGGTGCCCCAAGGTGTGGTAAAAGAGGTTTTGATTTGATCACTTGGGAGCACTAACACATGGTTGTAACCCGAGAACCCATATAAGAGGGATATCCTTTTTGACCCAACTACCCTTTGAAGTATATGGTCCATTTTGGGTAAGGGGTAGTTGTCTTTTAAAGAGGCTCTATTTAAATTTCTGAAGTTAATACAGAGCCTGAGTTCCCCTGTTTTCTTTCTAACAGAAACTAAGTTTGATACCCATTCTGAATATCTAATGGGTACTATGATCCCAGCATCATGCATCTTTTCAATTTCTGCCTTTACTAAAGGTAGTAAGAGAGGGTTTATTCTTCTTAGCTTTTGTTTGAAATGCTTTTGATTTTCTTTGAGAGGGATTTTGTGTTGAATGGTGCTGGTATCATACGATTTCAAGTCTTTGTACCCCCAAGCAAAAAAATCTTTAAAATTTTTGAACAACTCTATGTATTGCAATTTTATGTGAGCTGAGAGAGTGCTAGACAGTTTGATCATCTTGGGTTCTTCTAGGCTACCTATGTTATGTTCTTATACATTTGTTTCCATAGGCTCCATTCTTGGTTCTTTGGCTACATCGTTAAAGTCGAAAAGGTGTTCTAAAGATGTGAGACCTCTTGGAATTGTATCGTTCTTGCATTGTAAAACTTCCAAGTCTTCTTGGTCTGAGTTGTCAATTATCTCTGCTTCAAAAGGATTCTCATAATGATTTATATCAGGAGAATATGTCATTTCAAATTCTGGGATTTGTTCAATATACAAATAGTTTTCTTTATGGCTGGTTTCTGATATTGTTATGTCAAAATCATTTTCTGATTTTAAGAAATCATCTATGTGCTTGTCAGAATCAAACACTTGCCAGTGATCTTCGTTATCAGAAACATCAGACCTGTGTTTTACCTTTACGCTAAGTTGTCCATTTATCTCAGGTACTTGGCAGTTGTTAGCATTGAAAGTGATTTCATTAGCTATATGATTTAGTGCTCTAGGAATGAAAATAAGTTCATACTTTTCAAAGGTTTTTAATAAGTCAAGGGCAGTGTTCCGATATTCCCAAAGCCTTGGATTTCTAGCTGAGTATTCTCCTTTGATTTGTCTTATGATAAGTTTAGAATATCCTAAGATTGATATCTTTTGGGCTTCTAATTTTTTAAGCAACTGTAAGCCTAGGAGAAGTGCTTCATACTCAACAATATTGTTAGTGCATGGGAAATCTAATTTATATGAAAAAAATTGATTCGTACTTTGAATCCAAACACCTGCCCCTGCACTTGTTTTATTACAGGATCCATCAAAGTTTATTGTCCAAAGTATATTTGCTTCATTTTCATTTTCTTGTTGTTATTGATTGCCAATGTTTCATATCTGATTTGAGGGAAGTTCCGATTGTTCTGGAAAACTGGTTGGGTCTATGTTTTCCTTTTCTTGTTGAGTAAGTTCATCTTCGTTACACAATATAAAGGAATCTAAACTTGATTGAATAGAATAGATTGGATATTTGTTTGGTTTGTCTACGTTTCTCACCATGTACTTCATGTGAGATTCCATGTATAGTCTTCTGTTTTTGTTAAAAACAGGGATGGTGGCATAAGACATCTCCATTTGAAGGCTTCCCTGAAGTTTGGCTCCCCATGATCTTGATAAGAGCATGCCATACTTAGGGGGAATGTCAGCTACAACTATGTCCATTACTAGACTCTTAGCAGGGATTTGAGCTAAGTTAACACATAAATCTTTGATTAAACCCAAACATTTGACTCTACTTGAGTCAAAGGAATACAAATATTTGTATGGTTAAGTAATTTCTAAGCCTAAGCTTTCCATTACTACCTTGGGCATTATGTTGTGTGAGGCTCCAAAATCTAACATGGCGTTGTGTAAAATTTTCTCATGTATGTTCAAACTAACATAGAAGGGAGGGGCAGCCCCTTTTTGGTATTTTCCTTCAACTTCTGGACCAAACAACAACTTAGGTTTGTCATCTGTCAAGTTTAAGGTGTTAGTATCACTTCCTAGGTTCAAAGCTTTTAAAACCTGGTTTTTGTACACCTCTTAGGTTACTAGTTCAGCTAGGGGGCTAGTAATTTTTATCTTAGCAATCTCTCCCTCAAGGCTGAAAGGAACAATTGATTTGTTCATATTTACATCTGTCTTTTCAATTGAATTCTTTTCAGCAGTTTTAATTTGCTGAAGTTTGTTTGGACTGGTAACTGGGATAGTTTTTTTAGGACCACTAGCTGAAGTGCTAGGGGTACTCTGTTCAACATTTGGCTGGTTGTTTTTCTCTTTGTTTAAATCTGGTTTTTTAGCCAAAGTGATGGGTTTATCTGCTATATTCTTGGACTGACTTTCTACATTTTTCTTGACAGCAGTGCTAGTGTTCTTATCTTTTGAATTGTCTACATTCGCTTTTCTCCTAAGATCATATTGTTTTTGTACCTCCATGATTTCATTTTCAAACCCCAATCTATAATCATCAGAATCTTCATAGGTGTTTGTACTTTGATCAGAGAAGAAACCTTGTTCTTCCTTAGTAAGGAAAACATCAACCCCACTGTTTGATCCAATCAAGTTTACATGAGCTTCTCCCAACCTTTCCATCTCTTTGTCTTCCTCGTATTGATCCACATAGTCCTGTTGGAAGGGAGGTCTAATCTGTTGGTCACTTTCTTTTTGCTTATCGTGATTGTTTTCTCTTCTATAATTCTTATTTATATTTCTGTTTTGGTTCTTTTGAGGTTCTCTTGGTGGCACTCTATCATTTAAGTTGATCTTCTCAAGCATCCTCTCCATCACCTTCACTAGGTTGTCTATTTTAGTGTCAGATGTTGAAGTTGAGGGTGTAATGTCATCTTTATAAGTTACCCTCTTCTCTAATCTCAAACTATTTCTTTTCTCAATTATGTTTGCTTCTACGCTCACAGCTCCTTTCTGCATGTCTTCTAAGGTTAAGTAATCTCTCTCCCTTAACTGATAAGCCATTTCAGCATCAAAGCCTTCGGGATACCTTACTAAGGCCATGCCTTGGGGATGTTTCATGTGAGGTGGAAGAGCATTGTAAATGCTATTGAACCTAGTGGAGTAGTCATGAACACTCTCCCCTTGATTTCTCTTGAGGCTGCTATATTCTGCTAGTATTTGGAGAGGGTTCTTTTTGAGTTCCCATTTGTTGATGAATGTTTGATGCAAGGCAGGGAGATCATTTATGTTTTTAGGAGGTAGGTTTTTAAACCACTTCTTTACATCTCCTCCTAAACATTGGGCGAAGATCCTCATCTTCACAGTTTCTTCTTCTATCTCCATGTAATCTAATGCATCCTCCATCCTATCTACATGATGTTGAGCTGTTGTAGACTCTTTTCCAGTGAAGCAAGGAATTTTGGATTGGTAATCATTTGGTAAGGGAATTAGAGGTTGTGGTAACACTAATAGGGCATATCACGTTGCCATGGCTGGAAATAAGGGTGGATTTACAAGAGATGGATTTACAAGTGTAAAAGTGGGTTGAATAGGAGTGTTTTGCACAATGGTAGTATGGATTGGAGTGGAAGAAGCACTTGGGCCAGAAAACTGATTTTGAGAAAACTTGTTATGGAAAAGGCTAAAGTGATGAAGAAGCTGGGAATCAGGAGGAGTGGAAGGCGAGGCTTCTCTACTAAAGCTTTGTTGCAAATCTGCAATGTCAAGATCATTTTGGTTTAAACCACCTTGATATCTAGTTCTAAAGATGTTCTTTGTATGATTTAAATCAAAGTGTAAATCCTCTAAGAAAACAACGTTTTTAGGGACATATTTTGTTCTGAAGAGGTTCCTATTAGCATCAGATTTTCCAGAGTTAGAAGTCTACCACAGAATTATTTCTGGATTGTCAACGATTTAAAGGAGGATTTGGGTCTGGATGGGATCTAGTGTTGATCCTATGTGAAGCCAGACTGTTTTTCAAAAATGAGAGAGGTTAAATTTTTAAGGAATGTTTTTGGAAATTTTACCTCTCACGATGTCTTATCTAGTATGGGACTAAGCTTCTAAACTTCTTCAAGGCTATTTTACACAGTTCTAAAGAGAACTAGGAACCTAGATGAGTAATATGCCTACTAGGGCTAGTGGAGTCTCCAAGTGGAAACTATTTAGCTTGTATGAAGGTAAAATATGGAATGGTTCCACCACCACGTTTATTATGAAGCCAAACTGAAATGTTTTTTGGTTTTTCTGAGTTTTTAATCGTATGGGTTAAGAGAGTGTCCTAAATCTGATTTTAAGTGTGTAAACATACAAAGTTCACTCTTATGGCTCGGTAACTGGTTCCTTCAAGGTTTGATAAGGTCTTACAGGAATCCTAAGGGTTACTTAGTTTGTCACTGATTCAATTAAGTCCTATCATGTTTACCATTTTTGTTAAGTAGTGCTTGAAGGATGCTACTTATGTTATACTGGACAAAGAGTGTTTTTTTTTAAGGATTTTACTCAGTGTCCCACCGTGATCACCATTATGTTGGTGTCCCAGGTTTTGATAGTTTGGAAAATCAAAAGACAAGGCAACATCAGAACCAATCTTTAGAGTTATAGGATCTAGTCCTCCTCTCAGAGAGGGATCTCTCAAATTATTTGTTTTTTGCAAAGGTTTATCTTGTTTGCTTTGAGTATTGGTTTTAGACTAGTTATTAAGTGCAAGTGTTTGTTTTTTTGGTTGGTTGGAATTGATACAGAAGAACCTAAAAGGCCTAGGAAAGATAGATAGAAAGGGTAAATGTCAGATTCATTGGGCAATGGAGTCAAAAAGAGGTCATGATAAACTTATCAATGGATATGGGATATCAAAGGGAAAATCTAACTAGGCCGCAGGATCCTTTGGTTTTGGAATGAGATGAACATCAATGATTTGGAATTTGAAAGCATAACTTGAACAATAAAGAGATTTTTGATAAACAGGGCTAACCATAAATTCTACAAATCACACTTTAAGCAAATGATGACTTCAAAACAACTTTCAAAATGAAATCTAATATTTGGGGAACCCCCTATTTCCTCAAAGATTTTATTTTAAATGACTTAGAAAACATAAAAGATTCACTGATAATCACGGTCATAGAAGAGGGAACACCTAAATACATCTATGATCACAACTATGAATACCTTTAAGCCAATTGTTCAAGCAATGATAAGGGGCATGATCAGAACAGACCTCCTTGGCTCACTGTAAACAAAGAAACTTCAAAGGGAGACTTCAATAACAGTCTTTAAGTGGCAGCAGACAAGCAGGGAGAACCATAAATCATGTCGAAACCAACTATTCGAACTATTAAGGAAAAAAACAAGAAAGAGGACTAAAGAGAGAGATTAAAGACTCTAAAATACCTCAATAGAAGAAAACATAAAACAATGAAGGACAAACAGGTCTAAGGTGCTTCCAAGAGTAATTTCTTAGCCTAAAACTTTTATCCTACTGTAGTTAGAATTTATGGAACAAAATGAAAACAAGGGAAAATGTTTAAACAGTTCAAAATACTTCACCAACAGCCAAGCTCATGGATCCAATGATAGAGCCTTCTCAGGAACAATCATGCAACAACATCATCAGGGCTTCCAAGACTTCAATTTCTTCTTCAACTTCAACAGACTATGTATTATTTCAAAGAGTTTCAGTATCACAACTAGTAATCAAACAACCAACCCACAACAATGGAGTCCTCAACAAGTTTTTATAGAAGAATGAGAAGGTCGAAAGAGAGAAAAGATCTTCTTATTTCAATTGATATAGTTAATGCTTCTCGACCTTTGAGGGTCTCAAGGGAGAAGTTTTCAGATATTTTCCTATATTAATTGGTTTACATTGAGTATTTCAGCTTGCTGGAAGCTTATGTTGACATTAAGGCTCTGTGTCGTTTCTATAATAACTCAGCTGATATTCTTGTAATTAATACTTTGGGCTGAATTAACTGTTCACCTGTGTTGAGAAAATATCTTTCTTTTTTTTCATTACTCGACCTTTGTTGAATGCTGCGAGGCCACAGGTGGCAATCCGATAGCTGAGAGGAATGAATTTTCCTCTGATGTGGCAGTGGAGGCATCCTCTGTCTGATGAATATTCTTGATTTTCCTTTAACTGTTTTTAATTCAATGGATTAGGCTTTTGATAATCGACCTTAGCCGTAATCCATTAAACTGTGTAATCAATGTTTAATATTTCATTTCTGTTGTGTTTGGGTATTCGACATTGATACTCTTCATTTACTTCAATCCTCTGTGTCTTTTTGATGTGCAGGTATGTACAAGGTCCATATGGCATCCATGCCCATGAGTCATTGATGAAACATGAATAGAACCCTATATATGGCTTTTCTTTTTGACGAATCTAAAGTCTGGAGGATCGTCATCCTCGGCTTTCATTTTCTTTTTTAAACATTTGAAAACCCTTTAAAAAACCTGCAAAATATAAAAATGTTATAAAATATTTCAAAGTTAAGGTTTAACTACTTTGGAGATTGCGTGTTAAGTTGCAACCGTTGGATGAAAGCATCCAACGGTGGAGATGTGCTTGCTAGGGTCAGATATAAGGCGGTTGGAAGAATGGCACAAAGGTTTAAGTCCGAGCCGTAGATCTTATTTGATCGACGATCAAAACAAATTGGGACAATAATAATGTGAAGGGGTCACATATACTATGTTATGGCGAACAATGTGAGAAATACAAAGGAGAAAGGGAAAAATCTCTTTGGGTGGAAGAAAAGCGTTGAAATGAAATTTCGGTTTTCGCAATGATCGTGGGTCGTCGGATCAGATCCGCCCACAAAATCAACGGTGGATATCGCTCTGAGAAGTCCTTCAGGAAAGGCAGAGGGAGATAGTATATGGCCAGATTAGATCTGAATCGTTGATCTGCAGAGATCAACGAAGGGAAACACAACGCAATAAAACACAACGAAAAAGGGGAAAGTGGTTTTGAAGAGAAAAACATGTAGTATCGTGCGGCGAAATGAGAGAAATGCGGTTTCACCTTTTTGAATGTGATATGCATTACAAGGTGACATGTTGATTTTTAAAATATCTTATATCGCATGATTTTGGGAAATTAACCGTCGTGCTTAAAGTTACGCGAAAACGCACTAGAACCGTTAGATCTGGGGTCTCAGATCTGACGGCGAAGAGTAAGCGCGAATTTGGAAAGATGCACGGGCAGAAGTTGGATGGGCGATTTCGATCTGGGCCGTTGGATCAAGGATTGGACAGCTAGGATTAAAACTGAGGAAGGCGGGACCCACAAGAGGCAGGCCTTTCGGGATTAATAAGAATTGTTAGATGGAAAAGATCAACGGTTAGGATTTGATCTGGGGATAAAAGAATTAATACACAAGCGAAGAGAGGGGTTAATATGGGCCGTTGATCTGCAGAGATCAACGACTAAGATTGGTTGGAAACAATTATAGAGAGGGGACGTATGTTTTTAACCAAAGTGGAGAGATGCATTCTGGACCGTCCGATCCGGACACGTGGACGGCCCAGATGCAATCGGAGTTTTGCGATCGGTGGGGTAATGGACAGGGAGGACGCCAAAGATATTAAGCGCTAGCCATCAATCTGAGGATCAGATCGATGGTGGGGAGTGAATCGGAGGAGTGGTCAATCGGAGGGGAAGAAATGTTTAACACGCTCGATGAAAAACTTGCGATGCGATGTTGCGCGGGCTGTTCGATCAACTCAATATCAACGGCGGAGATTATCTCAAATATGACACCGACGAAAAATCTTTAAAACATACGAAAAACCAAAAATTTAATATGATACAAAGGTTTTGGCTTTGGGGGCGGGTTTATATATATGAAGTGGCTTGGCACACGTCTGCGGGGCCTTTGATTTATATGGAGTGTGATAGGCCCAGGGCTTATGTATATAAGGGCCATTCGCATCGAAAGGTCGGGCTTGGTCATTCAATATACCCATTTTCATTTCTCCGATGCGATTAGCACTTCGGGACTTTAACTCTCGGTCCCGGGCGTAGGTTTATATGGAGAAAAGCAGAGGTTTATATAGTGGGGCTCGATCACATCGGAACTTTGATGCGGGGCTTTTCAATCTACCCATTTACATTAAAAAAATATTGCACTGGCGGGTTTAGACCGAAACTTAGGAAAAGTGGGTTTTTTGAATAAAAAAAGGAAAATAGAAATTGGGAATAGTTTATAACAATGTTTAGTGCCCGACTACGGTCTCTATGGGTTATATGAAGCGGCAAAAAGGCTCGGGGTTTATAACTAAAGGCCAATCACATCGGAAGTTTTATAAAGGCCGAAGACTTGCGTTCATTGTTTGTTGCCGATGTGATAAGAACTTTATGAGTCTAGCGCCTAGTTCTAGGGCGTAGGAACATGGGGGGAAGTGGTTTTTAGGTTTAGCCCAAAGGGGCTTAAACACATAGTCAAAAAACTTATTTTTTATGAATTTTTCAATGTTTTTTGATGGATTTGGGGGTTTCGGTAAAGTCTAAAAATGAGTTTTAGACTCTGTAAAAAGGGATTTTCATGAAGGGAAGAAGTAAAATTATAAAAAATAGAGGAATTCCATGGGGAATAAAGGGGTAAAAATGAAGTTTAGTTTTGAGTGAAGAAGGGGAAAATGGGATTTTACAACAGTCTTTTCTTCATGGAAAAACAATAGAATTTCTTAGTTCAAAAGAGGAACAACAGTGATGATTAACCAAAGGATAGAATATCTTCAGAAGACTTTAAGCACCAACAATTTTGTCAATAAAATTTTTTCTTGAAGGTTGTCCAAAATAATTTAGCCACCACTTGATATGACAAAATTTTATAGATGGCTAACACCTATAATCGTGGAGGGAGTCTTATACTCTTTGAATGTTCCATCAACCATTTCCTAAAGGTAGAGATATGTGGTTTATCGAGTTTAACCACTTGCAATGAGTCATTCCCGAGGTGGTTAAAGAAAACTTCTGCCTCCAATATGTTAAAAACTTTCCATAAACAGATCAGCGCAAGTGCTTAACTGGGACAGAGCGCCAACTGGCGCAGGCTCAGTGTTAATTTTCCATCTCGGCGTGGAAGTGTAACTAGCTACTCGCGCCAAGGAAAAAACAGGTGTTTTTAGTGGTCTATTCAGGAAATGGTCAACAAAGGGAACTTTTTCCTCATGGCAAGGGATGCAATGATGGTATTTGTAAGGCGTGACACTTATAATTAGTCACAGAAATGACCCTCCAATGTGCGAGATGGAGATTGCAATGATAGTGACAAATTAATGTGTAACAGATTCCCCTAAAGTATGAAGTCCGAACATGAGTGAGGGCTGAAATTCTTCACAAGTACGTGCAAGGAACTAGACGTTGTTGTCAGGAGACCTGCAAATCAAGCATAGATACATATACATAACTGAAATCTTTGTTGAACATACATGAATCCATGGTATAGGCATAGCTATCCATCAATAAAAGGATCATGTGAATGGATCCTCAGCATGGACGCAGCCATATGAATAAAGGGATCATATGAAATAGATCCACGGTATGGGCGTAACCATCCGTATAGAGACGATCAAAACAAGAGAACCCATGGTATGGTCATAGCCATTCATCTAAAGAATCATGTATATAATTATGAATGACTCATCACTCCTTGCAACCTGGACTTTTGTGATCGAAGCCCAGGGTCTTGCGCTCCAACACCACCCGATCAAAGTACAAATTACAACATATGAATAGACATGTTGAAGTCGAACATGCTAGAAAATCACTTGATTACCAATCAATGATGTGAATCGTTAACAAGTGCGAAAGAAACCACCCATAATGTCAATGGCTCTCAACGTACTACTAGTACAATCCACGGAATGTGAACAGTGATCTGAAGTCGAACACCCATGAAATAACCCGATTGAAGGCCAATGATGTGAACCTGTCGTTGAATATGAAGAACTTGCCATTAGGGCATGCAAGCTCTAAGGTACCAGAAAGGAGTCTCTAGATCAACTTCCCGGATAATGAGCTGAAGTCGACAGGAAGTGATCCGACGAAGGAGGGTCATAATGAATCCCACATCATCGACACGAAACAGAGGATGTAATATGAGTGTGACTCAAGACTGAAACAGAGGATCAAAGAATGTACAAACTGCAGAAGGATTTTCTCTTGAACATATTGGTGACATGACTCTGGAATTTGGCAACATTTGACTCAAATAGGATCAAATTTCACGTTGACAAAATTTGTAATCGAATGAGAGGCAAATGGATTTCCCAAACCCATGGAGGCAAAGTGACAAAGTGAAGATATCCCAACCTGACACGAACTGCAGACAAGTGTCATGTTCAAGAGTGACATAATACGATACAACTGATGAATAAATTCCATTTTCCACCACCATTTCTGGCGAGTACCTCTTTATTTTTACACAAGCTTGATGAGGATACCATATTCTTGCATATAAGTTTTTCCTTCAGAAAAATCCAACCTAGTACATTTTATGAGCCCTAGGAAGGAGGAACTCGGTAATGTCATGATTGACAATTTTCGATGTCATTTAGGTTTAGCGAGTCTGACAAAGGGATAACTCGGTATATTTTCATGTTTAGAGAGTTTGCAAAGAAGGCATAAAAGAAAACTCGATCAGTCCCTTTTTGTAGGTAGTCTCACAGATCCGAAAAGGTAGAAAACTGTGTCTGAGAGAAACTCTTAGTCGTGATAGGCTAAGGTATTCCTTTTTCATAAATAATCTATCCCAGCCTGAAAAATGGTTAAACGTATACTAGGTAGATATCGCTTTGTAGCCATTTAACGAGTTCAAAACGACAAGCGTCTCGACAATCTTTTCAATTTTCTAGAGTCAGAAAAGAGATGAAAGATGACTCCTCTTGGAGAATGAGTGGCATTAAGGGTAGCTCCTGGTTCTAGTAATGGTGGAACTGCTCAGAACAAGTAAAGGTCAAGAGGCTAGCTAACAAGACCACTCATTGCAGCGTTTCCTCGGGAATGTTTAAAACAACCAAGTGAAGGCATGTGATCAGCCGAGCAGACGGGGTCGATGGAATGAGAGAACCAAGGCTCATCTGGAAAAATGGGCTGATAAAATGGAAATCACGAGAGGTCAAACAGGAACGGTTTCATTTTTACACAAGCTTGAAATCAGGAAACTATGCTTAAATTTGGTTTCATTTTTACACAAGCTTGAAAAAAAGATAAACTATGCTTGAAACCGGTTTCATTTTTACACAAGATTGAAATGGAAACAAACTATGCTTGAAAAAGTAAGCATGCCCCCAGCATGGTGACTCAATTCGAGGTACATTCCCCCCAAGCTTCAATCCATATGAAAGGTAGATGGAGTTAAGGTTCAAATTATGAGATCAAGAGAAAGACTCGACTAGGATTTTACGAGATCTTATCAAAGACTCGAATTGAACAGGAAAGTGTTTCATTGTTTTAACGAGGTTGACACATTAAAATAACTATCCTTAGGGCTAATTCATTTTTTAATGAGGTTGACATAGAAGATGAACTATCCTTGGGAGAGCTTGTTTTATTTTTTGAGGATCTTGACATAAGAAAACGAACCTTGCTCCGATGATCTTGTTTCATTTTTTAAGGAGCTTGACACAAGAAAAACGAACGTTGCTCCAACAACCTTGTTTCATTTTTTAAGGAGCTTGACACAAGAAAATGAACTATGCTTCAACAACCTTGTTTCATTTTTTAAGGAGCTTGACACAAGAAAATGAACCGTGCTCCGACAACCTTGTTTCATTTTTTAAGGAGCTTGACACAAGAAAACGAACTATGCTCCGACAACCTTATTTCATTTTTTAAGGAGCTTGACACAAGAAAACGAACTATGCTCCGACAACCTTGTTTCATTTTTTAAGGAGCTTAACACAAGAAAATGAACCGTGCTCTGACAACCTTGTTTCATTTTTTAAGGAGCTTGACATAATAAAATGAACTATGCTCCGACAACCTTGTTTCATTTTTTAAGGAGCTTGACACAAGAAAATGAATCGTGCTCCAACAACCTTGTTTCATTTTTTAAGGAGATTGACACAAGAAAATGAACTCTGCTCCGATGTCATCTCATCATGATGAATAAGAAGTGATGGACTCCAAGAGATTCTCATCCGATGGGAGAACAACATCTTGGTAATCAGGACCCAATGCCCCCAGCACACGATGCACAATGGAACTATCACTGAATGCGGGCATGGGACAGGTAGCCACATAATTAACCTGCGGTGGGGAAGATACAACCAGTGGATAAAGACCTAGAATGGATGATGGTGGAACAGATGTCACGTTAGGACCAAAGAATGAAAGTTGATCAATGGTCACGATCCGACCTTTGTGTGGAAAATAAATCACACGAAAGAGGGAAGAGACAACTGCCCCCATTACATAAGTATAGTCGTGCCCCAGGAGTAAATTGAAATCAAAGGGGCCTGGAACAGCCATCACGTCTATATGGACTGTTTTCCCTCCCAAAGTAATAGGCAACTTCGGGAGGATCCCTAATGGTTGACTGGTTCCTTTGTTAATAGCCAACAGATTCTGCGTAATAGGCATAAGCGGTGGAGAACCAAAAGCTTGCCAAGTAGTGGAAGACAGAATACTAACAGAAGCACCCTCATCTATGATAGTGCTGGGTACGACCAAAATCAAAGGTTTGTACCATTATCTCAAAAGGCACATAAGTAGGAAGGCGGTATCCTGAAAATCGACTCTAATCGAAGGAAGTGACCAAACTACTTGGAGGGGATACCATCAAATTGAGATAGTCTTCCCCGGGTGTTACCGAAGCAAGAGGGGCATCCTCCAATACCTCCATCATGGGAGTAGGAGGAGCAGTTTATTGAACTACAGGGATGGACGAGGCTTCCGCCAAGTCCAAAGAATCTGATGAAACAAGAATAACATGAGGGGGATGAGATCCACTCTCAACGAAAAATACATGATGAACCACAGATGGGGTCAGATCGACTGAGTCCTCGACCAATGGTTGGTCGGGAATGGATTCCTGAACTCGAATTTTTGGGGGAGAGGTATCGACCAAGGATGACGCTTGACCGAGCGTGGAATCAACTAGCAGAGGTCTCGAAGAAAGCTTTTGGTAACCATTCAAAAGGCACGGTGCAGAAATAGTGGAGTTGTCCAACACTCTCTTGGCTTCATCCATGTACAGACAAAGGTGAATGGGGTGATGCCCTTCACACAATTTACAGGGATTGGTAATCTTGCCATGTTTTTTATGAGTCTTACAAGAGCTAGTCGAATATGTGTTATCAATATGACTTCCAAAAGTCAAAAGAAATGGTGGACGGCCATCAGACCATGCATCAAGTACCTTCAGAATTCCAAGGCAATCTCAAATAAAATGGTTACCTTTGCAGAGCATGCAAGGGAATTTTACTTTTTGTGGAAGCTTGGATGGTTCTGTAAGGGAAGGTTTCTTAAGCACAATAGCTGTAGTATTAGCCTCTCGCTTATCTGACTTCTTCTTCTTTGTCTTCTTCTTCTTCTTCTTAGCCACCTAGTTACTGGAATCCAGACTTTCACCAGGCGAAGTAGAAGAGGAGGACGAAGAAATAGGCAAAGAAGGGGAGAGTTCCACCTTAGAAGCAACATGATGTTTTTCTAGTGGAGGAGATGGTTGTATGGTGGATGGAACACTCGGGACCACCGAGGTTGAAAATAACCATATAGGCAACCCAACAGCTAACCTAGGCAAGGACAACGTTACTATATAAGGAGCACCAACATTTCCAAAAGCAGGAAAAGGACCAGGATTCCCTTCGGAATGGATTCCTGGGTTAGTGAACTCCGGAAATGCTGGCATCAAAAAAAACTTTAAAACAACACCCTAAGGAAACTAACTTTAACCAGGAATATTTCATGGGCAGTTAATTTTTAAGACATTGAAACAAAACTCTGTCGTTTCATATTTTAAGAGTTGAGAAATAGGCAAAAGGTGACTCTATCACTTTCAGGTTGAAATGAGCATGAAAGGAAAAGTGCTCGATGATATTTTCAAGTTTATGGAGTCAGTAAAGATCAAAAATTACTGCTCAGGTAGTCTAGGTAAAAAGGTGTACCAGGTTCCCGTGAACTGCCATATACACCTTGGTTATAAAATGAAAAAAGAATCAACCAAGGACTTGATGTACGTGCAGGTAGTCTCCCCGAATGTTGTGTTCGGTGTATCATGGTTACGAGGCGGCAGATTCGGCTTCCTATGCATAAAAGGATTGCAACCTATAGGGTTCTCCCTTTATATACTCGATGGTACGGGGAGAACAAGTCCGTACTAGTGTTGTCTGAAGCCAGATTGCCAGCAACAGCTGCTAGGTTTTAAGACGCCAGAACATGTCTCTAACTTAGACCACTAAATGTTTCATCAAGTTTCAATGTTGCATTAGGTTAATTGAATAAATTTTAAGTTGATCTTGTATTTATGTTTCAATTCCAAGGTCCTATCGAATGTTGGATCTCACAAATTCCTGAATGCAAGCTACATGCCATAAAATACCACTTCGTTCAATGAAGAGCTATCTACAAGAAGGTTATGAATTTCAAGTGATAGCAAATAATGAGAACACACAGAAGTATTTGCCACAGAACCTGATGCAAACTAATGAGAATGAAAAATATTTCCTATAATGTTGAATGCTAGTTATGCAAAATATTTTCCAATCCTACAATGCAAAAAAAAATAAAAAAATTGCAAGCACAAAATATTTTTGATTTTTTCAATGTAATAGAGTAAACATCGCACTAAATAACATGAAAAAATAATATTCACACTAATTCGAGAATGAAAATGCAAGAGTCAAAACAAAGCAACTCAAACAACTCAAAAGAAAACAAGACAAAAACTCAAACCAATGTCACAATCTCTCAAATCGAAGAAAGATGTAAAAATGGACCCATGCAAGAAATGTGAGTTATGCTTGGAGTGATAGGAAGAAAAACTGAATGAAAGAGACAAGACTCGCTCAAGACTCATTTCACCAAAAGTACCCACTCAAATGGATCTATGGAGCTGAATGCAATCAAGCAAATAACGAAGGTGACCGCGAAATAAAAGACCCAAACTCCAACAGAAGGCTCAGCATGTCAAAGCACTAGAAAGCCCTAAAGCCATGATGCTGAAATAAATGGACAAATAGCCTAAGGAAGAGAGCTAATCACAGTCACAAACAAACCCAAAGCATTCAAATAAAGTCAAGAAAACAACCAGAGACACCAGGATGGACAAAAAACTCCAAAACAAGGGAAACCCTATCACCTACAGGAATTGGCGCAACTGTCTAGCTGTAATCAGTGCCAAACAGGGGATGGCGTGGGTAATAAACTAGCAACTCACGCCATTGTGGGCAACTTTCAGGCTGGAAACCGCGCCAATAGATCCAACCTTGAGAAGATGAAAATTTGGAAAAATAGAGGTCAAAACTGATCCTCTGGGGCTGAACAAGGGCCTAAGACTCAGCAAAACAATCTAGAAATTCAAGCTAGGCAAGTAAAGACCAAGAATAATATCTAATAGATGAAAGAAAAACTCGCATTGATCCCCAGTGGAGTCGCCAATTTGTTGGTGAGGTAAATCCTCTGCAGACAGAGGTGATCCCACTAGCCCTAAATTGGGTGTAGCCACAAACAAGACATGCTACGACATCAATTCCTAGTTAAGAATGGACAAAGACTTAGTAGATCACCTACCTTAGGTCTTGCGCTGTTGTGTCTTCCAGAAGAATGATTGCCTCCCGCTCCTGATCTGAAAGGTCACGATCCACTCGTTCTCACGCCTGGATAGTTGCACATACACAAGAAATGAAGACGATGCACAACATACTATTTCAAATTCCTAAATATCAGTCAGTCGAAGAAGACTAAATCACATGCATTAAATAAACATAACACAGAGATGGAAACAATATCATAGTCAAGTATATTAATTTAAAGAATGAAGATTACAACCAGGCTTCGACGTTGCAATCTCCTCCAGTAGGGTTCCAGCGGAGCACGTCTCAGAAATCTCGTCGGGGATTCAGACGGGGCTCTCTCTACGGGATCCTCCTTGGTTCGACCTTCTCTATAACGATTACTCAGCTATAATGTCTCTTCTCCAAATTCAGCTTCTTGGCTATATGTTCAGCTCTATTTCAGCTTTGTTTCAGCTATGTTTCAGCTAGCTGATGCAAAGGGAGAAGGCTTGTTTATATAGAGGGAGAAGGAGAATTTAGGATCCCTATAATCGTGGGGGGAGTCCTATCCTCTTAAATGTTCCATCAACCATTTCCTGAAGGTAGAGATCTGTGGTTTATCTAGTTTAACCACTTGCAATGAGTCATTCCTGAGGTGGTTAAAGGAAACTTCTGCCTCCAATTTGTTAAAAAACTTTCCATAAACATATCGGCATGGGTGCTTAGCTAGGACAGAGTGCCAACTGGCATGGGCTCAGTGTTAATTTCTCATCTCGGCGCGAGAGTCTAACTGGCTACTCGTGCCAAGGAAAAAACAGTTGTTTTTAGTGGTCTGCTCAGGAAATGGTCAACAGAGGGAATGTTGTCCTCATGGCAAGGGATGCAATGACGGTATTTGTAAGGCATGACACTTATAATTAGTCATAGAAATGACCCTCCAATGTGCAAGATGGGGATTGCAGGGATAGTGACAAATTACTGTGTAACACTCTGCGATATAAATCTGTAACTAGATCTGAAGCTGTTAAGCTGGGAACGCAGCCCTGTTTTACTTACCTACTCTCTCTTAGGGTGTGGAAACCTGGTTCCAGCACCCTCCCCTACTGCTTCGGGTGAGACTTTGGCCTGTTCAAGAAAGTCACTGCCGAAAGGGCTAGTAGTATAAGGGTTTGTTGGTAAACCTTAACCTCCGAACCTGGGTCAGGACCTCTCAAGCCAACAAGTCCCTTCTGCAATACAGCTAATTGACATTAAAATTTTTGCATAGTTTGTTTGAATTTTTTAGGATGACTCTACAAAATGAAATTGAAAAACATAAAAGAGAATTGATATTGTCAAAACAAGTTGGTTTTCTTATATCAATTCAAGTTTGTATCGTGCCAGTATCCTGGATTTTCACAACCAAACTCCTTTGTTATTTTTTATCTTTCTTTTTATTTTTTTATGGAGGCGACGTATAATGGATTCGGGAAGTATGGAAAGCTTACGACAGTAAGATAGGTTGGATTCATGATCTGGGAGTAGATGGATAGATAGATAGATAATAGGTTTGGATTTCAACGTGCATGATCACAGAAATTAACATACAATATGGTAGATGAATGACATCATGAAAAATGTGTCTTATGAAATGATTTTTTTTCAATGGATGTGACTAGTAATTGTATAGAACTTGACTTCTTCTTCTCATGTTTGACTTCATGTATTTTGTGTCAATCTCGATCATCTTATAGGGTGGTTGGTGTTTTTGGTCAGTAACTAAAGACAACCTTCAAGAAATTGTTTTTCATTGGATGAACTCAACATCAAGTGAATTTTCACTTGTCTTTGACTTGAACATTTGTATTCATATTCTAAAATATTTTTTTTTTTAAATTGACTTTAAAAATTCCTTTGTCCATGGAGTTCTCCTCTTAAATCTTCTTATGACCTGCAAAAACATAGCATTTTCCTACAATACAATATTATATGATGGAGGAAAAAAGATGTACAATCTCTCTTCTTCCAAGAAATATGTAAAATAATTACAAGTAATGCTTGAAAACGAGTCCAAAGGATATAAAAATAAAATGAATTTGTTTACCCCTTGATGAGTGGTGGCCAACCTAGACCTCCTAGCAATATTTTGTTCATAAAATCCTCGTTTTATGTACAATTAAATTTGTTGTCCTTTGAGATAATTGTGGTCAATAATCATGCCAAAGCATCTATAATGTTTTATTATGTTTTGTCATTTTGGAGGACCAATGTACAAGATAAATTTTAGAAAACAGTTATTGATTAAATCTACCAAATAATATCAGTAATTACAAGTAAGGGTTGCTTGTTTATCTCACACAGAGATTAAGATTTTGTAAAATGATTAAGTAGATTTATGTAAGAAGATATCATTATCAAATATTCAGATTGAATTCTTCAATAAGTCATAAGCTTGAAAACCTTTGAACAATGTCTAAAATTTCAACAAAATACATTTAACATTATCAAGATGCTGATAATTTATAAATGAAAGGGACTTACATCAACAAACTATTTAGTAAATCATTATTTAAATTGATAATAACTTCAGAAGGAATTATAAGATCATTGAAACATAGTTAATCTTATCTAGTTATCTTGATAACAATTAAAAATATGAAGAGACAAAATGTATGAAAACTGGAAGTAACTCACAGAGAGAACAAAGTTGTATGAGACAAATTTAGAATCCTTCTTCTATTATTGATGATCAAAAAGACTTGTACAATTTCTACTTACAAAAATTCGCTCATCCAAGGGTGAAACCCTTAATAAATTGAGATGAGAGTTATTTATACTAATTCCCAAAAATTAGAAATATATTAACTATTTTCAATAATAGAATAAAGAAGAATAAAAGAAGGAAATAGATATATGGAGTGTCTCTATTTTCTTGGAAGTTGTTGATGACTTGGCCCCTTTTGATGGAAGTTGTTGTTGACTGGACCCTCAAAAATATGATGTGTTGGCATGTGTAAAATTTATCCTTTTACTCAATGGTCTCATAAAATTTATCCCATTGATCTTGACTTGGGATTTATACACTCATTATTTTCCTGAATATTCATCTACTTTAGCATATCTGTCAAAAGTTGGCTTTTGAATGAATAAGTGTTTGATTTGATGTTGAATGATCAAATCAAACTGCAGAGCTTCAAGAAATTCTTTCCCTATAACCTTTCCTTTGATACCTGCAAACTTTGACTTTTCTGTTGCAATTATATATAATTTTTTACATTAATCTTCTAATTTAATCAACTTATCATCTAATCCTACCAATCCAAGAAGTCCTTTATGATTTAAAACATTAAAATTAGTATGAAATATTTGATCAACGGTATTCAAAGCTTCACATTTGGTCTGCAATTGATTGATTAAATTTATTTTCTGCAAAAATTTCTTCATCTCCAAAATGGTTGCAGTTCTGTCCAAGATGTTGATTTCTTCCAAATCTTCTTTGTTCTTTGAGTTGAGAACCTTTCTCATGTCAGTGGATTCACTTGGCTTCTTTTTTAGATTCTCTTTCTGCTCTTGAATGGTTGCTCTGCACTTGGTTATGAGCTCTTGTTGTTTCAATATAATCTATATGGATGGCCATACCTCTATCATAGACCTGCTGATGTCTTCCTAGATATTCTTCTTAGCTTCAGCTAGAGTTGTTGCCATCAGATATTCACTCTCTAGTCCTTTTATCTTAAGTCCTAACTAATGAATCTTTTTCATTTCCTCCATGTATAGAGTGTCATTCTTAATATTTTGTGACTAAATAATTTCAAACCTCCGTTGTAATTTCTCATGTGCCTAATTTTGAATGGAAAAATATTGTGCCAATATTCTGGCATCAGTTGTAGTCAAAGCTGTTGAAACTTGTAATGATCCAAATCTGGGAAATCTAGCAAGACATGACTTGAAAATGCATTTTCTAGTAATGGCTGCTACAAGAATTGAAACCAGGACCTAGATCCCTTAGGATAATATGTCTAAGTACTAAATCCAAGATATGGCTCCAAATAAATCCTTCTAGAGTGGTTAAACAGACCTCCCACTACTAGATGTCCTCTAAAAGTGCCTGATGAGGGACTGCAACAAATGTATGAACATACAATAGATCAACAGCGTTATTTTATGAGTTGTGAGACAAGAAGATATGGATATCCAATAAATAATGATATATCAGCAAAGAGAGTACAAGTTCTTGAGGAAACATCCACTCAAGAAAGGCAATGCAAGCCTCAACAAGACATATACATGAAAATATGAGAACACTGTTATTTCTGCTTAAACCCAGGCTAAGAGGACGCATTTTATAAAAGATACTGCTCCATATTACATGATAACTAAAATATATGACAAGATATGGCTCAAATACAATAGGGTAGCAAAGCTCTAATCCTTAGAAACAATAATACAACAATCCTCCAAAGGATTGGCTGAAATATACAAAATGGAAAAAATGTTGGAGTTGTTGGGCAGCAGCTGCAAATCAAATATGGAACTGAATAGAGAAGGCTGAACATGATGAGAAATCTGAATTAAACCTCCTCCAATGGATCTCCTATGTGGAAGGCTGATCCTTACACTTGGGATCTCACCCTCCAATCAACATGCAATCCCTCACTGCAAGTGCTCCATGAAAATAACGCAGTCTAAGAGGGTAACTGCGTTGTAGGGGGAATAGAATGATTTGGCCAAGTGCCAAGATCTGAAATAAGCTCTGTAAGCTTCCAAACTAATTCTCCAAAAGAAAGAAATACTCTCCCTCTGAAAAAAATCAATGGAATAGGTGTTGTGACTTCTCACTACAACACCCTGCAACACAGAATTATGTTGTTGCAGCAATAACGTTGTCCTGGAGGAGGATGCTTGGCCTCAAGCCTAAATGTGAGACAAATCAATAAAACTCCTTCAATAGGCTTCTCAAGAAAGGAGGAGGATTCCTAATCAGGAGATCCTTGTGCTAAGCAGCACAACAACTCAGTTAAACAGTCAGGATTGCAGAAATGTCTAAGCAGACATGAAATCACTAATCATATACATAATGAACAATGGCTGCCTTGCCCTCCTTTTAAACACATGAGAGCTCCCTCTCCATGGGTCCCACTCTATTATGGTTTCCTCTTCAAGGAATATTCCCTCCTCTATCTCTGCGCTATCCCATAGAGTGCTTTCCACCTCATACCTCTGCATTGGTTGACTTGGTCAAACCTCTTTGCAAATGTCTCATTTCACACATGAGGGTGTGAAATCTAATTCCAAGGCTGATCCCCTTTCATACTAGAGGTATTTGATCCATTTTTTTATTTTCATTGGCCTCCTTACCCAATTATTCAACTTATAAGTGAAATCATCAAAATCTAATGTTCCAATTTATTAAAGGAAAAATTTGGAACATTACATTCCTCGCCTCCCAAATGTTGCTTGTCCCCAAGAAACTGCAAGGATGGAACTGGAAAGTCTCCACTAAAGGAATGGAGTCTGAAATGTGATGAGGAACATATTCCCCATGTGGATCCTCCATCCCCAAGCAATCATCCAAAAAAAATGAGCCACCTCCCAACACGGAAACTCCTGAAAATCTCCTTCCACCTCAAGCTCTGGAAATGAAGGTGGGCTGAAAATATAAACTTGGAAAGAATCATAGCTTACCCCATGCTGTCCTCATCTCCACTAATGATAAGTGTAGAGTGTGTGTTGATCCTGGGCTGCAAAATTATTTCCCTCAAATGGCAAAGTGAAGAAGAATCCTCCAAAGAGTTCTCCTCCAACAATGAAGAACAAGCTGGCCCAAATTTTTTCATCCATGATGAATAGGACAAGATCATCATAGAACATCCTAATGAGAAGTTTGTTGAGGGTGTCACATGATGATACATGGTACAAACAATTTCTCACAAGGATACACTGCAATCTCATCCACTGCAACATCAGAAAGTAGCATGGCAAGTGATGTACAAAATCCATCTCATCTACTAATGGATAGTAAATGGCTGAATGTGTCAATAATACATGATCCAATACTTTCCCATCATTATAAAATGGATGAATATCAATCTCATGGTCTACCTCCAAAGAGAACAAACATGTAGTTGTGGTAGCCATATCTCCTCCCATGCTCCCATTAGAACATGTAGTGTAGAAAATGTGGGAGTTTTCTCCCCTCAAGGACACATCCAACTCATGAGTCACTCTCCCAATCATGATCTCAATAATAATATAACTGTTTGGTCAATTTATTGTGTCCTAAATTGCTGCATTTAATTTGTCAATCCGGGAATCGTAAGCTGATGAAGTGCGGCGCACTATATGTGCAAGATAACCTATTTCTTAACTTTTTGTCGTTTTTGGTTTTCTAAAGTGAAATGGAAATTCTAAGATGAAAACAAGTTTGGTTATGTTTGTTCAAGGAAGTGATATCCCCTATAATGATTTACCAACTTGAAACTTTAAAAGAAAATTGAAAATTACAATGACAAGACTTGAAAGAAAGTAAAAGTGTACTGCTGAAATGAAAAGGTGCTGCTAATCTAATGAATCAAAACAGTAAACTAGTGAACATGAAAATCAAACTATTCTTGCTGCCAACTAAACACAAAAGAAACTATGTTTAAGGAAATTCAAAATTGCAACAAAATAAATCTAAATCAGATTACATCAATTTATCTTCTGACCCTTCATCATTAGTCCAGCTATGATTTTCGGAAGTAATCATAAACAATTTGAGTAACTGATATTTAATTTGCAGAAAGTAAACTAATATTAAACCATACACTCATGATTCAATCCCTCACCATCAGTCCAGTTGTGGCTTTCGGAGGCAATTGAAGATGTCATGCGTGATTTAATATATCTAAATTTTCAGAAAAGAAACTAATACTAAACTACACATTTCATAATGCAATCCCTCACCATCAGTCCAGCTGTGGCTTTCGGAGGCAACTGAAGATGCTATGAGCAGCTTAATATATCTAAATTTGCAGGAAAGAAAACTAATACTAAACTACACATTTCATAATACAATCCCTCACCATCAGTCCAGCTTTGTGGCACTGAGAGCAAGGCAAGATATATAAGAAGCGAGATTAGTATATCAATTTTAACTGCGGCAGATAAACAAGCAAAGTAAACACAAAGCAATACTGAAATTAAACAAAAGCTATGAAAAGCAAACTAGCAGTAGCAGAACAATGTTAGTTCCATGTCATTAGTCAAAAAGCTATGAAAATGCCCGGGCTGCCTATCTAAAACCTGAAAAACATAAACACTAATCAGTGATTAACAATCATAAAGCATGAAAGACAGAAATGAAATGGAAATTATGGAAGTGTATAAACAGAAATGAAACAACTGCAAAGTATGAACATATGAATGGATTATGATACAATGATTTCTAAAGAAATGAAATGAGAAATATACACTAATACACAAAACCTTAGCTGAGCAGGGGCCCTCTACACAGCTTTGGCAACGGTCCTCAAATACGAATTAAGTTGAAAAACAGAGTCTTCTCATATTAAAAAGCAGTCATTACAGAATGGTAATGTTACGGCACAAGTGCAGCGTAATCACTACAGAGCAGACTAATCAAGAGATAACAGAGACTACATTCACTAATAACGACTAACTTCATATGCGTATGCAAACGTAATATATATAACAACAAACTATAACTGTTTCCTAAAGTTCATGCTAGTGGAGAGCACGTAGACCACTACGTCCACGGATATAGGAGCATGGCCGTGTTGGAAAGTAGATCTACGAGAGGTGGATGCTTGAATTCGACTCCAGAACCCTGTACAGATGTCGATTTAACCTCCGCAGGCTTAGAAACGGCCGTATGGATCTTTATGTGACACGAAACAGAGTCCGGCCGACATGAAACTCCATGGTTGACTTCCATGTGGACGCCTTTGACCGCGGCTTCTTTGGACGAGTTTGCTTGAACCAATAGGATACGAACCATGTCCACGTCATTCCTGACCTGCCCATGTGGCTCTTTTCCTTTGTAGACACCTGTAGCATAGAGTTTCACAAAATAGCTGCGGAAAGTTGCAGCAGCTGCGGAAAGTGGCAAGATTCCGCAGCTGAATGAACAAAATCTAGATCGAATAGCAAACACAAAAATATAATTAAAAACCATGTTAAATGCTCTTTTGCACATGATATTGACAATTTGGGAGGTTTAGGAGAGTGAAAAAGGTATGGAAAAGTGTATGGAAAAGATGCAAATTTGGGACTCAACATACCCCCACTGTGAAGGTGTTGCATGTCCTCATGCAACCAAAATTTTGATACTCTTTCTTCAATTCATGTGCCTTGATACTTCAGCCATCACATCCAATCCTCTTCTCTTCTTCCTTGGTACTGCCATCATTCTGGGTTTCTTCATTAAGCACCTAAATTTGATATTTACAAGTGCTCTGCTCAATTTCCGGCATTTCCTTTTCAATTTCTTATTCTTCTTTTGCCATATTCCCAAATGTAACATAGTATTATCATGGATGATCTTGTCCAGCTTGCCTTGTTCTTTCAATGTTTCATTTTCATTTTTGATGTGCCTATTTAAAATCTCCAGCTCAAAAATTTCCTATTTTAATGATTGGACCAAATCATCCTGCAATGTATGTGGCTGAATGGAAGAAGTACTTGGACCTGTGGCTGCCTTTTCCAAAGATTCTATATAGTCATATACCTCCTGCTGCTTGGGGTCTATTTCAGGTGTCATTTTTATTGGGCTGTCCCCAAAATGCTGTAAATGAGAGTTATGTTCAAAATCTGGCCGAGGAGGGCTTACATCAATATTTTGCTGAGAATAAGATGGAGTATGCTCATTATCTGATTGGGAATGGAATGAACCAGGTTCACTAACTGACTGAGATGGACTATGGTCAATTGGGGACTGTTCAGATGTCTCCTCACCCAAATCAATGAAATGAGGACCCTTAATTTGCGTTTTTCTCAATTTCCCCTTAAGCCTGCTGCTTCTCCTCACACGCTGTGGTACACTATCCTTTTGTTTTTGTTTTCCTTTCTCTGCCTTCTTGGATATAGATGACTGTTTTTTAAGATAGACTAATCTTTCAGAAAGCATTTGATGATCTTCTTCTTCAGAAGAAGGAGTTTTATGTACAGCCTCAATAGCTTCTTTCCCTTTTGGTATTATTGGCTTCTTACCCTTGATTTCCTTCTTCTTCCTTTTTACCAATCTCTCTTCCCTATCAATTCTTTTCATAATAGTAGTAGGAGTGTTTTGGATTTCCTCAATTGTTCTTTTCTTCCTACTTCTTCTTGCTGTGCTAGCTGCGGGAATTTCCTGAGTAGGAGTAATTTGGGTTTCAACATGTATTCTTTTTCTTCTACTCCTTCTTATTGAACTACCTTCAGGAATTTCCTGAGGTTCCTCAAAGAAATTTCTAACTAGAAATTGTTCCCATGTATCTTTTCTTTCCTTTAACTCCTTTTCAATCAGAATTTTTATAAGGTCGTGATGATATAGATGAGGCTCTACATCTCCTAAGTGTTTTTGAACAGTCACAGCCATTTTCTTCAAGCTATTGAATAGAAAATATGGGAGATTGAGAGTTTGGTTTTCTAGAAAATTCATTAATAGCCTGGTATGGTACATGTACATGGACCCAAAACGGCCTTCACATGTAATTTCTGAACAATTAACAATAAAGTGGCCCATTCTTCCTTCAATGCATGCACAGGAATTCCTCTCTTAAAAACAGTTATATCCATACCTTGGTTTCGTAGGATTGTTCTCCATGCCTCATCACTGATGCTTTTATTTTTGAACCAACGCTCTCCCTCCTGAAGAAGTTCTGTGGCTGTTGATATTGATGCTTCATTGACCGAAAACTTGAGGTCTCCAATTTCTGCTTCCGAGCCATCAAATGACCTTGCAAACGCTTTCGTAACTTCTCTGTGATAACCTCTGAATTTCTGAATAAAACGCAGCCATTTTGCTTTCTTCAATATCTCCTTTGCTTGTGGATATCCCTCTATAAACTTCGGTCCTTCCGGCTCTGCCCTTAGCAATTTACCCATTTCACTTCTCTGTTTTTCACAAATTTGCCTTCGTGAGGGTTTCAAATGGAAGTAGAATGGTTGAATGCTCAAGAACGAGCACAATGGCTGTGGGGATGTATCATAAAATGGGAATGAGCACCATAAACGGAATGGAGTGAGACTGTGGGTAGATATACGGGAGTGAGAATGAGCAAAAGGAACGAAACGGAGTAAAACAGAACAGAGTGGGGTTTCGAAAACATAACAAAGATAGGACTGAGTAGATTGATAGAATATAACACATTCACCGCATTTTGAATTTTGGTGGCTACGAAATAAATGTGAACACGTTTCAATCAACGGTTGTGACTTGATGCGGCTTGTAAGAGTCCTTGGTCAAATCAAATACGCTTCATTATCACCGGTGGGATATTGGATCATGAGTGAAAATCGGGGTTTAATGATGAAACCGTTTGTGAATAAATGCAAGAGCATAATATGGAGATCGTGAAAGGTTACGGAACTGTCAATATAATCATTGCGCGTAATGGATAGAGCTCATGGTTCAAAACTATATAAAAATGTGTTTTTCAATACTATTTGAAATAAATTTTATTCATACCTTTGGAATCTTTTCCTTTTCCTTTGGTTTTCAACTGACTGATCTCCATTGGTGTCTTGAATGCTCCATTGATCCTCTCACCTGCATTTTACTTCATAATTATGGCAATAACATCTGACTGTACATTCTCTTTTGAAAACAGAGTAGTAGCTGCGGAATCTGCTTCTGGCTGCGGAAACTGGAGTCAGCTGCGGAAACAGATGTCAGCTGCGGAAACTGACACAGCTATTACTTGGATGAATGGAAATGAACAAATGACAAATGACCAGATGGAAATGGTCATGAAAAAAAATTTTATTTATGGAATGGAAAGAAATGAAGTGAATGAAGTGGAATGAGATGAAATGAAATGGTATGAAGTGGAATGAAGTGGAATGAGTGGTGACAAAGCTTGTGAAATGAAGGAAAGATTTTTTTTTTTGGAAAATATAGAGTGTCAGGTTTCCCTGATTTTCACCCTATATTTTCTGTATAAGACTGCCAATCAATGATTGGTTTTCAGGCTTATACCATTATTATTATTATTATTTTTTATTTTTATTTTTTTAACTGAAAAGAACAAAAGCTAGGCTGGTGGAGAAGAAGAATTCTTCTGTACCAGCCTGATTGCAGAACTTTCTTGAAATATTTTGACAAAATCCTCTTTTGAGAGTGGCTTATGATAAACTTTCAATCTATGGCCATTCACAATAAGAGGAGTTTTAAACTCATCAATGGTCTTGATTCTTACCGCTCCATTGCTAAAGATCTTGTCAATCTCATATGGCCCAAGCCAATGAGTCTGAAATTTTCCTTGAAAATATTTAAACTTGGAGTCAAATAACAATGCCCAATCTCCTTCTTGAAACTTCTTTTCTTTGATATATTTGTCATGCCATTTAGTTCTTTGATATTGAACTAGATCAGTTCTTAGAATTGCTTCTTGTCCGATCTCATCTAGCTCATTCAACTGCTCCATTCTATGCTTTTGGGCTTCTGATAAGTCCATCCCCAACTGAACTGCTATCTTGAAGGTCTTAACTTGGAACTCAATGGGGAGCAAGACTTCTTTCCCATAAACAAGTTCATAGGGAGAATGTCCTGTTGTATTCCTCCATGTAGTTTTGTAGGCCCACAAGGCTTCTGGAAGCCTTTCTGCCCAATCTCTTCTGTGTAGATGAACAGTCTTGGTGATGATACTTTCAAGAACTTTTTTTGTGGACTCCACTTGACCATTTGCTTGTGGATGGTAAGGAGTAGATCTTCTGTGCTTGATTTTGTATTCTTCCATCAACTTTTCCACCAAATTTGATGTGAATTGGCTCCCCTGATCTGTCACAATTTCTCTTGGAACACCAAAGCGAGTAAAAATATCCTCATAAAGAAAATGAACAACTGAATTTTCAGTAGCAGATACTAATGCTTTAGCTTCTACCCATTTAGTAACATAATCAGTGCAAACCAATATATACTTCTTTGCTTAGATGGTGGATTAATAGGTCCAATGAAATCTAAAGCCCATTTTTCAAAGGGTTCAATGAGTACCTGTGTTTGCAATGGCATTTCATTTGAAAGGGTAGGTTTCCCTACTCTTTGGCAGCTATCACACCTTTTGACATATTGTTTTGTATCTTTGAAGAGAGAAGGCCAATAATATCCCAAGGAAAGGATTTTATAGGCCGTCCTTTTGTCCGCAAAGTGTCCGCCGCATGGTTCATCATGACATGCCTTAAGAATATCAGGCATTTCATCTTCCCTGATACATCTTCTGATCACAAGATCTGGCCCTGTTTTAAACAATTCGTTAGAAATCCATGAATATTTTGAACTTTCCTGAATAATTTTTCGTTTTTCACTTGGAAATAAATGTGAAGGTAGTTTCCCTGTAACCAAATAGTTAGCAATATCTGCATACCAAGGGGTCTTAATAGTTACTGCAAACAAGTATTCATCAAGAAATTTATCTTCTATAGGAGAATCTTCTTTAGTATTCTGAATCCTAGACAAGAAATCAGCTACTGTATTATGTTTTCCTGGTCTATCCAACATAGTAATATTGAATTCTTGCAAAAGTAAAAGCCATCTTGTCACTCTGCCATTAGTAACAGGTTTGTTCATTAAATATCTAATTGCAGAATGGTCAGTATGAATAAAAGTTTCATAGCCTATTATATAATGTCTAAACTTATTAATTGCATGAACAACAGCTAAAAACTCTTTTTCAGTCACAGTATAGTTTAACTCTGTGGGAGTGAAATTTTTACTGGTGTAATAAATGGCATAAGGAATTAAATCTTTTTGACCCAACACGGCTCCAAGAGCTGTATCTAAAGCATCTGTAGAAATATGGAAAGGAAGTTTCCAATTTGGTCCCCTCGAGATAGGTGCTTCAGATATCTTTATTTTCAAAGTTTCAAAAGCTAATTGACAATCAGGATCCCATTTAAATTCACAGTCTTTTGTAAGCAATTTGAAGAGTGGAGATGCTATTTTAGTGAAGTTTTCTATAAATCTTCTATAGTAACCAGTAAATCCTAGAAAATTTCTAACATCTCTTTGACAATTTGGAATAGGTAACTTGGAGATGACTTCAACTTTTGATCTATCAACCTTAATCCCATCTCCTGAAATATGATGTCCTAAAACAATCCCTTCAGTAAACATCATAAAGCATTTTTCATGGCTTAATGAAAGGTTTGTTTCTTTACATCTTATAAGAACTTTTTCCAAATTTTCTAATGTTTCTTCAAATGAATTACCATAAACTGTAAAATCATCCATATAAACCTCTACACAATCATGGATTAGATCAGAAAAAATTCCTAGTACTGCTCTTTGGAATGTTGCCGGTGCATTACATAACCCAAAAGGAAGCACTCGGTAGGCAAAAGTTCCCCATGGACAAGTAAATGTGGTCTTATCTTGATCTTCAGGTGCTACCTGAATTTGATTATAGCCACTAAAACCATCCAAAAATGAAAAGTACTTTTTACCCGCTAATGTATCTAATACCTGATCGATAAAAGGCAAAGGAAAGTGATCCTTCAAAGTTGCTTTGTTCAATTCCCTGTAATCAATGCATACCCTCCATTTACCATTATTTTTAGGCACTATAACCAAAGGAGAAACCCATCGGCTATCTGAAATTGGATAAATGAAGTTTACATTGAGAAGTTTTTGGAGCTCTTCTTTCACTATCTCCATAAGATTTGGATTCATCCTTCTTTGAGGTTGTCTGATTGGTCTACTGTTTTCCTCAATATAGATATGATGGATGCAAGTCTTAGGATCAATACCCTTCATGTCAGTATACTCCCATGCAAATGCAATAGAATGTTTTTGCAAGATTCTGGTTAGTTCTTCTTGTTGTGACTTCTCCAAATGTTTGTTGATATTCAATGTTTTTTCTGGAAAAATCTCAATAGTAGAATTACCAAATTCTTCCATAGAGTAAAGAGACATTTGTCTAGATGATAAATATTCTATGTCAGATTCCAACTGAAATTGTGTGGGGTCATATTCTGAAGATATCTCAAAATTTTCTAATGTGTTCAGAATTTGACTATCCTCACTAATTTCAGAAATGGTAAAGACAGGTCGTATAGTGTTCTCATCATCGACCCATTCATTGTCTCCTATTTCTGTAATTGCTCTTGCGGGAGGATACAAATTGAATTTCTTTGTCGAATTACCATTAGAAATGTACATGTCTCCAGATCTACAACTAATAAAAGCATCAGCTGTGGTCAGCCAAGGTCTTCCTAAGATAATTGGATGTCCTCCTAGATTATTCTTGGGAGTCAAAATCATAAAGTCTACTGGATATTCCCAAGAATCTAAGGAGACTGAAATATCTTCTAATACACCATCTGGTTTAATAACTGATCGATCTGCAAGTTGCAATAAAGTAGGTGTAAAAAGAAGGTTAGGAAGTTTTAACTGTTCCATAGTCTGTCTACTCATAATGTTGATAGCAGCCCCTAAGTCAATCAATGTGTTTGGAATTTCTATCCCATTTATATGTGTCTTGACAATTGGACTTCCTGGATCTACATACTTTTGCACGGTAATTTTTCCCATCATGTTTAAAATGTCTATCCATTCATATCTAATGGCTTTTAATAGGAGGGCTTTCAAGGTTTCATTATCTAAGTTGCTCATCTTTGCTCTTTTCAAGTTGTATTGAAATCTTTCAATTAAGTCTTCCAAATTTTCATCTTCTTTTTGCATCATTTTGAATACCTCATCCTTGTGATTGGTGGGCATACAATAGTCCAAATATCTATCCAAAAATGTTTGTTTCATATCATTCCAAGTCCTAATAGATTGAGTGGCTTATCCCATGAACCATTTGAAAGCAGATCCCTTCAATGTTGAAGGAAACAGTTTGAGCTTTTGAAAATCTTCCATATAGTCATAAGTTCGGCACACAACTTCAAACTCAAACAGAAATGTTTCAGGATCCTCACTTCGCAATCCATAAAAGTTAGGGAGAACAGATGGTGAGATATTTTTCATTGTTGTATGAGTTTCCTCATCAACTATAGGGAATCCCAACAAATCCCTATTTCTATCATTATTTCCTTCACCATTGTTATCTCCATTGTTTCCTCCTCTTCTACCTCCACCTCTATTTATTACTTCCTCTGCCATGATAGTTTCTTTAGAGTCCTTATAGTCCTATAGTTCTTCTACCAAGGAAGGATGAGAGAAAGTCTCTTTGTTTTCTAAGTAGGTTTTAGTAGGTGGTATAGGAGAATCCTCTAATTCAGCTGTTCCTTGACTTCCAAAAATCTTAAGGCTAGGGGTAGATGGTGGTGAATCTGGTCTATGCCTTGAAGAAGATGGAGTTGTGAAAATCAAACTCTTGGCTTTAGCTATAAACCTTCCCCTAGAATCTCTTGCTCTATGCATGTCATTTTTTATTTTATTTTATATTTTTGAAAAGTTGGGCTAATAATTCTCTTTCTGATCTTCCAGGTCACACTAGGTGCAAGAAGAGAGCATACTTAAGAAATTACTAAACCAATAACTCTCTTTTCTGATCCTCCAGATCACACTAGGTGCAAGAGGAGAGCATACTTTAAGAAGTTATCAAGTTTTCCCTTCTTTTATGATTTTATGTTTTTTTTTTTAAGAAATTGGCTACCTATTTACACTTCCCCGGCAACGGCGCCAAAATGTTTGGTCAATTTAGTGTGTCCTAAATTGCTGCATTTAATTTGTCAATCCGGGAATCGTAAGCTGATGAAGTGCGGCGCACTATATGTGCAAGATAACCTATTTCTTAACTTTTGTCGTTTTTGGTTTTTTTCTAAGGTGAAATGGAAATTCTAAAATGAAAACAAGTTTGGTTATATTTGTTCAAGGAAGTGATATCCCCTATAATGATTTACCAACTTGAAACTTTAAAAAGCAAATTGAAATTTACAATGGCAAGACTTGAAAGAAAATGAAAATGTACTGCTGAAATGAAAAGGTGCCGCTAATCTAATAAATCAAAACAGTAAACTAGTGAGCATGAAAACTAAACTATTCTTGCTGCCAACTAAACACAAAAGAACTATGCTTAAGGAAATTCAAAATTGCAACAAAATAAATCTAAATCAGATTACATCAATTTATCTTCTGACCCTTCATCATTAGTCCAGCTATGATTTTCGGAAGCAATCATAAACAACTTGAGTAACTGATATTTAATTTGCAGAAAGTAAACTAATACTAAACCATACACTCATGATTCAATCCCTCACCATCAGTCCAGCTGTGGCTTTCGGAGGCAACCGAAGATGTTATGCATGATTTAATATATCTAAATTTGCAGAAAAGAAACTAATACTAAACTACACATTTCATAATGCAATCCCTCACCATCAGTCTAGCTGTGGCTTTCGGAGGCAACTGAAAATGCTATGAGCAGATTAGTATATCTAAATTTGCAGAAAAGAAACTAATACTAAAATACACATTTCATAATGCAATCCCTCACCATCAGTCCAGCTGTGGCTTTCGGAGGCAACTGAAGATGCTATGAGCAGATTAGTATATCTAAATTTTAACTACTGAAGCAGATAAACAAAACTGAAATGTACAAAGCAATATTGAAATTAAACAAAAGCTATGAAAAGAAAACTAGCAGCAGAACAATGTTAGTTCCATGTCATTAGTCAAAAAGCTATGAAAATGCCCAGGCTGCCTATCTAAAACCTGAAAAACATAAACACTGATCAGTGGTTAACAATCATAAAACATGAAAAACAAAAATGAAATGGAAATTATAGAAGTTTATAAACAGAAATGAAACATCTGCAAAGTATGAACATATGAATGGATTATGATACAATGATTTCTAAAGAAATGAAATGAGAAATATACACTATTACACAAAACCTTAGCTGAGCAGGGGCCCTCTACACAGCCTTGGCAACGGTCCTCAAATACGAATTAAGTTGAAAAACAGAGTCTTCTCATATTAAAATGCAGTTCATTACAGAATGGTAATGTTACGGCACAAGTGCAGCGTAATCACTACAGAGCAGACTAATCAAAAGATAACAGGGACTATATTCACTGACAATGACTAACTTCATATGCGTATGCAAACGCAATATATATAACAACAAACTATAACTGTTTCCTAATGTTCATGCTAGTGGAGAGCACGTAGACCACTACGTCCACGGATATAGGAGCATGGCCGTGTTGGAAAGTAGATCTACGAGAGGTGGATGCTTGAACTTGAATTCGACTCTAGAACCCTGTACAGATGTCGATTTAACCTCCGCAGGCTTAGAAACGGCTGTATGGATCTTTATGTGACATGAAACAGAGTCCGGCCGACATGAAACTCCATGGTTGACTTCCATGTGGACGCCTTTGACCGCGGCTTCTTTGGACGAGTTTGCTTGAACCAATAGGATACGAACCATGTCCGTCCATTCTCTTTGCCCATGTGGCTCGTTTCCCTTGTAGACACATGTAGCATAGAGTTTCACAAAATAGCTGCGGAAAGTTGCAGCAGCTGCGGAAAGTGGCAAGATTCCGCAGTTGAATGAACAAAATCTAGATCAAATAGCAAACACAAAAATATAATTAAAAACCATGTTAGATGCTCTTTTGCACATGATATTGACAATTTGGGAGGTTTAGGTGAGTGAAAAAGGTATGGAAAAGTGTATGGAAAAGATGCAAATTTGGGACTCAACAATAACCAATATCAGCAATTGAAGACATGATCAATACAAGAATAAAGGAAATATTGATGGCTTCATGTGGTTCTTGAAGATACCAACAGTCTCCTAGGTGTGTACAGTGCAGTTTTACAAGTTGCTGCTTGAGAAAATTATAAGGAAAAATGTTTCTTCTTTCATAGTTAATCATGCACGTCTTCATATGGTACATGTTTGACTGAAAAAATTGAACATAAATGTGATGATAAAACATTTTCCCAAGGCCACATAATATATGGTTGCCTCCATCATGTAGATTGGCCCAACAATGATCATAGAGCAATGTGAAAAGCTTGCCCTCTTGTGAAGCAATGCACTGCATAGTAATGGTAAGAGTATGTAAGTTAATGAATGTATAAAAAAAATTCTTACCATATGCTGGAAGTAAGATGGTACATGAATTCATGAATGAGTTCTCTATAGTTTTTTGGCATGCTATGAAGAAAAATGGCCCATGTACTGCAAAAATATAATCCTCCTCGTGCTTGGAAACCCAAGTCAAGAAGAATATGCCATAGTGATAGATGTCTCTATCCACCACTCTATCATCATCACCTCCTCCTTGTTCACCAAGTGCATCCAAAGTGAATTGATCCTGGGGACACTCCATCCATAAGTTTCTGCTCCCAACTGACAACGCTATGAGCTCATGCAAATAAGCTCTTGTCAATTCAAGGCTCTGTTCTTTGACATGCTCCTTGTCAAAGATCCCGCTAATAATTCTGCAACAAATATGGAATAATTCCCAAGATGGAAGTGTTTCCAAATCATCAAAGCCCAAGGAGATAATTCCATCTCCTCCTCCTGCAACATCATACCAATTGTGAGATCAAATCTTCCCTTGCTCTCCGAATAACAAGCAAAGCAACAAAGTATTTTGCTGCCTCTCCTTACTTCCATCATACAAATCATGTGATGAAGACACAATGGATGATATGAGTATCACATCAACACCATGCATCCATACTCTATGTTGATCAATGATGCAAGTATCCTGCAATATTTCCTCCATCCTCCTACTCTTAGGAAGAGTGTATGCCAAGTGATGGCCAAACTCTTTCAAGAGTAACCAGTGTCGCCAAGCCTCTTGCTGCCCGGTATCATAAATCTGCAAGTAGCCTCCCAGCTCCTTGCTCATCAACCACATCCACTCAATCAATTGCGGATTCCTTCTTCTACCCTTCATCCTGGTACTCCTCCCATGAGGGATACCATCATCCCAAATCAGATTCCTGCATTTCATGGGATCTTGAAATGAAATCTTCTCAAGGATCAATGAGACCCTATAAGGACCCAAATAGGTGGTAGGAAAAAACGTCCCATCATGATTTGTATGGATCAAGGGATGTCCAACACAAGCATGATAGATGTTATCCATTCGAAGATGTCCTCCATCTTCTATATGCTTCTGTGATAAATGGAGAAATTCATTGCACTCCACGGTGTGTTGAAGTGCACCTATAATGAGATCTCTCCTTGAGACCTCCCTCTCAGCAATAGTCTTCCAAAACATGATGAGGTCTTGGATCTACTGAAAGTATAAGTTCCTCTTTGAGCTGAGAGGAGCTCATTGAGAAAGTGTCATCTTGAAAGGAGAAATGGTTTCTCACTCCAATATGTCTACTATCATCCTTCAAGTCTTCAAACCCCAACCTCAAGTGTGATGTACAACCCAACAATGACTCATGAGAATGGTGGTTTGCTTCCTTCTTGAATGTTTCCATGTTGCACAGCGTAGTGCAACCAATTTTCTCAATGGTACCAGTGGGATTTGACCCTTGGTCATGTAAAAGTAAATCTCCACAATTATCAAAAGAATTTGCTGCAACAATAGATTGTGGAAATCTTTTCATACCTTGATGACATTTTGGAACTCCTTGTAGGGCTGCAAGAGTTCCTTCCTCCAAATTGTTGGCTGCCCCAACTGTTGATGCATGTAGCTGCTCCTCCATGATTGTGACAGCGTTAGGACAAAGCTCCTCAAGTGGTGTTAGCTTTTCCCCCTTTGTGCTTTCTCCATCAAAGGTTTGGACCAACCTTTGAGTGAAATCTGCAAAATTATTCACCCTTGCATGGCTCAAGTGGCTACACCACCAAACATAGGCTTCACCCTCTAAGTGCAATGCTGATATTTCAACAGCTTCTCCTCCTGCTACATGATGTAGTAGGAAAAATTCCTCCAACTTTCTCACCCAAGTTCTTGCTGTAGATAACCCATCAAAAGTAAATAACAGAAATATATTGCCTTTGATTTCTCTTCTGCTGCAGGGTCTCTTATCTTCCTTCAACTGGATGAAATGAGGAAAATGTAGAGTCTCCTTAAAGGCTTTAGGTTGAGATCTATAGTCAACAAGGTAATCACTCAGGATCTCATAATCCAAGTGTCTTGTATTCTCAATGTCTTCTTCTTGATGAGAATAGGAAGTGCATGATCCTTCCTCTTCTATTTCTTCAATCTTCCTGACCTCCTTGGAGAGGTCCTCTCTGGATCTTAATACTGATGAGAGCATTCTCATCTTCTTCAAAATTCTGGTCTTCTTGGGCTTAGACTCACAGGCTGAGCCAAGAAAGTTGCTTTGATACCACTGTAATGTTCCAAATCTGGGATAGCTAGCAAGACATGACTGGAAAACGCATTTTCTAGTAATGGATGCTACAGGAATTGAAACTAGGACCTGGATACCTTAGAAAAATATGTATAAGTACTAAATCCATGATATGGCTCCAAATAAATCCTTCTAGAGTGGTTAAACAGACCTCCCACTACTAGATGTCCTCTAAAAGTGCCTGATGAGGTACTGCAACAAATGTATGAATATATAATAGATCAACAGTGTTGTTTTATGAGCTGTGAGACAAGAAGATATGGATAGCCAATAAATAATGATATAGCATCAAAGAGAGTACAAGTTCTTGAGGAAACATCCACTCAAGAAATGCAATGCAAGCCTCAACAAGACATGTACATGAAAATATGAGAACACTGTTATTTCTGCATAAACCTAGGCTAAGAGGACTAGTTTATAAAATGTATTGCTCCATATTACATGATAAATGAAATATATGACAAGATATGGCTCAAATACAATAGGGGATCAAAGCTTTAACCCTTAGAAACAATAATACAACAATCCTCCAAAGGATTGACTGAAATATACAAAATGGAAAAAATGTTGGAGTTGTTGGGCAGCAGCTGCAACTCAAATATGAAACTGAATAGAGAAGGCTGAAGATGATGATCAATCTGAATTAAACCTCCTCCAATGGATCTCATAAGTGGAAGGTTGATCCTTACACTTGGGATCTCACCCTCCAATCAACATGCAATCCCTCACTGCAAGTGCTTCATGAAAATAACGCAGTCTAAGAGGGTAACTATGTTGTAGGGGGAATAGAATGATTTGGAAAAGTGCCAAGATCTACAATAAGCTCTATAAGCTTCCAAACTAATCCTCCAAAGGAAAGAAAGAATCTCCCTCTAAAAAACAAGCAATGGAAGAGGTGTTGTGACTTCTCACTGCAACACCCTGCAACACATAATTATGCTGCTGCAGCAATAACACTGTCCTGGAGGAGGATGCTTGGCCTCAAGCCTAGATGTGAGACAAATAAATAAAACTCCTTCAAGAGGCTTATCAAGAAAGGAGGATGATTCCTAAGCAAGAGATCCTTGTGCTAAGCAGCACAACAACTCAGCTAAATAACCGGGATTGCAAAAATGTCTAAGCAGACATGAAATCACTAATCATATGCATAATGAAAAATGGCTACCTTTCCCTCATTTTAAACACATGAGAGCTCCCTCTCCATGGGTCCTGTTGTACAAGTCAGCCCCTCCATTCAAATTTTTTCCAAAGTCTCCTCTTTCCCCTTTATCGTTGCCCTTTCCCGAGCCGGAAATACATTGAAAAAGGCTAAAAATCCGCTCTTTAAAGTCATATAAGGCCTAGCTCTTTTGTCCCCTAGATCCGCGCCTCCCTTCATCCATACAGCCAAGCGCTGCCCCTTAGATCGTTTACCGCAAATCGCATGATCGCGCTATCGCACTTTCCCCCCATCGCATATCCGCCCCATCGCAAAAGCGCAGTTTCCCGTTCATGCCATTCTCCGTCATTGCACTTTTCATTTTTGCGATCTGCGCTCGACCAGTCACGCCCATCGCAGAGCGCAGAGCGCAGTTTCTTGTTACTCCATCGTTTCCCCCATCGCACTTTCTCCACTTGCGAGTTTGCGATGTGCGCTCTGGGTCCCACTTCCAAAGTCTTTGCTCCATTGTTTTGTCATGTTTTCCTTCGTAACTTCCACGAAAGTTAATCTTTGAGTTTTCGTGCCGTTAGCATTTTTCCGCCATTTTCCGTCATCTGCCCACGTGTCATTCGCTTTTCCCTCCACTATTCACATATTTCGTTTATGTGTTGTGTTTCAATGTTTTTGTTTGATGTCTTTGCCTCGTGCACTTATCGTCGTCCTGCTGTATTACCCCATTTTCACTTCCCATTCCTCTGCTGTTCCTCTGTGTTTTCGCCACCCCGCGTCATCTCATCATCCCCTCAAATCGGTGCCATCGCTTCCATTAACCTCACTATGTCCACTATCTCTGTGATTAGTTTTATTCAACATGCTTTTGTTTTTACAGGACCTTGTTGTGGAAACGAAATTGGCGGAAAGGATCCGGGAGTCACTATGATGTGACCTCCATCAAAGAAAGATATTTCAATCTATAGAACCCTCCAGAGAAAATAAAAAAAGGCAAATTTGGGCAGATGAAAATATTAATGCAGCAGCAGATTATTAATGAAGGAGCAATGAATTCAGTGTCTGGCATGAAAGGTTTCAAATTTAAATTCAAAATTAGAAGGCCGAAAGTACCATGTACAGAAACAGGCGCCTCAAGGTTTTATTGCCGCAGATCTTCCTCCTCCGGCAAAACCGAATATTTACATATTTTATAATTTATGTCTTGTTTATAAACGAATCTTCATTTTCGGCACTCATTTTCGGAAATAAGTTGATTGTAAAGTACAGACATTTATAGTTAGTCATTCATTGAGTGGGCGCGAATACTTTCCGCCATTTTATTCAAATTAAGTCATTGAATGTGCTCCATCTACCTCCTCCTCTAGAATTCTCTATCTTTCCTATAAAGGCCCGAAAAGAAGACATTGTAAGGGTTGCAGATTTCTATCAGCAAACTGTGCAGTGAAAAGGCTTTTGTATACATTTTGTAATATTTCTGTATGAAGGTTCAGAGCCCGTAGGGTCTCAGTGAGGAGGAGTTATAATTGTACTGAGGATTCTGGTCTTTGGTATCTCACAGTATGTAATTTCTTTTATGTGTTAATCAATATCTCATTTCATGTTATTTATCTTCTTGTATCATGTTCTAGAATGCGAGTGGCTCACTAGTTTGCAGTAAGGATTCATCCTAGTTGATGCCCTTTCTGGGATTAGTCAAGCGCTTTAAATAGGCCTAGTCATGATATACTATTCCATGTTCACCTTATCCATATTTTTTTCTATATCAGTTGTGTTAGGAGGGTGCTTTTAAAATGCCAGGATTGTGTATGGATTCTTGAATTGGCAAGCCCATGCATGGTTCTGCTGTATATCTGGGTATCAGTCTAATATCAACTGGTATTCTCTTATTATTCCTCTCACTGCATCCTCTTTCTGATATTTGATTTCTGTGATATATTATTTGAACTGGCCCTCTTTACAGTAAGTTGTCTCTTAACTGTCTGATGCCTTTGTATTGGAGTCTTGCATGATGTTCCTACACTACTCTTATCTTTGCACCAGCTTATGAGAGAGATTGGTCCCATTCTAAACTAATTTCCTTGTTCAACAAGAGGTAGTAAGTGGGCTTTTGGATTGACAACCCAAGCTATAGGAAGAGCTCCTTGCTATATTAAGATGTCCTAGGCACTGGTCTATGGCAAGTCTAGACTGTCTCTAGGGGGTGACAAAATTGTCCACAACATCTTTATGGCACCGTTGTCGGGGATCGAATTCAAGAATATCAGTCTCCCTGGGCCTCGACAAATCGTTTTCACTCTCTAATCAGGTGAGCACGGAGAGTTGAAGAGTTGTGTATCTCTCACCTTGGCGACTCCACTGTTCTTCATTTGATAAATTCATTGGTAGTCCTGGCTCCTCGCAAGCCACATTTGAGGTCAGATACATCTCAGTCAAAAACACCTTACGTGTCTGACCCAGAGAAGATCATTCATAAAAGAGTTTGGAAGGAGAGGAAGTCAGTTCGTGCTGAAAACCCTGAATATTCTGTTGAAGATTATCCGCCCTCTTCTTCTCAAGAGATCAGAACAGAAAATCCTGAGTTTTACTCAGAAACTCCACGTAGAGGAAGTACCTAGATTGAAGAAGATTCTCATCCTACCCCTGAGGCTGAGGAAATTAAAGAAGTCACAGAAGTAGCTTCTGTTAACCGTGAACTATTCCCATCCACACCTCAGGCTTCTGTGCAATATATTCCCATTGTTATTCATACTCCACTTCCTCCTACTCCTCTCCCTTCATTTGTATCTCAGACTTTTTCTCAACCCCCACCCCCTCCAATGGCTAATGTTCCTACTTTTCTATTGAACAAATATGCTCCTCTGGCCTTACCCCAAGTGCTAAATGATATGCCACAGGATTACTTGAAGATTCTGCCAAGATTTAATGGAGAAAATGAAATTGATGCTTAGAAGCATCTCGAGACCTTCTACTCTTTTGCAGAAAACTTAAATGTCGAACATTTGGATGTGGTCTTGAGATTTTTTGTACAATATTTGGAGGGTGAAGCCAGAAAATGGTTCAAAACATTGGGAAATCATTCTGTGACCATTTGGGACCAGATGGAGAATACTTTCCTCAGAAAGTGGGAAGAAAAGAAAGATCATGGTCAGCGTCTTACTGAATTTAATACTTTGAAGAAGAAGCCAAATGAAGGAGTGTCAGAGTTTGTTAAAAGATTTAACAAGTTATATTTGAGCCTGCCTCCTGAAATGAAGCCCCATGAAGCTGCTGCCAAGATAATGTTCATAGCAGCCTTTGATTTTGATTTTCGATTCTCATTGAGAGAAAGAAAACCTGCCACTTTAGATGATGCGCAGTCATATGCTTTGGAGTTAGAAGAAAACTTTGCCTCCTCTGGGAAATTAAAAGGAAAAGCTGAACAAGATACTAGGAGGAGAGGAAAAGAAGAGATTTCTACTTCTAATCAAGATAAGGATTCAGATAAAATGGATGAAATAAGCAAAATGATAAAGAAGATGGTCAAGCTTGAACTGGAAGCTAAAAATGCAGCTCCTAAGAATTTCTATAATGCTCCAAACAGAGGATACAATCCCCAGTATAGAAGACCACCGTTGCAGATATTGCCAAGAGAAGCAAAGGAGAAACAAGATCAGGTACCACATCCTTTGTACCTGGAAGGTCCAGCAGAAGACTCCACCGAAGATGCGGCTTATGGATTAGAGGATTCAAATCTGGCTTTTTCAAATAATGATGATATAGAATGCCCCTTGCAAGAAGAGGAAGAAGAAGCAGAGATTGACCATTATTGTAAGCAATTTGCTGACTTCATGGAAGCACAATTAAATGTAAAATATGACCTCAGATCTTCAAGAAAGAGGACCCGAACTCAAGATCAAGAAGAGGAGCCACCTCAGAAAGAAGCACCTGCTCAGAAGGGATCAGCAACAAAGAAAAGCATAGAAAAAGGTAAGAAACCTCTAAATGTTCCCCCGTAGTCTAATGATCAGATTCCTTCTTCAAAAATAGTCAGTCCTCTTAATGTTGAGTCAGTGTCGAAAGAAATTAAATCTTCAGTTGAAAATAAAGAATTTAAAGAAGTTGTAATAGAAAAGCCCCCTTCTGCTTTTAATTTACAAAAAGAACTTGAAAAAATTAAGATTCCAGTCCACCTGACTGAACTATTAAAACAACCTGTATATCAGTCTCAAGTTACTTCCTTTATACTTCCTCCTGAAATATCAATCGTGCCTGATAGTTTAAACCTTCAAGAAGAAAGACCCATGGTATTCTTTGGCCCACATGTTGAGGAGATAGACCCCTCTACTCCTCCCTTTTACGTGTCCCTAGTTATTCATGACCTGTTGTTACACAATTGTATGTTAGATTCTAGGGCTTCCCATAATCTTATGCCTTTGTCTGTCATGGAGCAATTAGGGCTGAAAATTACAAGACCATACAAAGACTTATATTCATTTGATTCCAAAAGGGTTAAATGCTTGGGAATGATTAAAGATTTAGTGGTCAATTTGGCCCAAATTCCAACAAAGAGCGTGGTCATGGACATTATGGTTGCCGATATCCCAGATCGCTTTGGCATGTTGCTGTCAAGGTCCTGGGGTACAAAAACTGGTGGGTCAATCAAATTGGATTTAACATATGCTACTGTCCCGGTATTTGGAGGCCAGGAGAGGAGGTTATACAGGAAGACTAGATTTGTTAAAATGGTAACTAAGACTGATTGCTCAGAGAATTCACCAGTGTATAACAAAGAGGGAGACTTCTCATGTTTGATGTTAGAAGAAAATCAAAATTATGCTCATGAGCCCCTTTTTGGTCAAATCCAAGCTGAGCAGCCTAAAAAAGATCAGGCATCAGAAATTTGGACCTTGCATTTTGATGGGGCAAATTCAAGGGAAGGAAATGGAGCTGGGGTGTTATTGGTCTCTCCTACAGGAAAATGGGTGCCACTGTCCTTTAAATTGGAATATGAAGCTACCAACAACGTAGCTGAATATGAGGCACTATTATTGGGACTGCAAACAGCAAGAAACATGGGCATCCAAAGTCTAAAAGTCATGGGAGACTCTGAGTTGGTGGTAAGGCAGATTAGAAATCAATGTCAAACTAAGCATCCTCGGCTGAGAGTATATAGAAACGAGTATGGGACATGGTAGAAAATTTATTCTCAGCATTTAACATACATTTCATGCCCCGGGAGCAAAACAGAATAGCAGACTCTCTTGCTGTAGCTGCCAGTACATTCCGTCCTCCTCAGAATCCACTTTTAAGATACGAAGTGGAGGTACGTTACAGGCCATCCATTCCAGATAATATAAAGAACTGGTAGGTATTTGAAGATGACGAACAGATGAAGAGATTCATGGAGACAGTGGGAGAATTCTCCAATATGGAGATCGATGACCATGAGGAGGGAGAAGTTCAAAATATTGTAGAAAACAGATGAGAAGAGAAGATAGCAGGTAATAAAGTGCTGCAGCTGAAAGGAAAAGTTATACCTAGAGGGCTGGTGCCCCTAGAAATATTATTTAACAATGATGATATTATGTTGCAGCCAAACAAGGTGATAGAAGAAGATCAAGTGAGAGACTTAAATCTGGGTACCTATGCTGATCCCAAATTTGTAAAATTATCTAAAAGGGTCCCAGAAGAATATAAAGAAAAATATTTGAAGTTGTTTCAATCTTATAAATATGTATTTGCTTGGTCCTATCAGGACCTAAAAACTTTCGATGTTAATATAATGCAGCATAAAATTCATTTGAGGGAAGATGCAAAGCCTTATAAGCAGAAGCTCAGACAGATAAATCCTCTGCTGCTTCCCTCTATTGAAAAAGAAATCAAGAAGCTACTGAAGGCCAAAATAATTGTGCCATTGAGATACTCAAAATGGATAGAAAACCTTGTCCCTGTTAGAAAGAAGAACGGAGAAATAAGGCTCCGTGTGGATTTCAGGAATTTAAACAGAGCATCTCTAAAGGATAATTATCCACTGCCCAAGATGGACTACATTCTGCATAAAGTAGTGGAAGCAACCAGAATGTCAATGATGGATGGATTTTCTGGTTATAATCAAGTAGCTGTGTTTCCAGAAGATCAGAAGAAAACTGCATTTACTACACCATGGGGAACATTTATGTATGCTAGAATGCCATTTGGATTAATTAATGCAGGAGCTACTTTTCAGAGGGCAATGGACATAGCCTTTTTTGGAGAGCAGGACAAGTTTTTGGTGGTATATCTTGATGATATCACAGTGTTTTCAAAGAATGATGATGAGCATATTGAGCATTTAAGAAGAAATTTTGAAAAATGCAGAAGGTATGGCCTATCCCTCAACCCTCAAAAATATTTATTTGCATTAGATGAGGGAAAACTTTTAGGGCACATTGTAACTAAAGATGGTGTGAAAATAGACCCTAAAAGAGTTGAAGTAATAAATAGTATTCCTTTACCTAGGAATAAGAAGGAAGTGCAGGTGTTTTTAGGCCGAATTAATTTTCTGAGAAGATTTATTCCTAACTATGCTGAGATAGTTAGGCATATAATTGATATGTTGAAGAAGGAGAATGAAGTAAGATGGTCCCAGGATTCTAGAGATGCATTCACAAGGATAAAACAGGCATTTTCTGAAGCTCATGTGCTAGCTGGACCAGATTACAATAAGCCATTTATGATCTTTTCATTTGCTTCACCTCATACAATTGCTGGAGTATTATTGCAAAAGAATAAAGAAGGATATAAGCAGCCTATAGATTTCTTCAGTCAAGTACTGCATGATGTTGAATTGAAATATAATATATTGGAGAAGCAGGCATATGCCCTAGTAAAGTCCCTTAAATCTTTTAGAACCTATGTTTTGCAATCTCACATTACTGCATATGTTCCCACAGCAGCTGTCAAAGACATCCTAGTTCAAGGGGACAGCGAAGGAAAAAGAGGAAGATGGATTGCAAAAATACAGGAGTATGATTTGGACATAAGGCCTACTAAACTGATTAAAGGAAAGGGACTAGCTAAGATGTTATCTGAATCAAATCATCAAGCTTTGGGCATTAATCTATCCATGATAGCAAATGAAGAATCTGAAAAAGAAGGAGAGCAGCAAGGACTGGAGATGGCCACTCAAAAGATACACATGAAATATCTCAATAACCCTTGGTACAAAGAAATAGTTGAATATCTTTTAACACTTAGCTGTCCTCCAAGTTGTGATAGGATAAAATACAGAGCTGTAAGAATGAAATCCCAGAAGTATATAATTGCTAATGGACAACTATATTAGAGAGACCCTTCAGGTATATTACTGTTATGCCTCATAGAGAATGAAGTGGAGAATATAATGATAGAATTTCATGAGGGAATTTGCGGAGGGCATTACAGCTGGAGGGTTACAGCTCAAAAGATCCTGAAGGCTGGGTTTTACTGGCCAAAATTGTTTACAAATGCTTTTGCTTGGGTCAGGGCATGTGACAAGTGTCAAAGGTTTGCAAAAAGACAGAAATCAGCAGCTTTGCCCTTGATTCCTATTCATGTAAATGAACCATTTCAAAAATGGGGATTAGATTTTATAGGAGAAATACATCCCCCATCAAGTGGCCAATATAAATGGATACTAACAGCCACAGATTATTTTACAAAGTGGGTGGAAGCCATACCTACAAGAAATGCTACTGATGCCGTGATAATGAAGTTTATGGAGGAAAATATCATATCTAGGTTTGGTTGTCCTGCTAGAATTGTAACTGAAAATGCATAGGCTTTCAAATCTGCCAGGTTTTTAAATTTCTGCCAGCGGTATAACATCATATTGACTCACTCTACTGCTTACTATCCACAGGGAAATGGCTTAGCAGAGTCTTTTAATAAAACCCTGGTGAGGGCCTTGAAGAAAACAATCAGTGAGAATCAGAAGAATTGGGATTCCCAATTAAAGTTTGCTCTATGGGCGAATAGAATAACCAGCAAGGGAGCAACAGGGAAGTCACCCTATGAGCTGGTGTATGGGCGAGTAGCTGTGTTTCCTATGAAATTGGCGTTGCCAGTGGCATGTTTCATGCAAGAAAACCAAGAAGAATCAGATGATATGGTTAGAAGGATAAATCAATTGGTAGAATTAGAGGAAACACGCGACCAGGTGAACCAAAGATTAGCTGAGTATCAGGAAAAAATGAAAGATATCTTTGATCAACATGCTAAAGATAGAAAGTTTCAGATTGGGGACCTAGTTCTCAGATGGGATGTCAGAAGAGCTGAAAAAGGAAAACACGGGAAATTTGACCCCCTTTGGTTTGGTCCATTCAAAATTGTGCAACAGGGAGGCAACAACACATTTATATTGGAAAATTTACAGGGTGACTGGTTAGATGCCCCCGTGAATGGATGATTCCTTAAATCCTACTTCCAGTACTGATACAAGCAGACCAGGCTTGATGTATTATAATGTATATGATGTATATAAGTGTGATTTCAATTTTAAATGTAAATAGTATAGATAAGTTGATAAGCTTTGAAGAAAAGCAAAGGGATCGTAGAATAAAATTCACACACAAGAGGGTTTGAGTTCTACACGTTCTCGACATGTCCGAAGACAAACATGTCGTCCCCAGGTGGAGCCAATGTTGTACAAGTCAGCCCCTCCATTCAAATTTTGGCCAAAGTCTCCTCTTTCCCCTTTATCGTTGCCCTTTCCCAAGCCGGAAATACATTGAAAAAGGCTAAAAATCCACTCTTTAAAGTCATATAAGGCCTAGCTCCTTTCTCCCCTAGCTCCGCGCCTCCCTTCATCCATACAGCCAAGCGCTTCCCCTTAGAGCGTTTACCACAAATCGCATGATCACGCTATCGCATATCCGCCCCATCGCAAAAGCACAGTTTCCCGTCATGCCATTCTCCGTCATCGCAATTTTCATTTTTGTGATCTGCGCTTGACCGGCCACGCCCATCGTAGAGCGCAGAGCGCAGTTTCTTGTTACTCCATCCTTTCCCCCATCGCACTTTCTCCACTTGCGAGTTTGCGATGTGCGCTCTGGGTCCCACTTCCAAAGTCTTTGCTCCATTGTTTTGTCATGTTTTCCTTCGTAACTTCCACGAAAGTTAATCTTTGATTTTTCGTGCCATTAGCATTTTTCCACCATTCTCCGTCATCTGCCCACATGTCATTCGCTTTTCCCTCCACTATTCACATATTTCGTTTACGTGTTGCATTTCAGTGTTTCTGTCTGATGTCTTTGCCTCATGCGCTTATCGTCATCCCGTTGTATTATCCCATTTTCACTTCCCATTCCTCTGCTGTTCCTCTGTGTTTTTCGCCACCCCGCGTCACCTCATCATCCTCTCAAATCTGTGCCACCGCTTCCATTTACCTCACTATGTCCACTATCTCTGTGATTAGTTTTATTCAACAGGCCTTTGTTTTTGTAGGACCATGTTGCGGGAATGAAATTGGCAGAAAGGATCTAGGAGTCACTATGATGTGACCCCCATCAAAGAAAGGTATTTCAATCTATAGAACCCTCCAGAGAAAATCAAAAAAGGAAAATTTGGGCAGATAAAAGTATTAATGTAGCAGCAGATTATTAATGAAGGAGCAATGAATTCAGTGTCTGGCATGAAAGGTTTCAAATTTAAATTCAAAATTAGAAGGCCAAAAGTACCATTTACAGAAACAGGCGCCTCAAGGTTTTTTTGCCGCAGATCTTCATCCTCCAGCAAAGAGCCGAATATTTACATATTTTATTATTTATGTCTTGTTTATAAGCATATCTTCATTTTCAGCACTCATTTATGGAAATAAGTTGTAAAGTACAGTCATTTATGTTCAGTCATTCATAGTGTGGGCGCGAATGTTTTTTGCCACTTGATTCAAAATAAGTCATTAAATGTTTTCCATCAACCTCCTCCTCTAGAATTCTCTATTCCTCCTATAAAAGCTAGAAAGAAAGACATTGTAAGGGTTCCAGATTTCTATCAGTAGACTGTGGAGCGAAAAGGCTTCTGTATACATTTTGTAATATTTCTATATGGAGGTTCAGAGCCCGTAGGGTCTCAGTGAGGAGGATTTATAGCTGTAATGAGGATTTTGGTCTTTGGTATCTCACAGTATGTAATTTTCTCTTATGTGTTAATATAATATATCATTTCATGTTATTTATCTTCTTGTATCATGTTCTAGAATGCGAGTGGCTCACTAGTTTGCAGTAAGGATTCATCCTAGTTGATGCCCTTTCTGGGATTAGTCAAGCGCTTTAAATAGGCCTAGTCATGATATACTGTTCCATGTTCACCTTATCCATATTTTCTGCTATATCAGTTGTGTTAGGAGGGTGCTTTTAAAATGCCAGGATTGTGTATAGATTCTTGAATTGGCAAGCCCATGCATGGTTCTGTTGTATATCTGGGTATCAGTCTAATATCAACTGGTATTCTCTTATTATTCCTCTCACTGCATCCGCTTTCTGATATTTGATTTCTATGATATATTATTTGAACTGGCCCTCTTTATAGTAAGTTGTCTCTTAACTATCTGATGCCTTTGTATTGGAGTCTTGCATGATGTTCCTACACTACTCTTATCTTTGTACCAGCTTCTGAGAGAGATTGGTCCCATTCTAAACTAATTTCCTTGTTCAACAAGAGGTAGTAAGTGGGCTTTTGGATTGACAACCCAAGCTATAGGAAGAGCTCCTTGCTATATTAATATGTCCTAGGCACTGGTCTATGGCAACTCTAGACTGTCTCTAGGGGGTGACAAAATTGTCCACAATAGGTCCCACTCTATTAAGGTTTCCTCTTCAAGGAATATTCCCTCCTCTATCTCTGCGTTGTCCCATAGAGTGCTTTCCACCTCATACCTCTGCACTGGTTGACTTGGTGAAACCTCTTTGCAAATGTCTCCTTTCACACATGAGGGTGTGAAATCTAGTTCCAAGGTTGATCCCCTTTCATACTAGAGGGATTTTATCCATTTTTTTTATCGTCATTGGCCTCCTTACCCAATTATTCAACTTATAAGTGAAATTATCAAAATCTAATGTTCCAATTTATTAAAGGAAAATTTTGGAACATTACAAAACTTCTATAGCTGCAGAAGATGTTTGAGTTCTTAAATTAAAATCAGTATTCACCTAGCGTGTTGATTTCTCTTTCAATAATAATTCTTCAATTTTTTCTTCCATATTTCTAATTTGCAGATTTTGTTCAATGATTAACTTCAACATCTCCTCCTTGTTATATTCATTTATGTAATCTCCTTAGTATGTGGTTCTTCAGTTGAGGGTAGTTTGAGATTATTGCACAGAGAAGATATGTCTGCATTTTTATTTTTAGTGATTTCCTCAACTACCTTGCAGTCTTTTGAGTCATACACAACTTTCACTACAAGTTTTTCCAATGAATTCAATCTGTTGTCTTTAGCCAATGAAGACAATTTTCAATCTTCAACTAAGATTGAACATTTGACAGTGCAGCTTTCAGTTTGGAAAGTGACAGTTGTTCTAGTAATTGGTTAAAATAGTATTTCTCCTGAATGCCTATGCATGTCCATCTGATCAATTGGATGGATCTGATTTTCATCAAAAGAGAAGATAGTCTTCTTGTAATCAACATGAGTCTTTGGAAATGGCATTGTTGCCTGCAGAAAGGCCATATGCATTGTTCCTTTCTCACTATCAAAGGCAGTGAGAATCCTATGTTGTGATGTATATGTTTGCTTCCAAAATTGACTATAAACATCAAATTTCAACACTTGATTCTTATGTTTGATGTCTAAGAATCTGGAGAAAATGTTTTGCTCTTCATAAGAGCTGTCATCTAAATGTTGAATAATCTCCAGTGGTTCTCTTTTGGGTGATGATGTTAGAGGATTTTTAGGAACAGTAGTGGATGTAGAATCTTAATTTTCTCCCAAATCTATGATCTATGGTTTTTCTCCCTCTGAAATTAAGGTGGAAGTAAGCTTCGGCTTTTTGTGCTGCAAGATAAAATCTTTCATGATTTCCTTGGCATGTGGAGGCTCTTCTCTGACTCTTTTCTGTTGCTTACTGTCGGGCACGGGGGTTTGTACATTAGAAGTTTAAATGACCTATTCATCTACTTCTTGGAGAGTGCCTTCAACCCATTTATATTGGTTCATGTATTTATCTATTTCTACTCTGGAGGTATGAGTGTAAGAATTCGTTTTGAGTTCAACTCTCAGAGAAAAAATAATGCCATGGGGGTCATATGACCAAGTAAAACTTGGTTGAAAACCCATATTTTTTGACAATGCATTTGCTTTAGCACCAGCCTCTCTGGTATTGCAGATGAAGGATCCAATGTTGGCTTTGATTTTAAACTGAGCTTTTCTCTTTCCTGAGAAAAAATGTAGCTCATTCATGTTTAACATTTTTCTAATGTACTCTAAGGAGAAAACTCTCATATGTGCATATCCTGGAAGCTTATATGGTGTGAGTTCACAACCATATACCCTAATTTCTGTGTAATTTTTATACATTTACCAATCACCTGTCTTAGCTTGCTCGCTGAGGTGCATGATCCTTTTAATTTCTTCTCTAATTCTGGGCTCTGCTTGACTTGTAAGGAGCTGCCTTAATATATGTATGAATGAGTCTATGAACTCTACTAAAGAAATGGTTTTTGATGAAGCTCCGACTAATTATGTCTAGTGAACCACTGATTGAATCACTCCTTATGCATCCTTCTTGTTGAATTGGATAGGTAACATCTCTACCTCCTGAAACAAAAACATATGAACAATTACAGAAGCATAATTGAACACTCCTTGTGTGGTAAAGTTCATGAATTGTTCATGTATATTTTCAGCCAAGAATTTTCTTTAATTATACATAAACAATGGTGATTTATCATTACTGAAAATAGAGAAGAACCCCATGATGGGTTCATCAATTGTTTCATTGTTTGGGTATCCTAACAGGTATGAAAGAAGGGAGATGTAGTGCTTCGAATCTATAGGAAATATGGAGGATGCGTATGGGAGATTTTTCTTGGGAAACTCTGCATCCTCAGGTAATAAAATGTCAAATATCTGAGCTATATGAGGGGAAGATAGTTTGTGATAAAGGTCCATGAGAGCAGCAGGTGAGGAATAGGATAAGGAATCAAATGAAGGAATGAGTAGCATCTGTTTTATGGTTTCAGGGGATATGGTGATCAGAATGTTTCCATTCTGAGCCACCACTGATCTAGTTATAGGATCATATTGCTTCTAACACCAGAAAATTATATTAGGAAAAGGATGAGTTTGTGGAAATGAAAACAAAGGCAACATGGATTCCCAGAACCTGATAGGGTCTTGGTTATCTATGTGCTTATGTTTTAGACACATATGTAGCTCATAGAAGTTGAATTCACAATGACAGTATGTGACTTTGAAAAATGGGTCGGATAGGGGTATGAGGTTGAGATTAACTTGTGGCGTTGCAGTAGGGATGTTTTCTGCGACTCGTTTGGTGACCTCAAGGATGAATTCAATAACTAGATTGATGACCTGTACTTCCTTTGTAACTTATTTCTTGGCTTTACCCTTAGGAGTCATTTGCTTTTTGGTTTTTTCCTTCAGTGCCATGTTTGATAGGATATCAAATAGGAAAGGGGTTTTGAAGAACTGGTTGTAGAAAAGGTGACAGGGTTTTAGAAGTAGGGAGAGTGGTCGCAGAATGTTAATGCTTAAGATAGAATGCAGAGATGATAAAAAATAATGGATAATGTAAAGTGATATTGGGCTCTCTACAAATACTTTTATAGGGAGTGATCTAGGATTTAACTGTATGTGATTAATGTCCTAGGATATGACCATAGGGGTTTAATGGATCTGATGGGGTTTAATGATTAACGGTCTAGGAGTGGGATCAGTAGCCAATGGTGTGATTAACGAACATAAGTGGAGCATTGGAGGGTAATGATAAAATTTCATGGAGGGATGTGATTGGAGAGTGGGCTATATATTATGGCACGGGAAGGATATCCGTTGGTTGAAAGCGCGGGAGGAAACAATCATCGGGCACAGGAGGAATTATCGTTAGGTGTTGAAAAACCATTAGTGGATTTCAGGGGGGTACCTCCTAGTTTTTTGTTTTGGGTGGAGGGGTTGCGAAGTGTTGTGGTTCCGCCATGTCACAAAATCCTGCAGCCATTAATACCACTTCATACCCCCCCCCCCCCAAGCGTTAACGAGAAACAGTTAGGGGGGGTGGGGGGGTCATGAAGTGACTCTCTGCCATAGATCTAAGGTGAGTGTAAGATCTGTCATCCAATCATGTTGACGCTTTACTCCTTCGATTTTACCTTTTTTCACTTAGTGACTTTATAGTTAAAATCAATAAGCGCTTATATATATCAAATTCAACAAATGAAAATTAAACTCCCTTTTGAAGGTTTTAATATCATAGATTAAAACTTTAATATCTTCAATTATTCTGCGCATTTAAACAGGCGGCCATTGTTTTATTTAAAACACTAAAGCATTCACACATTCTTTTATTTCATGCTTCCCTAACATTTTATTTTGCCTTTTTTCTTTAGAGAAAATCTACTCTAACATTTTATTCTAACATGGATGTGCATAAAAACTAATGTTTTCCTAACATTTTTTAAATTTTTCTTTTTCATCCATGTTCTAACTTAGCATTTTATTTTTAATTTTCAAACTACCATGAAAAATTATCAAAAAAAATAATCTTACAACATTGGCTCCAACTGTGGACTGCTTTCCCCTGTGGGATGCAGAGAACAAGCAGTTCCATGCACCATATCCTTGAGCTATGAAGTCTTTGTTGTAGAAAACAAACAGACTTGAAATGGTAAAATAAAATTTTAATGTAAAATGATGAAGTAGGATCTCCTTCAATATTGAATATAGTGTTTCAAAAATTTTCCATTGACAGACAGCATTGAGAATTGTCCTTCCAAATTTTGTAGCACAAATGTGTTGTTTCCCTTTACCTCTACAATGTTGAGTGGCCCAAAACATAAATTTTCAAACTTGCCATGTTTACCTTTATCTTCTCTCCTTGCATCCCATCTTAAGACTAAATCTCCTTCTCTAAGATCTCTTTCCCTTGTCTTTATATCAAAAAGACTCTTCATCTTATTCTGATATCTCCTTATTTTATATTGAATCTCATCTCTTTTTTCATTTAATTCAATAATCTGATTTATTCTTCTAGAAAAATAATCATGTTCATCATTATATTATTGTAGAAACTTAAGAACAGGGAAAGCTAAATTTGTAGGAAAAATAGCTTCTTTTCCATAAACTAGTTGAAATGGAGATTTACCTGTTTATCTTTTGGGAGAAATCATGTTTTCCCAAACTGCATAAATCATATTATTGTCCCACTTTTTATTTTGGTCTTCTAATTTTTTCTTGGTTGTCTTTATTAATCTCTTGTTAGATTATTCACCAAGAACATTTCCTTGTGGATAATAGGGAGTTGAATGATGCAATAGAATCTGATATTAATGGTAGAATTCAATCATCTTTATGTTATTGAATGTTGTGGCATTGTCAGTGACTATTTGTTGTGGACAAACAAATCTAGATAAAATTTTCTCTTCAATGAATTTTATTACAACTGAATTTGTGGAATTTCTTATAGGAATGTCTTCCACCCACTTGGTGAAATAGTCAGTAGCATTTAAGATCCATTTGTGTTGATTACTTGAAGTTGGGTGAATTTTGCCTATAAATTCTAATCCCCATTGAAGAAATGGTGTTGACTCTCCGCCATAGATCTGAGGTGAGTGTAAGATCTGTCATCCAATCATTTCGACGCTTTACTCCTTCGATTTTACCTTTTGTCGCTTAGTGACTTTATAGTTAAAATCAATAAGCGCTTATATATATCAAATTCAACAAATGAAAATTAAACTCCCTTTTGAAGGTTTTAATATCATAGATTAAAATTTTAATATCTTCGAGTATCCAACGCATTTAAACAGGTGGCCATTGTTTTATTTAAAACACTAAAGCATTCACACATTCTTTTATTTCATGCTTCCCTAACATTTTCTTTTGCCTTTTTTCTTTAGAGAAAATCTACTCTAACATTTTATTCTAACATGGATGTGTATAAAAACTAATGTTTTCCTAACGTTTTTTAAATTTTTCTTTTTCATCCATGTTCTAACTTAGCATTTTATTTTTAATTTTCAAACTACCATGCAAACTTATCAAAAAAAATAATGTTACAGCATTGGCTCCAACTGTGGACTGCTTCCCCCTATGGGATGCAGAGAACAAGCAGTTCCATGCGCCTTATCCTTGAGCTATGAAGTCTTTGTTGTAGAAAACAAACAGACTTGAAATGGTAAAATAAAATTTTAATGTACAATGATGAAGTAGGATCTCCTTCAATATTGAATATAGTGTTTCAAAAATTTTCCATTGACAGGCAGCGTTGAGAATTGTCCTTCCAAATTTTGTAGCACAAATGTGTTGTTTCCCTTTACCTCTACAATGTTGAGTGGCCCAAACCATAAATTTTCAAACTTGCCCTGTTTACCTTTATCTTCTCTCCTTGCATCCCATCTTAAGACTAAATCTCCTTCTCTAAAATCTCTTTCCCTTGTCTTTATATCAAAAATACTCTTCATCTTATTCTGATATCTCCTTATTTTATATTGAATCTCATCTCTTTTTTCATTTAATTCAATAATCTGATTTATTCTTCTAGAGAAATAATCATGTTCATCATTATATTCTTGTAGAAACTTAAGCACAGGGAAAGCTAAATTTGTAGGAAAAATAGCTTTTTTTCCATAAACTAGTTGAAATGGAGATTTACCTATTTATCTTTTGGGAGAAATCATGTTTTCCCAAACTACATAAATCATATTATTGTCCCACTTTTTCTTTTGGTCTTCTAAATTTTTCTTGATTACCTTTATTAATCTCTTGTTAGATGATTCACCAAGACCATTTCCTTGTGGATAATAGGGAGTTGAATGAGGCAATAGAATCTGATATTTATGGAAGAATTCAATCATCTTTATGTTACTGAATGTTGTGGCATTGTCAGTGACTATTTGTTGTGGACAACCAAATCTAGATAAAATTTTCTCTTCAATGAAATTTATTACAACTGAATTTGTGGAATTTCTTATAGGAATGTCTTCCACCCACTTGGTGAAATAGTTAGTAGCATTTAAGATCCATCTGTGCTAATTAATTGAATTTGGGTGAATTTTTCCTATAAAGTCTAATCCCCATTGAAGAAATGGTGTTGAGACAACCACTGGAACTAGTGGAAGGGCTACTAGTTTTTTTTTACCAGCAAACATCTGACATGGAACACAGGCTCTGAATTTTTCTCCTACTTGTGAAAATAGAGTAGGCCAATAGAATCTTTCCCTAAGTATTTTTTATGTTGTTTCTCTCCAAGCATAATGGCCTCCACATATCCCTGCATGAAACTGATCAATGATTCCTTCAATATTTGATTATGTCAAGCAAAGTAGTAGAAATAAGAGGATATTTCCAGTATAAGTTGGCATTGATGATACATTATTTGATGGATTTCAACTTGATGTGTTTTGGATTGGCTTTTAGAAAACTGGGTTGGACATTCAAAATGGATCGAAAATGAACAATATCTGCATACCAATTTGATAATACAAACTTCTCATCAATGTGAACAGGGACTGTTTAAGTTGAAGGAGAAGGTTCTTGTGTATTCTTTCCTTGCATTCCTTGGGAAGGTGCTTCTAGATTCTCCCCTTCTGCATTTAAAGAAGGTTCTTGTGGATTCTCCCTTTCCAAATTTGAAGAAGGTTCTTGTGGATGCTTCTCAGAAACATCAAAAATAGATTTTATGCCCAATAATTTACAATTAGATTTAGCTAACAATTTAGCTCAACCTTGTCCCTTTACTAACTTGGTAGTTTTAATGGTAAGGTCAAACTCCAGGATTTGAGTTATCCATCTTCATCTTCTTCCATCAGTGTCTGGTTGTGTAAGGACAGTTTTTACAGCATTGTTAGGTACATAGGAAATAATGGTAGAATGGAGGACATACATTCTAAAATATTTCAGGGCTTGAACTATGGCATAGGCTTGTTTTTCGATGATATCATATCTGAGTTCTGCATCTCTCACGACCATGATAAAAAAATCTACGGGTTGATCATGATAATATTTATTCTTCTGCAAAAGGACATCAGCAAGGGTGGTTTCAAAAGCAAAAGAGAATATGCTGAAAGGCTCAGAGTTGTTTGTACTGGCTAAGGTTGGGGCTTCAAAAATGGCCTTCTTTATTTGGTCAAATGCATATCTTGCGGGAATGGTCCATTTGACTTAATGGTTCTTTTTAGCATATTTGTTATGTCTTTAACTATTTCTGCATAGTTAGGTATAAACCTTCTCAAAAAGTTAATTTTCCCTAAAAAGGCTTGTATCTCTTTCTTATTTCTAGGAAATGATAATGATTGAATAGCAGAGACCCTTCTGGGATCAATTACTACTTCTTCTTTTGAAATAATATGACCTAGTAATTTTCCCTCTTTAATGGCAAACAATGACTTCTTAGGATTTAGAGATATTCCAAACTCCCTGCACCTGTCAAAAACCTTCATCAAGTGCTTCAGATGTTTTTGATATGATTTATAGAAAAGAGTTAAATCATTAATATAAATAACAACAAATTTGTTTACCTTCCCAAAAAAGGCCAAGTCCATGGCTCTATGAAATGTTGCTCCTGCATTTGATAGGCCAAAATGCATTTTGGAATACATGAATGTACCCCAAGTTGTAGTAAAGGTCGTCTTCTCCCTGTCCTATGAATTCACCAATATCTTATTATAGCTATAGAAGCCATCAATCATAGAGATTCTATTAACACTTGACACTCTTTTAAGTAATTGATCCATCTTTGGAAGTGGATAGTTATCTTTCAGGGATGCTTTATTAAGGTTTCTAAAATCCACACAAAGTCTAATTTCCCCATTCTTTTTTCTGACACAGACTAAATTGGCAAGCCAATTAGAATATCTTAAAGGGAAAATTATTTGGGCATCTAAAAGCTTCTTAAGTTCTTTTTCTATGGTGGGAAGTAGAATTGGATTCATCCTTCTTAACTTTTGTTAATAAGGCTTTGCTTCTGGTTTTAGTGGAAATTTATGCTCAATTAAAGATGTTTCATAAGTTTTTAAATCATTTCAAGAGTTAAAGATGCACAAAGTTTAATTTTTTTAATCTCCTCATCAATACCAATATTAGTGTCTTCTATGTTATCTTCTAGTAAAACATGATCAAGAGCCCTCCCTCTCCACATTAAAATCAATCAATATATTTTTGTCAATTTAAGTAGAATCACTTGACTGATTTAGAGGTTGAATAGAAGTAGTTTCAGTTTTAGCAGTTTTTACTTGAGGTTCAATTATTACAAGGTTTTAGGGAGGTCTACCAGGACCAGCTCTAGGTCTTAAGTCATATCTTCTATTGAGTTCTGCAATCAGAAACTCAGGAAAAGCTTGATATTTAGAAACCTAAGAAGTATCTTGGTCTTCTTGAGGGGTTTGACATTGGGGGATAGGAACAATGGAAGTCTGAGGTGATGTATGATCTATGTTATTAATATATTCACTGATAGATAAGGTATTTTCATTAGGTTTTTTATCATAAATCAACAACGGTGTGGGTACTTGTTGGTCATTATGAGGCCTCTGAAGTATTTGCAATGGAGCAGCCTTTTTATACTGACCTAGAACCTGTGTTTGGGGTCTAGAAATAGTTTGTTGGATTTTTCTTGATTGAGTTTCAATATTTGAAATCTTATTTGATAGGTTTCTAAGAAGTGATGTGATTTCATCTATTTTTTCATCTTCACTTTTATATTTAGAGGAAGAAGAAGCTTCCTGATTTGATTTTAATTTATTTTGGGATTTTTTAGCTTTATCTTTTAACTTGGTTGATCCAGACCTATTTGCTTCGACCTCTATAGCATTAGTTTGCATGTCCTATAAAGTTCGAGATGTTTTTTATCTCAACATGACAACAAAGGCATCCTCAAAAGCCTTTGAAAATCTAACCTTAACTACTGCTACATGAGGTTTACAGTTAGGAGTCATTTTGTGGTAAATTTTATTAAATATTTTTATGGAATCAGCAATTGGTTCTCCAAAATTTCTTTTTAGGTCTTCACAATCAGTTAAGAAATACACAGGGTCCTTTTTCACTCCCCATTAGTTTTTAAATATATTAGTTAATTCTTTCCATGATCTAATAGAATCAACTGGTAATTTCCGAAACCTAATCCTGGCATTCCCTTCTAGGGATTTCACAAACAAACTCATATAAACATTTTCATGTTCTATTTTCATGTTATCTACAAAATAAAGAAATGTTGCCAGATGGTCTTCAGCTAACAAACTAGTTTCTCCATTAAATCTAGGAAGGTGTTTTAAATATCCTGGAGGAAAATCATTAAGGATAGCAGGAATTAAAAGAGGAGCATATATTGCTTGTACAATTGGTCTAAAACTAGCCATACTTTAAGATGTTGATGTAGAGGAATGAGTGTTAGTAGTTGAAGAGGAAGAAGTAGAATTTGTAGGTGAAGATGGAGAGGATGGAGGTGAGGAATGAGGTGGAGAAAGAGGAGGATAATGAAATGGGATGGAAGACCTTCTTTGAGACCTTAAAGGAGTTCTAATAACCAGTTTTTGAACCTCTTCTTCTCCTTCTCTCGGTTCAAATAAAGGATTGGAATAAAGAGAATAGAGATCTTCTGGTTGATGTGAAGTAGAAGGTGCAGAATATGTAACAAGGGAAATGAAATCAGTAGGTTTGAATCCATGAAAGTTTAGATCCAAATCCTGCTCTGATATAGGAGATTTAGAAGGTTCTTGGGGCAATTTATAGGACTCTAAAGAATGAAATAACAAGGCTAATTGAAAATCCACTCCTTTAGATACTAGCTCATGTACTATGTGAGGTACGTCTTCTGATTCTAAAGGAATAGGTGCAGATCTGAAAGGATCGGGAATTAAATTGATCTCATGTTGAGAAATATAAGAAGAAGAGGTTTGATGCCTTCTTCTAGAATAAGCTCTTCTTACCAGTCTCTCTAGATCTGATAAGGGTTGGAAAATCTCAAAGTCAGATCAAGATCTAGTGTGCTTTGAAGGAGCCATTTTGGTCACAGTGGAGTCACCAGGTGAGATATTTTAACCTAACTAAACCTTTAGTCACCTTAAAGGATCAGGGATTTATCATTGTCCCAGGGAAAAAAAATCAAATTCGTTCCCCAGCAATGGCACCAAATTGATGTTGTCCTTTGAGATATTTGTGGTAAATAATCATGCCAAAGCATATATAAATTTTTGTTGTGTTTTGTAATTTTGGAGGACCAATGTATAAGATAACTTTTAGCAAACATTTAGTGATTAAATCTTCCAAATAATATCAGTAATTACAAGTAAGGGTTGCTTATTTATCTCACATAGTGATTACGATTTTGTAAAATGATTAAGTAGATTTATGTAAAAAGATATGATTATCAAATATTCAGATTGAATTATTCAATAAGTCATAAGCTTGAAAACCTTTAAACAATGTCTAAAATTTCAAAAAATTACATTTAACATTATCAAGATGCTGACAATTTATAAATGAAAGGGACTTACATCAAAAAATTGTTAAGTAAATCATTCTTTATATTGATAATAACTTCAGGAGAAATTATAAGATCACTAAAACACAGTTAATCTCACCTAGTTATCTTGATAACAATTAAACATATGAAAATACAAAATGTATGAAAACTGGAAATAACTCATAGAGAGAATAAATCTTTATGAGACAAATTCAGAATCTTTCTTTAATTATTGATGATCAAAAATACTTGTACAATTTATGCTTACAAAAATTCGCTCATCCAAGGGTGAAACCCTTAATAACTCGAGATGAGAATTATTTATACTAATTCCCAAAACTTAGAATATCTGGGAAGACATAACTGCAAAATTTGACTTATTTATTGCAATTGTATATAAAGTTTATAGTAATCTTATAATTTAATCAACTTATCATCTAATCCTACCAATCTTGGCAGTGCTTTATGATTTAAAACATTAAACTTAGTATGAAATATTTGAATTCACATTTGGTCTGCAATTGGTTGATTAAATTTCTTTTCTTCAAAACTTTCTTTATCTCCAAAATGGTTGCAGTTCTGTCAAATATGTTGATTTATTCCAACTCTTCTATGTTCTCAAGCTTCTTTTTTAGATACTCTTTCTTCTCTTGAATAGCTGCTCTGCATTTAATTATGAGCTCTTGATTTTTTAAGATAATCTGTATGGATGGCCCTACCTCTGTCATAGACTTGTTGATGTCTTCCCAGATGTTCTTTTTAGCTTCAACCAGAGTTGCTTCCATCAGAGATTCACTCTCTATTTATTTTATCTTAAGTCATAACTGATGAGTATTTTGCATTTCCTCCATGTAAAAAGTGTCATTCTTAATCTTCTATGACTCAAGAATTTTAAACCTCTGTTGTAATTTCTCATGTGCATGCTTCTGAAGGGCCAAAAATTGTGCCAATTTTTCTTCAACATTTGTATTAAAAGCTGTTGAAAGTTATGTACCTACAGAAGATGCTTGAGCTTCTAAAATCTTAGGGTTTTAAATAGTGTTGTCAAGCATGAAAATTAGGGTTTCTTCTTAGGGTTATATTCCTTTAATCAAATTATGAAAAAAATTCTTGGAGAGGATTTGATGTCTTGCACTTACCTCTGCTTGTGCTTAAAAAACCCTTGGTGATTATTTGAAGTATTTTTGAGGTGGTTTTAATGTTTGCAAGGCTTTGAAGGCCCTCCTGGCCAAGCGCGTAGTGCCAAGGTCTTTTACCGGGCCTGTCGGGCAAGATCGGGCAAGGGCACAGCGACATTCCAGGCATGCAGTGCCTTAATAAAATGCACGGGAGAAAAGGCTAGGGGCACAGTGCCCGACTCCGAGCGTGCAACGCCGACCTGACGGCATAGCGCCTCAAAAATTAGCCAAAATTTGACTTGAAAAAATCACAGTTTCTTCTCCTGAATGCTATGATGACTTTGCAAGTGAAAAATGAGTTTTTTAAGTGTTGAGATGATCTTTTATAGGCTCAATGATTTATTTTTAGCTTCACAACCCACTTTCTAAAGTTTTAAATCTTTTTCACTTTCTTTCATTGATATTCTTTGACCCTTCCTTGTAGGTGACCAAAACACTAACTTGGCTTCTGCTTTTTCTTTTCTTACCAATTATTTTGACATTTTTGGTTTGCATGTGACTTAAAAAGATGAATTTGATTCTCTATTGTTTCGAACATGGGAAGGAGTTAGGCTATAGGTAACCCTAGATGTAAAGTGGATTTATGGGCAAGGGAAAAATAGAGTAATGAGGTCATAGGTAGGAAAAAATGATGGAGATGGTGGCACAAGCCCATAAGGAGCCTTTAATGAGGGGCATGGTAACCATGAAATGGCAAGGTTGATAGAATAGTGAAAATTTTGCTATAAGGATAATGAAGGCAGTGAGATTTCTAAAACTCACAATATTTAGGGAATTTTGTTTTTAGAAATCTAGAACCAATCTATAGTCATCTACAGATAGTAAAAATTACTGATGACTAACAGTATCAAAATAAGTTCCTTGGTTATTGCTTTTTATATACTAAATTTGGGCACAAAGCATAGGATTGCAAAGCATATAATATGTTCAAGTATAGAGGATCTAATAAAGTGCCTAATGTTGAATTTTAAATTTCAATAAATAAAGGCATTAAATTTCTAAAAAATGATAATTACTTCTAATTATATTGATATTCTTTTGATTTTTCCAATATATCATTAAGTAGTTATAATTCATAAATTCAACCATATAAAAGCAGTAGAATAGTAGAGATCACAATTCACAAAGAGAGCACAATATTTACCCTAGTAAAACCCACTTAGGGGAAAATCCCAGTGACCTTTTCAATAAATAAATTATTATTTTTAACAAGAGACACACCTAGACCTCTAGTCATCAACTAGGTCAAACTTACCTTCAAAAAATATATGGAAAACCTGGTCAAACCATCCAAGTCAATCCTTCCAATTTGATCCAACAACTCACCTTATTGTTCTTCCCTAGGCCAAATTACAGCCTCCCAAAAACTACCAAAATCCCAAATTTTTGGCCCCTTCAATTGCCTAGAAATTTCAGTCCCTTTAATTTCAACTGCCTAGAAAAATATGTGAAATGGAGAGATATAGAGAGTCCTTCCACATCTGCGTGCTATATAGAGAGAGAAAGAGATGAATGTTTCCCTTATTTTCATCCTCCTTGTCCTTCGCTTGGATGCCCGGAAGATTCCTGATGAGAGAGATCAATTTTTTTCCTTGTGGAGGAGGTCGAATGGGTGTGTCCTTTGCCTAGGCCAACTTGACTCAGAGGGAGGCCAACCTAACAATTTTTGGAGCCAAAAGTTCAAATTCAAAAGTTCAAGTTTTCATTAGAAAAAATTTGAGGTCTAAAATGGGCCTCAAAACAAAAATGTACAACCAAAATCAAATTTATAAGAACCAATGGGATTCAAGATGGTGATGTCAACCATGGGAGATGATTCACCTTTTTTGGAGTAAAAAAGTAAAAATATTAGAAACTAAAAAAACTATTTTTTCAACTCATTTTTTAAATGTATCGCCCTATGGTTTTACTCAAATTTTTAGAGATAGCACTCATTGGATGCAAAATTAATTCTTTATCCAAGGAGTAACCATGTTGTATACTTTCGTTGGACCCTGCTACAAGAAAAATGAGAAATACATGAAAATGGTGATTGCAATCACATTTTTTCATGTATTTCTCATTTTTTGTGTATCGGGGTCCATCTAAAGTATGAAACATGGGTACTCATTAGATGAGAAATTAATTTTTTCATCCAACAAGTGCTCCCACTTTAAATTTGAGTAAAATCGTAGGGAGATAAGTTGAAAATATGAGTTGAAAAGGTACTTTTTTTATTTTTTCCCTCTAAAATTTGATGATGTAATCTAACCTTATTTTATTATTTCCACTATTATTTTATAATATTCCTTATGAGACCCATTTTAGACCTCAAATTTTCTCTAATTATTCTTTTAAAATTCCAAATGGACATGACTCAAAAATATATTTTTATTTTGACTCTAACATGAAGGACATGCTTTACAATAATCAATATAAATACATCAATGACCATAAATATATATTATGAAGACCGCTCATTAGTTACAAAATTCAATACTCCCTCTTAACTAGGGAGATATTCATAATTATTATCATAGGCAATCTCAAGTTGACAAATTTCTCTATGAAAAGGTTATGACAAAATCATCAACATCTTGTCAACATCTCTGACATCAATATCATCTAGTCAACATATCTAACATCATCATCATCCACTCAGCATATATGACATCATTAGCACCATCATTAATATCATAATCAACTATTTTCCACAATTTTTTAATACCACGGACCCTTAAACAGGTTAGTACTCTTGACACGTGGCACAACATTTAGCATCAACTAGTCATCATGGCTATGGTCGATACCACTAATCCAACTAGTCGATACTCCCAAACTAAACTAGTCTTGGTTCACAATCATGGTCAAAATCTTTGAATTGTGGTGAAACTCCAAATGTCACACTCCACCTGGGAAACTAGGCCCAATGCTAAATGATGTCCTCATCCAAAATAGAGAGAATGGGCCTAATGTTGAAAGCCACGCACTCAATTGAGTGATCTTGGGCTTCTAGAACTATTCTTCCCAATTGGTAAACATATTTGACCTAGGAAGAATAATTATCCTTTGTTGGACCATTATGCCTAACCCATCAACATATTTGACACAGGGAGAATTACTTTCCATAATGCTATCATATCTACACTCCCTCTCAATGGGGCAATCTCCACAATCCCAAGATTGTCCTTGAAGTATACAAACTTCTCTCTGGACAAAGGATTCATCAAAACATTAGTTGTATACTCATCATTGGAGATGTACTCAAGCCTCAATGCGCCTTTCTGTACCATGCCATGAATGTAATGGTACTTGATTTAGATATGAATTTAGTGGTACTTGATTTCTTGGTTCCACCTGGAACTTAGGCTCAATGTGTCCACTGTAAAGAAAATGTTCGGCCTGGTATTAACCAAATACATCAATGAGCCAATCAATTGTTACTACATGGATGGATCTACCAATTTGGAATCGGAGTCTATAAACTTATTCAAATTACTCACCATGGGAGTTACCATGGATTTACATTCCATCATGCCAAACTTCTGAAGGATATTAATAAAATACTTTCCTTAACCAAGGCGTATATCGCCAAGCTTTTTCCATACTTCCAATCCAAAATAATAATGCATTAAGCCAATGTCCTTCATGGAAAACTCAAAGGCCAACTGCCTCTTACATTGAATGATGAGAGGCCTGGCACCTGTCATAAATAAATCATCAACATATAGCAATAAAATCACATGTGAATTGTTTATAACTTTGGTATAGAGGTTTAGATAACCATCACACTTGGTAAATCCAACTCTTTTCAGGTAGCTGTCAATTTTAGCATACCAATATCTTGGAGCTTTCTTGAGTCCATACAAGGCCTTCTTCAACTTGTAAATGTGAGACTTCTTCCCATGAACCTAAAAACCTTGAGGTTGCTCTATGTACACCCCTTCCCCAATCACACCATTGAGGAAATAAATATTTGCATCCATCTTATATAAACTTCAACCCAACTAAGTATCAATATAAATAACATATCTAATAGAGGTGTACCTAGAAACTAGATCAAATGTATCATTGCAGTCCTCTCCCTCTTTTTGGGAGAACCCTCTAGCCACAAATCACACCTTGTACTTGGATATACTTCCATTCGAAGTATTTTTTATCTTATATATCCATTTGGAAGTCACCATTTACTTCCCTTCAATTATTCTCACAATCTCCCATATTTTTTCATGATGGATTTATATTCTTCCATCATAGCATCCTTCCATGCATGTTGGATAACTACTTCTTTATAAGCAGACGGTTTTGTGTTAATGATATTAGTCATAAGATATATATAAATAGATAACCTTTTGGGTTTCTTACTTTATGTGGATGTTTCATCTGGAGTTGCATGCCTTCTTCTTCTTCCAAGGTAGATCTAAGCCATGTTGATATCTTCCTTATCTCATGAGAAATAACTGGTTTAACAATTTCAATAGGCCCTTCTGGCTCTTTAAGATTTTTTGTAGAACTTTAAATTTCTTCCATAGAAGCCTCGAGCTTTTATTATTCATTTTTGGAGTCCATGGAAACTTCTTTAGACTTCTAATATGGAACCTAATCATCAAACATAACATCTTGGATGACCTAAACTTTTTGTTGCTTAGGAATGTACATTCTATAAGCCTTTGATAATTAACTATACCCAACAAATATACCTTTATCCTTAGGAACATGGATGTAAACTAGGTAGCCAAATATTATAAAATTCCCAACCTTTAGCTTATGTCCAGTGAACGCTTGTTCAAGATTCAATATGTCTTCCAGAATTCAATGATGACTTCTATTTTTAATATATAAAACTATTAAGGATGCTTATTTCCTTAAGAAAATCAGTAATTCTTGACCATGCATCATAACGTTGACATATTCTTCAATGGACCTTTTCTTTCTTTTTACCACTCCATTTTGTTGAGGATTATAGGGGACAATTAGCTCCCTATTAATCCCATCTTCTTTACAAAAGAAAACAAGCTCTTTTGAAGTGTATTCTCCTCCAATTTCATATCTCAAAATCTTGATCTTCTTACATGTCAAGTTCTCTACTTCAACCTTGAATTCTTCAAACTTAGTTAAGACTTCATCCTTGGTCTTCATGAGATAGATATGTGTATTATGAGAGAATTCATCAATAAAAGTTACATAATATAAAGAACCTCCAAGTTTTTTCACTGAGATAGGTCCAAATACATCAGAATTAATCAAATCCAAAATTTATTTGGATCTACTATCACTGCTTGGAAATGACCTTTTGATATTCTTTCCAAGTGCACAACCTTTACATACACCTTCATTTTTTGTTTGCAATTCAGGCATACCTGAAACCATTTGACTCAAAGCAGGAAAATCTCTATAATGAAGGTGACCATATCTCTTATGCCATAATTCACATGAATTGGTTTCATTGTGTACTATAGCTTAAGTTGGTTGACCCAAGAATCTATATAATCTCCCTTCACGAATTCCAATAACACTAGCATCATCTATACTAGAGCCCTTGGGCCATACAAGTAATTTTCCATTAAAAAAATCTACTCTATCCTTTACATCTAAACATGAAATATACACTATGTTCTTTCTCAACCCTAGCATATAGTACATTTCTAAGATGGACATTGTTATGAGATTCTAACTCAACGGATTTCTTTCCAATTTATTTGAATGCATATTTGTGGTTGTCTACAAGCTCTGCCATTTTTTTGAAAATGTAACTAGTGTTTGTCTTCATAATGTAATAAAATGTAATTTTTATAATATTTATTTTTTGTTATTATTATTCTACTTGTAAAAGCATGTTTTTCATGCCTATAGAGTCTAAAGAGTCAAAAATAAAAATTTATTTGTATCAAGTCCCATTTGGACTTTTGTAAGAAAATAGTTTTGAATTTTCTATTGAGTCAAACTCCACCAAAATTTTGAAGTTAACCCTCCTTCGAAACAAGTTGTCCTGAGCCTCCAAAAGCCACCTATTCGACCCTCCTTGATAGTTATATATAAGATGTAGGTCAACTTATTTAGTAGATCATCTAATTACACAACAAGAAGCACATCTGAACCATATGATGGAGATCATGGAGAAAAATTCAATGGAGAGAGAACATGTTTCACTGAAAGAAATTTTTGAAGTGAACAGAATTATGTAAAAGTTTAATTTTTAGTGATGTTGCAGGCCCAAATTTTCAAGGGCTGAAATTTCAAGATTTGACAAGAATTTTAGGAGTTAACGAATTTTGGGGACAATTTGACTATCATTAAATTTGACATTAGAGATGACTTAGTGGAGGGTTTGACTTAGAATTTTGGTGAAATTTTTGGTCTTAGTATTGGTCTTCAATATATCATTTTGATTTGATTCTATAATATAAGGATTGTTGGGTTTTCCCCCTTGTTGGGTTTTTCCCTAGCTTGGAGCCCAATTTTTGTGTCTCTTGTCTCTTTATTTTCCTGGAAGATGTAAAACTTTGTATAATTTCTTTATCAAGAATCCATTAACAAATAATAAAGAATAAATCTAAGCATTCACAATTAATTATCAAGTAGCTAAATCAAGCATAATTACACTACACTTTATTTCTCAACATGGTATCAGAGCTATGGTGAACACAACAACAATAATGAATAATTCAAAGCAAAGGAAAGAAATTTTTGGGCATCTAAATCAAAGAGAGACATAGATCCAAACATCTAGTGGTACTTTGTGAATAGTTTGAACCTGTGGTAGAACTTTTGAACATGGGAAGGAGTTAGGCTATGATATTCGAGTTTACTATAGCATTGTAATATGTGAATTTCTATGACACGTGATGGTATATGAAACTATTTGTGATACACTTTTCTATGGTCAAGAAGTTATATGTCAATGTGTTTTCACTACTACAACACCCTCCAAATTTTTCCTGCATTCAAATTTTGGGGCCTCCTTATGATCATGCAATCCTTCATTGAAAGACATTAATTTCATGCTTAGTCATGTTGCTCAAGTGTTCAAGTATTTCTTTAATAATTCTAAGTGTTGAATCGACCTACTTTTACATGCCTCCATAACAAACTTCTTCTAAGAAATCCTAGCAGTCAATGTGTATCCGCGGAAATCAATCAATGTGAATTCCTTAATGACAATGACTACCCAGTGCCTAATGACAGTGACTGCACAGTCCCTAGAGATAGAGGTTGTGCAATATTTGTAGATAGTGACTGCATATTTCTTGATGACAATGCTTGAACAGTTTCTAGAGACAGAGACTGTGAAATCCTTATGAAAACTAATAGTGTGAGGGAACCCTTTGTAGATAGTGATTTCACACTCTTTGTCGACAATGAAAGTGTACTTGTTCAAGTCAGTCAATTCACTCTTGGATCCTATTTTCCTGACATGCAATAAGAAAAATCACCAATATTAACTCTATTTATGTTTTTTCTCTCCCTGTATAAATATCCCAGTCTTGACCTCATATGTATATTCATATTTTTCTTTTGAGCCTTGTGTGCTATTGAAATATAAGGAACATTATCTCACTCATGGTTGTAAATTTTCTATCATATGGGTGAGTTACTCAATTGTCACTTTTTTTTTTGCAATTGTCACTTTTGTTTTAAGTATGCTCTTACATGCATCATTTTTTCTTGAACTATATTTTAAAAGTTTCACTTTTTCCTAATCTCATTCTTTCATGTGTCGCATGTGTTTTCTTTTTTTTTGCAAGTGTCGTTTTCGCTCTTGCATGTGTTGCTTTCACTTGTTTTCACACATCTTAAGAGCACCATGGAAAACCTCCTAGAGGAAGCTCCAACACACTCTTTTGCAATATTTGATGTTATTTATCATTATAAAATGTGTTGGATACATTATTATCACATAGCACACCTTTTTATTGCATTGCGACACTTGTGTCGTAAAGCTACATCGTAAGTGTTGCACTTGGAGATAAGTGTCATTTTACTGTACGCTTGTTGGTTTTGGGTACTTTGTGTCATATTTTCATGTTCTTGGGTGTATATATGTGTGTAATCATGTTCAATATATGTTATATGCTATTAAACTCTTGTCTCATTGATATCACACTTAGCCAATTTTGGAGTTCATTCTAGTCCTCACATCTTACGCAACTCATAAGCACACTCAGTATTTTAGTCAAAGTGATGAGTGCATTGCACACTCCTAAGCCTTAGTGATGAAATATTTACATCTCAAACTTGTGCATTATACCCATATTTAAGGCAACCTCTTCCAATTTCACATTGAACAACCTCATAGTACAAACCCTCAATCTTGTTTCTTATCCTTGCCTACTGCGCAGTCCATCATCCCTCCTTCCTTGTATTATGCATTTTGCAATTGTATTGGATAGAGGGGTCATCTCAGGACTCCTAAAATGATAAAACATACAGTCCCCCAAGCTTCATCTTCAACTATTGTGCATTACGCAATTACATTGCACAACCTATCCTCCCTTGTCTCCTTCACTTGCTCAATTATGCAATGCCTTGTGATGCCTTGCCTCAACTATGCATTTTGTATTTCTAGTGGATAGTAGGTCGATCTCTATGTCACTACAGTTCTCAAATGTGCAATCCCATGAGTCTTCTTCTCAATTAATTCACATTGTACAGTTACATTTCCTAGTCTTGTCACTCTTGCTAACTAAACTTTCCCACCACGCAGATCCTTAATGAGCCTTCCCTTATTGTGTATTGTGTAGTCCCATGGGATATCATGGTCATCCCTTGGCCATTGTAGTTCTAAAATACGTAATTCCTAGATCCTTTCCCTCAATCACTTGTGTCCCGTTATAGTTATCATGTTACATGAGAAAACATAGGTATAATAGGTGATTGTGGGAACGATGTTGTCGTGTCATGAGTGAAATTTATTTTTAGGTATTATCACCCTCTCACAGAAATATGATGCTCAAGGAGGTTAGCAAGAAGAGGTTACAGGAATTACACTTGTGGAGATGAGTCACAAAGATGATATCATGTAGGAGTAAAGGAATCTTGGACCAAGGTAGAGAGATGGTGAATAATATTGACTTAGAAGGTTCCAACACTCATCCAGACCATTTGGAGGGTGAAGATGAAGCACATCCTAGTTCAATCATCAAGATATGAAGACATAGCAATGGTGAAAGGAACCTCACATCAACACATTTCCATAAAGTCTCATCTCACAGTCACCAAAATATGGTCATTCAAAGGGTCAACACAAGAGTGTTGTTTGGTCTCATGTATTTTTCCACATTATTTGTGGAATGTAATATTGTATTTTCAAAAAATGAGAAAATGTAAAATGTGTGGAATCCCAAGGGTCACACATGGAACATGAAAAGTCACTAGAAATTTAAATTCATGTAGAATCTCAAAGGTCACATAGGAATTCAAAAAGTCACATGGGAGTTCAAGAGTCATGAGGAAAGGTCAAGATTCATATGGGGAGGTGAAGATTCACCTCATTTGTTTAAAACTCACCCTCATATCTCAAGCAAAGTAATTTTTACCTTGAATTCTCTAGGTTGGCATAGGAGAGAAGATCATTCTTTAGAGGAGAAATTAGTGACTTAATGTTCCACTATTGGATCTAGTGTTGCATCAATGTAATTGTGTATCTTGGAACCTCCCCTTAATATTTGAAGCTCTTACAGTCGGCGAATTTTCATGCATGTATCATGGATGTTGTAAGACTATTATTTTAGTATTTGTGGTATATGTTTGTTTCAATACAAAATAGTGAAAATGAACTATTTCATTGGTTGTAGTATATATCTTGTTGAATGTGCATTGTTACTTGCTTTCATGATCGTTGTTACTATGTGAACTATTTCACAGGTTAGTGAATGATTCTTTCTATAATCTTGTGCATATTTACTAGAATAGTACTATTAATTTTCTCTTAAATTCTAACACTTTCTACTTTGTTCATGGAAGAACCTTATATGCATTGCAATTGTATGCTTCACAATGTCAACTTGCTTGCCTATCTTGGATTTTGGACATAATCTCTTGTGTTGATAATTGGATCCAAGGAAAATCTCTAAGAGTAATGGTGGTCAAGCCTATTATCCGAATGGAGATCCCACTCAAAATAGTGTGAGGTCTAATTGGGACTTCATATCGGGTAGACCACCTATGTTGGAGGACTTCCAACATCACCAGCAAATGTTGCTAGAAAGAGGGAAAGATGATATGTTTAGTTGTGAAGTATATTTTTTAATATCTAGTATTAAATGGCTTCTTCACAAATCATAATACTTGGATGTTTTTCTAATAGATAAAATCTTAAAATCCTTGTGGAATTTATTTACAACTTGTCTCAATCAAATTTTGATGGTGAGGATGGAACAACCATATCTGAACACACACTTCAACTTCTGAAGTTTTATATTTTTATGAAGTGAGTTGTGAAGATGTTACTTGTAAATTATTCACCCTCACACTTGAAGGTCGAGTTAAGAAATGGCGTCATACCTTACCATATGCTTTTATTCATTCGTTTGAAAAAATCTTTAAGGAGCTTCATCAAACACTTGATAGGTATGATTTTCAAAATTTATGTAAGAGGATCAATCATATTAGAATGAAACCCGATGAATAATTAAAATATTTTCTGGATAGGTTTCTTCACCTTTGTTATGAATTTTATAAGGAAGATGTGGATTGGGATTTTATGTGTTATAAACCAGCTCCAAAAATAGAAGAAAAGAGAGATCAATGCCTTAGAAATCAGCCACTTCGAGGGGGAAACCTCCAATACATTACATAAATGAACAATTCTTGGATGATACAAATGAAAAACCTCCTCTCTATATATAGGAGTCCATGTGGCCACAATGTAATCCTAGTGGGGCCACAATGTAATCCTAGCCGACCTAACAATAATAATGTAAGGGCACAATAATAACAACATGGGGGTTACAGGGGTACAACAATAACAATAAGGGGGTTACACTAACAAAAATAAGGGACTATACTAGTAATATAAGGACCTAACATTATGAATGAAAAATTTCAATATTTATTTCAAATTTATTTAGAACCATCTAAATTTGAATCTTTTATGATTCTCCCATATTTTATTAGTCATGGGGAACTTAAAATTTGAAAGGAGGAACCTATTCTCCCTTTTTTCCTTCTCCCCTTCCTTTTCCATTAACAAATAAAAGTAGTCTTGTGTATTGACGCTGAAGTTTGAAAACTTGAGAATCAAATCGTTGATACACTTATCCCATATTCATTTCCTCCCCATGGACAAGATCTTATCTAGGGAAACTTTGAATGTTCTAATAAATCCATATTGGAGCATGAGGTGAAGATTTATCCCTTGATTCCAAGAGGTGACATTAATGTGCATAATTCTAATCTTAAATATGATATGATCAAAAGTATTTTTTCTTATAGGGATACCTTTCATCCTCTATCATTTACATATCATGACCCATTGTACCTTGATTCTTTTGATCAATATGCTTCATCACCATTTGCTTCAGATACTCTTGATTCTCATTTTACTAGCTCAAATGGTGATTAGGTACAAGGTGGTCACATTTCACATGTAGAGGAGAAAAATGATGAATAATCATTCCATATCTCTTCCATTTTTCAAATTCATCTATGTCAAGATGATTTTTCTACATCCTAGGTTGATGAAGGATATTTTGATCTTGGAAATCAGTTGAATGAAACTGAATCTCTTAACCAAGATGAGTGCTTAGAAAATGATCACTCTGACACTAATGAGTATACTAATATGCATAGTGATGAGTTCCCAAGTAAAAGTAAATTGGATGATATCTTGTTTTCACAAGAATAATTTTATTTGCAAATCTTTGATCTGGAACCTAATTCGATCATAGAAAAATTTCTCACAATAATTTCCTCCTCAACTCAGTAGCCCTTGTCATTAAATGTGTATAATGAATCAACTGATATATCATGTTCTTATAATTTTCATTTTGATGAATTAGATTTTAAGTCCACACAAGGTGGTAAGGTTTCCCATGATGAAGAAGATGATGTGATCATCATTGAACATATTTCTTAAAATTTGGGTAATATATTTGGTGGTGTTGATACATCTAATGAAACTCTTGATTCTAACATCTACCATCTGACTCATAATGATATTATTGAAATAGTTTAAAAATATTTTTCTTGCACAAATGTTTATATGGCCATTCTTTTAAAATTTAATCGTTCTACATTTTAATTTTCAAGGACTCGTCAAAATTCGAGGCACTTCAGCTCTCGCTTACTTGATTATGTCAAGTTATTGCAATTCTAATGAGGTCTCCGAACTAATTCAGTGATGCAGGAGCATCATGGTTCCGAAAATTTTTACATTTATTAGAATCTAGGGGGTCTTATGTTTTTCAAAAGAGTTGATTTTCTAAGTATTTAATTAATGTAATTTTCAATTTTATGAGTGATTTATGTGAGACATTTATATTAGGATTTAATTAAATATTGAGAGGAATATTTGTAAATGTTCTCGAATGTAGGATAACATGAGTGATTGATGATTAATTGGTGTGGATTGAGATATTCTGAAATATTGTAAATCTTATATGAGAAAGTAGTTCATGATTTTATGGATTTGAAGAGGATCCTAAGGATTTAGTTGAATGTTGAGATCCTCAAGAGATAAAGAAGAGATTTTAGGAATTAATTAGGGACTTAGAGGATTTTTAGGATTTTGTTGAGTAACCTGATCTAAACCAGAATTGGTCACATAACCTTTTGTATAAAATTGTAAAGCCTCAAAGGCATAGAGAGATATATTCTTAGGGAGAAAAACTTAATTCTAAGCTTACGGACACATAGAGAGAGGAAGAGAAAAGGGCCATGTGAAAGGCACATCAGGCCAAAGCCATATTGTAAACACATTTTTCTTGTATTTGTAAAATTTATTTGTTTAATGAGAAATCGAATTTCACTTTGACTGTGTGTCATTTCTGTTATGTGATGAGTGATCATAATAGAAAGAATTCAATATCAGTGTAATAATTCCCTGTAACAAATTCTAAATGAATGAATAAGTATTACTGGGTGACAGAAGACTTAATGGCAGGGTAGAAGCTATATGATTCTAGTCTAGGAGTTAATTAGCTATGAGTGAAGCTAATGGGAGAAAATGTGTGCAGATAAATTTATGTGCAGATTGAAAGGAATAAAACACAAATTTTGGCTTTAAACAGTATGAAAGGGTGCACATAAGGCGTGATAACTCTGGATAATATTCAATAACAAGAACAAACTCAGGAGAGATTAGCGTTAAAGAATACCGAACAAGCTTAGGAGGAGTAGCATGGAGGAAACGGAGTTGTAGAGCGGCGACAATAGAAAGCAGAGAAATCGACTAAGGCAGAAAAGACTTAGAATAATTCCAAAGGAGAAATCGGATGGTGAGGATCGAATCCCAGAATTGAATTTTTAATATTAAATGAGAGAGATCACATCGCAAGGTAAATTATTTAAGTTTCGATGCAGTAAGTTGAAGAAGTTGTGAAGTAGACATGTGTCGGGCAAAGAATGAAAGCGCACATTGAAAATCAGTGATTATAGTATTTATGTGTTAAGGACTTCACAAGTTAAAAAAAATAACTTGCGATGCGGTAATAATTGAAACTTGTGATGCGCTAAAGGGAGGAGCCACGTGTTGGCAGAGCGATCTGGCGCATATCATGCATCGAAAATTTTAGAGTTTAGCATTAAGACATCGTAAGGTAAAGTATTTTGGTTGCGATGAAACAAGGATGGGAAATGGCAATGTGAGACAATACAGCGGGACCATTAGATCTGGTATATATCTACGGTGAATATTACATCACAATTTCGCATCGGCTTCTTTTTTGTTTATTTTTTAAAGGTATTTTTTTTTAAATGTGAACTGTGAAGTGAAAAAACCTGCGATATGTGATGCGTTGTGATTGGTCTCCGTGTTGTGGGACCCTATAACCCATGTTCCGCATGTATGTAAGTGTTTTTAGTTTATGTTCGATCTGTTTTAAAGTGATCGTTGTTGATTGCACGTGTATGCATGTTTAATAAACTCCAATATTGTAATCCGCTACAAAGAAAGGTGTTGGCTTGAGGGGTCCTAACCCAGGTTCAGTGTGCAAGGTTTGCCAACAAACCCCTACACTACTGGCCCTTTCGGCAGTGACCTACTTGCGCAGGTCACAGTCTCACCCGAAGTAGTATGGGTGGGTGCTGGAACCAAGTTTCTGCACCCTAATAAAGGAAGGGTAAGGTAGCAGGGTTGCATTCTATTCAGATCACCATGTCTCTGCGCAGGGTTAAATATGTATCCAATTGCATCCACGTGCACTAGATCTATAATTACATGCTTTTCATAATATCAACACAACATTACATAACCCAAATAGAATAGATCTAGATTTACTTCAATACACAGGATTTTGCAGCATGATATAACCAGAGCAGAATAGATCCAATCATTCAATATACATACCTTCGTAGCGTAAAGATAGAAAATTCATATCACAGTAATTATCAGCAATCCATTCAATAGTACTTATAGATTCAGATATAATAATCTTGCATATTCATTCATTCATCACCCTTACAATTCCCTTCCCAGCCTACGCACACAGTAGCAGGGTCCGCACATAACTGGACTAGGATCTCCGCGCACACAGCCAGCAGGAGTCTGTTCCCCAAAAACCCAAATAGATCGCTTATCCAACAGATCGCATCAATATTTCAACAAATCCTACCTCTTACAATCCAAAATTCCTCTCTATTTATAACAATCTAGCTTTGAAATTCCTATGATTGCAACCCATGGTTTTCGGACCCCTAGTTTACCCTTTAACCCCATTACAATGATTTTGGGGTGTTGACCCACCCCAAAACCCATACGCTATACTAAATATAAAAAAAATAACCAAAATGGACCGGTTTTGTAGCCTGTTAGGAGACCCCATTCCAAAAAAAGGGAGTCTATGTGGGCCATAACCCACAGGTCCATGGTATTGTTTAAAATGCAGTTTCGTGTTGCATCATTTGGTATCAGAGCCTGGAGTAAATGAATTTTTTTATAAATGAAGATGGAAGAGTTAAAATATGCAGAATACATTTGGTAGCAGAGCAGAATAAGATTAAGCGTGATTGTGGATCAAAGGAGAAGAAGTTAGATTATAAATCTGAAAAGGTGGAGACAACTGCAGAAAGAAAATTTATTCAGTAAAATCTGACAAAGTGATGGTTTTTTTCTTGAGGAGAAAGGAGATTCACTCGAATGTAAAGAGTGGATGGATATTTCTTGTGAAATCATGCAGGTATTGTTTTATTTAACTTTATTTTAGTTTTGCGGGATAAAACACATATTGAAGGTTGATAATTGCAGCTAATGAAGTATGTCATCAAAAGAAGATCACAGCCTTAAGAAGCAATGATGAAATAATTTGGTAATGATTTCTGAGTGGAAGAAGAGTGTGGCCAAAACCTATTATTTCATTTGTGATTGAAATACAAGAGGACAGTTGTGTTCTCAAAAGTGAAGATGATTTGAAGCCTAGAAGGAGCAGACAAATGCTCAAGGAAAGTTCTAGAGAGGGGACAAGTGACCAAGTATAGAGGAAATCTTGGTGAGGTCAATATAGCAGGGAGGAATTTCTCTTGCAGAGGCTTAAGTACAACTCATAGTGAGTGAGGATCTCATGAATATGAAGAATAATATGACTATTGATATTCATAGAAAAGGTTCGAGAAGCAACCACAAAGTGAAGAAAGAAGATTCCAAAGAAAAAGGAATATGGAGACAGATGAGTGATGAAGAATATGAGAGAGAGAAAGCTGAGATAAATTTACAACTTGCATTATTGATGGATATGTTGCAGATAAATAAGGTAGAACAGAGGTATGGTTGGACTATCAAAAATAAAGTGAAATGGTATAGGCTACAAGAGAAGAGAAAGTAGCAAGTGAATATTCAGCTAATAGAAGAGCTTAGGAAGCTTGAGTAGATAATGAATGTTCAATTGAGGTCAGAGAAGCTCAAAGGAGTTGAGCTACAGCAAAAGAAACTTGTTGGAGATGAAAATTTTCTTTTTGAACTTGAAGATGGAGAAATGATGTTTGAAACATCAGTTGAGGCTACTGAGACTTCTGATTTTTAAATTAACAATTTGTGTATGGTTGCAAGTGTAATACATGATGATGGAAAATGTTTGGGTATTTTGAAAGAAGAGGAAGCAGAGAGACATAATCTAAATTATGTTTTAAATAAGAAAGATGAGACAGTTAGGTCTCATGAAGAAATTAATACACAATTGAAGGAAGATAGGATTGCACAAAGATAACAAGTGGAAGTTTTTAATGTATTAGACAAAGAGAAGTTGACTGTCAAGGGTAGCCAAAAAGAAGAAAAGTTGTTGGAAATTGTTATGAGAAAGGCCAGAGATGACTTCATACTTTTTAGGTTCAAGGAAGATATTAGAGTGCTAGAATAATTGTTGACAAAGCCTAAAAGCGAAGAATAAATTACATCCAAAGGATAAAAGATGTTTATAATATCTAAGGAGACTGAGATGAGTTTAAATTTCCAAGTTAATGATGTTTCTACAGGTGATGAAGAAGATACAAACGAGGCGGTAATAAAGGAGATGGAGGACATCTGATCTTTTAAAGGTAAGAGCGAAGTTCAAAAACGGTATGAGGATGAACAAGTTTTTGTCTTCAGAGACAATAAGTATGAAGGAGAATGGAATTGTAATTAGCATCCCAAAGAAAATGTTGACACAAGTAAAGACTATATCATGCAATGTAATATTGTTGGGGTATGTGACAGTGCTAATTCTGTCATGGAAAAGTAGGGAATAAGACATTCAAATGTCTTATGCATATTTGAAAGATGTGGTGAAGAAAAGGAAGACAACAAGATTTTTGAAACTCTTACACAAAGGAAAGGAAAGTAGCAGCAAAGTAATTTGGATGGAGAAATAGAAAATTTTATGAAGCTTATGAGGAAGAAACATAAGGAAAGGAGTTGTGTAAGAAGAATACAAACAGCTAGTTGGGTGAAAGTTTGGACTGTAAAAAATATTGAAGGAAAATTCAATGGAGTGTTACAATCGAAAGTGTGGAAACGAGGAAAAGCAAGAAAATATAGCATAATACATGGAAAGTAGTTAAAAGGATTAAGGAAATCACTGAAGAATAAAGTATGGGATCCAAGAGGACAACTATTAAAGACACATGATCTAGAGATCATGATTATTTTATACCTTGGGAATTTGATGCAGGAGCATCATGGTTCCAAAAATTTGTACATTTAGTAGAATCTAGGGGGTCTTATGTTTTTCAAAAGAGTTTATTTTCTAAGTATTTAATTAATGTAATTTTCAATGTTCTGAGTGATTTATGTGAGACATTTAGAATAGGATTTAATTAAATATTGAGAGGCATATTTGTAAATGTTCTTGAATGTAGGATAACATGAGTGATTGATGAGTGATTGGTGTGGATTGACATATTCTGAAAATTTTGTAATTCTAAGATTAAAAAGTAGTTCATGATTTTATGGATTTGAAGATTATCCTTAGGATTTAGTTGAATGTTGAGATCCTCAAGGGATAAAGAAGAGATTTTAGGATTTAATTGAGGAATTCGAGGATTTTTAGGATTTTTTTGAGTAACCTATGGATCTAAGCCAAAATTGGTCACAAAACCTTTTATATAAAATTGTAAAGCCTAAAAGGTATAGAGAGATATATTCTTAGGGAGAAAGACTTAATTGTAAGCCTACGGGCACATAGAGAGTGGAAGAGAAAAGGGCCATGTAAAAGGCGCATCAGGCCATATCCAGATTGTAAAAAAAATTTGCTTGTATTTGTATAATTTATTTGTATAATGAAAAATCGAATTTCATTTTGATTGTGTGTCATTTATGCTATGTGCTGAGTGATCCATAATAGAAAGAATTTTATATCAGTGTAATAATTCCCTGTAACAAATTCTAGATGAATGAATAAGTCTTACCGGGTGATAGAAGACTTAATGGTTGGGTAGAATCTATATGATTCCAGTCTGGGAGTTAATTTACTGTGAATGAAGCTAATGGGAGAAAATGTGTGTAGATAAATTTATGCGCAGGTTGAAAGGAATAAAACACAAATTCTAGCTTTAAACAATATGAAAGGGTGTACATCAAGCACGATAAGTTGTGATGTGGTAAGTTGAGGAAGTTGCAAAGTGGACGTGTGTCGGGCAAAGAATGAAAGTGCACATTGCAAATCAATGATTATAGTATTTATGTGTTAAGGACTTCGCAAATTAACCAAAATAACTTGTGATGCGATAAAAATTGAAACTTGCGATGCGATAAAGGGAGGATCCATGTGTTGGCTAAGCGATCTAGTGCATATTATGCATCGGAAATTTTAGAGTTTAGCATTAAGAAATTGCAAGGTAAATTATTTTGGTTGCGATGCGATGAGGACAGGAAATGGAAATGTGAGATAGTACAATGAGACAATTAGTTCTAGTATAGATATATGGTGAATATTACATCTCAATTTTGCATCAGCATCTTTATTGTTTATTTTTGAAATTTATTTGTTATAAATTGTGAACTGCGAAGTGAAAAAACCTGCGATGTGTGATGTGCTGTGATTGGTCACCGTGTTGTGGGACCCTAGAACCCCTGTTCCTCATGTATGTAAGTGGTTTAATTTTATGTGTGATATGTTTTAAAGTGATTGTTGTTGATTTCACACATATGTATGTTTAATAAACTCCAATATTGTAATCCACTATGAAGAAAGGGAGTCTATATGGGCCATAACCCACATGCCCACGGTATGTTTTAAAATGCAGTTTTGTGTTGCATAATTCAAATCCATATTTTATCACATAATTATTTTCTTAGAATTTCCTCATTGGATTAAGCTCACTCTTGATGAATTTTTGGTATTTTCAAGTTAATCCTCTTAATCCTAAAGATAGAGTCTCTGATTAGATAGAAAATTATTTTTTGGTTAATTCTTCTTCATGAAAATATCTTGTACTAAATCTAAGTTTTAAATGCATATCTTTCATAGATGAATAGAGCTATGAGGGTCTATCATTCTAATTGTTAGCGTTGGAATCATCACTTGGATTGCTTCAAGTGCTTGACCAGTCACATCCTAAGCTCTAAGGAAATTTAATGATTTGGATTATAAGATTGGTAGGTGGTTTAAACCTTCAATCACTGAAAAGGGATTTCAGTCAAGTTCACTGTCACACTAATGAGGGTATTGAGTCTTGATATGGTAGCAAAAGTTAAGTTTGTAGTCTATGAATAAAATGGAGTGTGAAATGGAAGAAGAGACAATGGGTCTACAAGGAATAAATCCACTGCTTTTGGTGAAAAGTAACATAAGGAATAGTTTGAAAATATTTCAACAATAGAAGGCCATATCTAGACTTACAATAATCTTACTGAAATATCATGAAAAATGATTGTCATAAGTGATGCTCTTTAAAATGTCATTATGTATATTTCATCAAAAAATATCACTATGTGAGACTGATAAAAGTTGAAAAAATACATAAACATATCAAGAGACTTATAAAAACATACAACAGTATCTTAAATTACAAACTGCAACTGAAGAAAATGAGATGTGGAAACACATGTGAAAATTAATAATACACACATCAAGTAGGTAATAAGTTCTCAGAAGTTTTTTCCAATTTCATTCACTGAAAAGTAGACTTATCGTATGAGAAAAATATTCTTAAACCACAAACCTTTTATTCATAAAGTTTTGTCACATATATACAAAAAAAAAAAATTATACTGACATCTCCACAAAAAGTGTGAATATGTTCTAAAAAGTCATTATAATATCATACAAAAGATGAGGCTTATCTTTAAACTTTAATACAAAGTGCTATAACATAAATAAAGTAAATATCATGATGGCTAGCAATTGAAAACGGAAAATCCACATCTAAATTCATTATCCTAAGTTTTAAAAAAAAAAAAAAAACAGAAAAAACCATTCATCTAAATTAATTATCCTAAGTTAAAAAAAAATAAAAAAAATAAAAATAAAAAAAAATCTTGTTAAAAAGAATAATCATGTTTATATCATAGGAGGTCTTCAATCATCTTCAAACAGGATTGGTCCTTCTCTGAAAATATTCTTTGCAACTCCTTATGCCTGAAATAGTTTCCTTTACCTCTGTATTTAAATATAACCAAATTTCAGAGAAATAGCTACGTTTTCATTGTGTTACCAATGTGACCTTAAATTCGGAGAAATAGTTGCCCTCCATTATATCATTGTGTTAACAATGAAACTTAAACAGAGGTAGTTATTATCTCGGAAAGAGCACCTGTAATTTTATTACCAAAATGACCAATAGCCTTTGACACTAACCTAAGTTAAAACAATGGTTTTAACTTCCTTTATGAACCTAAGACACTAATACCATGTATAAAATTAAAAGTATTTTGGTTTTGAGACTCTTTTTTGACCTTTATTGAAAATGACTCAAACTTCAACATAGGCTAGGACATAAGAAAAATTTGAAAACTGTGATACAATGGCGATCATACTATTAACATTTACAGTGCTAACAGTGGCTCCTGTTGGGGATGAAGTCCTCCCTGTGAGGCTTCAAGGACTGTAGAATCAGTGCCTTAAAACTTTCAAAATTCAAAAGACTTATGGAAATTATGAATAGGACTGACCTTTGACTGACTGGACTCAAGACTGATCATATTTACACACACAACTACCATTGGGCATGTAGTTTTATTGACACATTGACACGGATATTAACAATGAAGTGAATAACTGAATTATTAAACAAAGAAAATTTTAAGAAAATTACAATTAACTGGACCTCCAGTTAGTTGATCATCATCTTGATGTTTGAGCATAAATGTATTGTATTCCAAAACTTGAGAAATTCTAAATGGCCCAAACCACAAATTGTCAAACTTACCATGCTTTCCATGGTCTTCTCTCCTGACATCCCAGCGCAACACCAAATCATTCTCCTGAAATAATTGTTCATTTTCTCTTTGTCAAAAAAAGATTTGGCTTTATTCTGATATTAATGTACTTTTTCCATCAGTGATTCTCTAATTTGATGTGCTTCTATTAGCTGCAACATTATCCTTTGAATTGGATTTTCATCATCAAATTCATCTTGTTAAAAATTCATAACAGGAAAAGATAATTGCAAAGGCATTACAGCATCAGTATCATATACAAGTTGAAAGGGAGACATTCAAATTGATTTTTTTTGCTTACCCTGTCTGCCCAAAGAGCATGACTAGCTGAGTGTCCCAATTTCTCTTACTTCCAGGCAACATTTTCTTAATGATTCTCACCAAAATTTTATTGGATGATTCAGCTAACCCATTACCTTTAGGGTAATAAGGTGTGGAATGAGTCAATTCAATACCATATTGCTGACAGAAGTTATGCATCTTAGTAGACTTAAAATTCATTGCATTATCAGTCACTAATTTCTGTGGACACCCAAATATAGCCATAATGTTTTCAAACAGAAATTTGATTATTACCATATCAGTGGCATTCCTGGTTGGAAAAGCTTCAATCCACTTAGTGAAATATTTTGTAGTTGTAATAATCCATCTATGTTGTCCTGATGAATACATATGAATTTCGCCGATGAAGTCTAATCCCCACTACTAGAAAGGAACATCTGTTGAAATAGAAATAAGAGGTAATGGAGGCAACTGTTGTTTACCAACAAAATTTTGACATTCGACACAAGTCCTGATTTTGGAAAAAACATCAGAGAAAAGAGTTGGCCAATAATAGCCATCTCTTAAGGTTTTGTTTGCAATGGTTTTCCAATACAAATTTCCTCCACACACTCCTGCATGTATCTTTGTCATAATCTCCTGTGACTCAGCTTCATTTACACATCTTAATAAGACTCCCATAGGGTCTTTCTAGTAAATATGGTCTTCCAAAATGCATACTTAACAGCCTTCAATTTAAAAGCTCTCCTTTTTTACTTCTCCATTTCAAGGGGGCAGTTGAGATTTTAACAAAAAGTATACTATATCCTTATACCAATCTGAAAGAAATATTTCTGGATAATCATATATACCTTCTCCATATTTTTTCTGAGCTGCCTCCATATTCAGATTTAGAGCCTTGCAGTTAGATTCAGCCATCAAGCGAGCCAAGCCTTGTCCTTTTATCAGTTTAGTAGGTCTGATCTCAATATCAAATTCCAGAATTTTGGTCATCCATATTCCCCTCCTTTCATCTGTATGTAGCTTCAACAATACATCTTTTACAGTGATATTTGGCACAAAAGAAACAATTTTTGAATGTAACGCATAAATTTGAAAATACTTTAAAGCTTTAACTAGTGAATATGCTTGTTTTTTAGTCAAGATGTACTTTAATTCAGCATCTCTTAAAGCACGACTGAAAAATGAAATAGGTTGTGTTAGATTCGGTCTGGTTATACCTCCGTCAGAGATCAAAAACTCTTTTGTTGCATTTCATTTTTAGGCATCTCATTCACTTCAGTCATGTGCATTCCATTAGGAGCATCAGTCTTCTGATGGAAGGGTTTTGTCGCTCATACCCCTTGTGCCTTGTACCTGCTGGCTTAGGTTTGTTTATCAAAGTTCATCAAAATCAATTTTAAGGTCAATTACAGTCTTTTTTGATCTCTTGGTCAGCAAAGATTTTTTAGGGTTTTTCAGTCATTAGGTCTAGGGTTCAGTTTTCAAAATGTTTAATAACGCCAGTAGGCCATAGGGAGGATCAGAATAAGTTTTATCTCAAGAAATTTCATCGTTATAATGATTGATTGTGACTTTTCTTCAAAACTCTATTTTGAAGAAAAATCATCATTTTATCATTTGTAATAAATTGCCATGTAATTCAAAATTTTTCAGTTGTCAGATTCTTCAAGGCACAGCCCTGGTCGCCCTTGCAAAAACATGCCAACCATCCCTGCGAAAAATCGACAAAGGTTTCATCATTCAAGTCAAATGGAAAAAAAAAGACAGATTTTGTATTAAATTGTCAAAGTGCCAAAATTCTACAACTTTATAAGGTGGATTATTTCGAATCAATAATTCAAACCCAATTGTCATATGAGATTTTTTGGAGTTAAACAATCCATTGGTATGCCAAGAGATCACATTGAAGTCGATTCAAAACATGGAAGAGTAAAACAGAGTATTGGAGGCCGAGCTGTGGGAGGAATTCAGTGGCGTGGCGCATATAAGGGTGGTTGCGGTGCACTGGTTGTGCGCGCCGCACAAGGCCGTTCTGCACCGTGTAAATTTACACAGGCACGGCGCATACAGCCTGCGTGGCGCGTTGGGCTGGTGCACAGCGCACAGAGCCAGAACCAAATTTTTTCCACTGTTTTATGAAATTAAAAATCGACTTAACTTCCTATGATTCAAATAAGTTTGTGAGCCCTTACAATTGCTTGTAAATAGTGTCGGTGTGATTCGAAAGGAGGAATATAAGAGTTTGGATGATGAAAATCATAAACCCTCTTGTTTGGTCAAAAAATGCTTCTTAGGGTTTTATAATTGGTGTTTGAAATTGATTTTGGGTGCCAAGTGCTCTAACTCTTTCCCCACCTCCGGTCCCTTTCCCATCAGTGTTATATGATCACTATAATTCATTTTCCATTTCCCTATCTCAAGTCATCTCCCATCATTGTTGTCCCTCCACTTTTCCTTGATGTCCCAAAACCACTCATATTACTTTATTCCCATTCTACTATTCCAAATCATTTCCTTTCCTATCCTTGTCCCTTTTTCCACATCACTTATAAATTCCCAAATTCCCTAATCCCCATACAGTCAAGTGACTGTTCTCACATGTTAAATTCCATTTGACAGTCCTCTTTTCCACTGTTTATACTTACCACAGTCCCTCATTATCCCTTGGGTACATGTGGCATTGAAACAAGACATCAAGTCTTCATTTTTCATTTTCAACCAGTTGAACATTCACTTGACATAGGCTTGAAACATCATGATGGACACCAATACATCCACTGAACGAGACAATGATTCCGCCACTAAAATGCATGCACTAGGAGGGCACTGAAACGTTGCAAAAGGCCTGATCCACTTCAAATCTTGGCCGAAACTTCGTTGGCTAAGCCTGGGACTTGATGATGGACCTTCACTCCAAATTTCAAGGAATTTGGAGAAAATCTTGTCAATTTTGTTTTTTGGTCACAAAACAGGTTTTTCCGCCCAACGCATCGCGCCACTTGGCGCGCGCTTATGATTGGAACATCTTCTCAAGGAAAACTTGATATTTTTGGGTTTTTATGATAAATTATGCATGCTCAGGAATGGCTGAGAGATTTCTTCAAGTTCTGGGTGGTTTAAAGGGTCAAAAATACCTTGAAAATGGCCTTTCTGCCACCTTTTGAACACACAGGAACCAGTCTTGGGAGATTGAATTTTTGGAGGGGTAAATGACATCCAAATCCAGAAATTCCACTTGAGTTGGATAGTAGACAGATAGGGCTTTCAAAAGAGCTATCATGAGCTCAATTTTTACTTTGGTAAATGCCTAAAAAATAGGCTCAAATTGGCGCGACGCATTGAGTTTTCTGGCACAGCGCATAGAGAAATTTAGCCCCATTTTCACTCTTCAGCTCAGAAATTCACCCAGTTTTGACTAGTTTTACATTTTGATGTAACTATTGATCTATATTGATGTAATTTCATGTTCATGATGTAATTTGGGCATATTTTTACTTGTTCTAGAAGATTCATTCACTAAAAAGTGAAAATTAAATGAATGAATCAGTTTCCTTCCATATAGAGGCAAGTTGTTTGATTGCCTAGATTTTAGTTCTTAGTTTAGAATTGGTTGAAACAGCTCCTAGAAGGATGAGCTCGACCCTTAGAGGCATGGGAAGGGGTTAGGATGGTCTATATCATGTATTTTCTGAGACATTTTCAGGTTTGGACTCTTGGGAATATTTTGGCACCTCATTGTATATTCATTTCAGTATTTTTGGCAAAGGAAAGGCCAGAGTTTTGCAGCACTTGTTGGGATCCTTGTGGCTCTGAGTTTTGATGATATTTTTCTCCATGTACCTGTAAGTTCCATTGATTTTTATGTATTCCATTTCCCATCTCTTTACTTCTGAAATTAAAAAAATGAGTAACTAAGGTAGAATTCATTAGTTTGTTGGGGCTCTACCTTAAACTTTTGTTTAGTTTTATATGTTTTCGTCAGTTTGAAGAGGATCCTTGCACCGTCTTGCCCTCTTCAGCTCTTCAGTAGTCTTTTCCTTCCATTCCTTGAATCTAAGACATTAAATTCATTGCCTACCCTACCCCACCTTGAATTCTGCAAGAATTTGGCCTCATCCCCAAGCCCAAAGATTGCCTTTCCCTTTTTCCAGCAAAAACCCCTAAAAATCATTCCAAACTCCTTGATTAATATACCTAGCCTAAAATTAGCACTCATTTTAGTCATCTCAAATCCTATTGATACATTTTTCCTGAGATTGACCCAGAGAGAGCCCTCTCCTATTCTGGTAGGGCTAGCTACCAGACTGAGTGTGGTTTGGTGTTACCCTAAATCCCGCCTTCTTTCAGCCTGAGGTGGATTTGGGCAATAACAGGTTGTTGTAAACCTTGTTTTTTCTTCTATAACAAGACAACTGCAATTGTTTCTTCTGAAGCCCATGAAAAAATCAAAAAATATTTTTCAAAATTAGGACTTATCAAAACTGGAGCTTCAGTCAAGGCAGACTTGATTGCTAAAAAAGATTTTTTTGCTTCATCTCGCCACTTAAATTTTGCATCCTTCTTCAACAAGACATTTATATGTTTGATAAACTCTACAAAGTTAGGAACAAAATGCCTCAGAAAATTGATTTTCCCCAAAAATGACTGCAATTCTTTTTTATTCCTTGGCAAACCAATCTTCTGAATAGATTCTACTCTCCCTGGATCAATACAGATACCACTTTCGGTCACAATAAGTCCCAATAATTTCCCTTCTTGAACAAAAAAGGATGACTTCTTTGGGTTCAAGGACAAACCAAATTTTCTACATTTTTCAAAAACTTGTTTCAAATGTTTTAAGTGATCTTCATCAGACCTTGAATAGAATGCAATGTCATCCAAGTAGAGGACTACAAATCTATCTTTTTCTCCTGCAAAGGCAATATCCATTGTCCACTGAAATGTTTCACCTACATTCATTAGACCAAATGGAATTTTTTGGTACATGAATGCCCCCCAGGGTGTAGTAAATGATATCTTTTCTCTGTCTTATCTGTCAACTGAAATTTTATTATAGCCTAAAAAGCCATCTATCATTGACAATATTTTGGAGCCTACAACTTTCTGCAAAATATAATTTATCTTGGGTAATGGATAGTTATCCTTCAATGAACACCGGTTCAGATTGCGAAAGTTGACACGAATTCTTATTTTTCCATTCTTTTTCCGAACGGGGACTATATTAGCTACCCAATTAGAAAATCTTAAGGGCATAATTATTTTTTCTTCCCATAATTTTCTGATTTCTTTTTCAATGATAGGGAGCATCATGGGATTGATATGCCTATTTTTTTGTACTACGAGCTTTGCATCTACTTTCAAAGCATTTTTGTGCTCCATTATACCTCTATCATAGGTTTTCAGCTCACTATAGGACCAAGCAAAAATATTGCATAATGTTTCAGCAGCTTGATATATTTTGTTCTAGTTTCAAGAGAAAGAAATTTAGAAACTTTAACTAATTTTGGCTGATATTCTGTACCAATTTTACAGTTAATTGTACTCTCTCCATCAACTTTATTTTCAAGCTTCATAAATACATCATTATTTTCAAGCAGTGTTTCTAAAGGAACTAGGCCTTTAGGAATATAGTTAGTTTTCAAATCTATAATGTCCTTCCTAGCCATGGTTTTCTTGAAAGACTTACTGTTTTGATATTCAACAATGTCCTACTCATCATCAATTTGAATGTCTCCAAACTCTTCAACACACACTAAAAATTTCTGAATTTCCTTGTCATCCTCAAATACTTGTCAGTATTTGATGTTATCGGGAATAGAAGGTCTATTTTTAATTTGAACATCATATGTTGCCTTGACATCAAGAGGAACTGTGAAATTATTAACAGCAATATCTAGTGAATCAACCATTTGATTTTCCTCTCTAGTGACAAAATTTACATTAAATGTTGAAAAATATTGCTCAATCAAGTCCCACACTTCATTCCTATAATTCATCAATTTGGAATTTTTCACTTGGTATTTTTTTCTCGCCTGCCTTATCACCAATTCTGAATCACCAAAAGCAACTAGTTGCTAAGCTCCCAACTCTTTCGTTGCCTTCATACCTAGCACAAGTGTGTCATATTCATCAGTGTTATTAGTGGTAGAAAATTTCATTTTATATGATATATTTACCCTTTGCTGAGTGGGAGAAATGAGGACTACACCAGCTCCTGATCCCTCTCTTGATGAGGCTCCATAAAAGTACAATTCCTAGATCTGTCCTCCCTCTAAATGTTGCTCATTTGTACCTTGGAAATGTTGTTTTTCATTGATTTCATGCTGGAAATTGTTATCATCAGCAGCAAGGTGTAATATGGATGACCCCAATTCCTTTTCTTCAGCATATATAGGATTATTTTAAGGATTATGTTGATCATTGATAATGTAGGCCATTTGGGTTTCCCTATACAACCTTCTAAATTCGCCTCCAAACACTGGGATTTTGGTATATGAAATATCCATATGAAGGGCACCTCCCAATTTTTTAGACCAAGATATGGAAAGTAGCATCCCAAATCTAGAAGGTATGCCTACAACTACGACGTCCATCACTAATATTTTCATAGGTAGTTGGGTAAGAGAAAAAACCAAGTCCTTAATCACTCTTAAACACTTGAATTTTTTGGAATAAAAAGTGTATAGGTCATGGTATTGCTTGGTGATTTCTAATCCTAATTCATCCATCACTTTCTTTGGCATTAGATCGTGAGAATCCCCAGAATCTAATAGAAAATTATGCAGAAATTTGTCATGTATCTTAATTGAGACGTAGAAAGGTGGTGAATTATCATCATTTTGGTCTTGGACATGGAAGTCTAGATAAATAGTAGGATTTTCATCCTCAATATTGATTGAATCAGGAGCGAGAGGTGGTTGGAACAGAATTTTGAAAGGCTCTTTGTATGTTGGATTTTTCAACAATTCCAGAAGTGGGACAAGAATCTTAATTTTATTCAATTCTAATTTGAAACTGAAATAAATTGGAGCTAATTCATTATTTTCTACAGAAATTTTGATAACTGGGGCATAATTTTGAGGTGGAGGAACATCACTGACTTTGGCCTTTTGTTTGGCAGTTTGTTTGTTTAAATCTGATTTTTGTTGAGGTTGTTGAACAGGACCTTTAGACCTCAAAGGATAAAAATTTTTTGAGATTCTTGTTTTTTTTTATCATTTTGTGCATAAATTTGGGCATTCTCATCATATGAAAACAAATATATCCTTGACTAGTCTTCATATTCTTGCAAAGTCAAACAAATTGACTCTGATGTTTCTCATACAATATTTATTTCTTCATTTTATTCCTCATGTTCTTGTTTCTCTTCTTCAACAAAATTATTCAAAGGAGGCTGAACATTTTGATCATCATCATTCCTCCTTGGGCACTATAAAATTTGTTGAGGTTGAAAAGGTCTTATGAAGGGAGCCTAATTTCTATTGGCTTAATTTTGATTGGCTCTAGCGATCGGTTTTTTTTCTAACTTTAATTTTGTCATCTTAGAGGCAAGTTCCTTTATCAAATTGGACATTTGATCAATATTTTATTCTACTATAAGAGATTTAGAGGAAGAAGTTTTTTCTTCTTTCATTTTCCTTTTGTCTTTTGTTGCTTTCTCCTCATCCATTTTCAATTTATTTGAAGCCATAATATTAGACTGCACTCCAATTGCAACCTCTTGCATATCCATCAATGTTTGTGATTTCTCAGCCCTTAACCATAAAGAAAAATCATAATCTAAAGCATTAGAAAAATTTATCATAGATGTAGTCTCAGGAGGCTTAATTTCTTCAGGAATTTTCTAATAAATTTTATTAGCCCTCTTTGTAAAATCAGCCAGTGACTCATCTGTCTTCTTTTTTAGGGTTCCAAACTCTGTAAGATAGTACACATAGTCTTTCCTATCACCCCATTGCTTCAAAAATTCTTCCTCCAATTCATCTATTCCTGTTATTGAGTTTGGTGGCAGACTTCTAAACCATTTACAAGATTCTCCATCCAAGATCTGAACAAATAATCTTGACCAGACATCTTCATGTTCAATGTTTTGATTATCAGCATAACTATAGAAAGCAACCAAATATTCCTCATCAGAAACTCCTTCTCCCTCCCGAGTGTATTTTGGAAGATATTTCAGGCAATCCCCTCGAGGAAGAGGATGCAAAGTTTGAGGAAGAGCAAGTGGTGCATATCTTGTAGCCACTGTCTACTGCATCCTTGTAAGGGTAGGTTGAGCCATCGTTTGATGATGTACGGTTGATGGATGACTGTTTTATGTAGTTTTTTGGGAATTAGGAATTACAATTTGTGGTTTTTGAATCTGATTTGGGACAGCAGAAAATTGGAAATATTGGGTTGATTCTTCAAGATTTGAGACTGAAAATAGTGGATTTTCAAAGAGACGAACAGAGGAGGTCTTGACTTCACCTTCTACAGAAGAATCAGATTCAAATGTTGTCTCTTGAGGGGATGAGGTAAATTCAAATTTATTTTGTTGAGCTAGGAAGTCAGATAAGTTGAAAGTGAGGCCTTTAGGAACACTCCCTTCTGGTAGATGAGAAAAGGATGACCCAAAAACTGGATTTCGAGACAAAGGAAAATACTCTTGCTGAGGGGTAATAAAATAATGGTATTCAGGATGATTTTTAAGGAAATTTAAAATGGTTTTAAAACCTTCTTCGGTCAAAACATACCTATCAAGAAAAGGTGCAATTGCCAATACTTGTTTTGACTCCCCTTTTGCCAGCACAAAATCTTCTGATTTTTTATTGACACTTAAAACCTCTATTTTTTCCTCTTTGAATGGAATTATTACTTATCTCAGATTTACTAAATGATGAGTGAGAAAAAATTTCAGTTGGGCCTAGGTTAACACCATCTACTTTATTTTCTAGGGAAGCAGTTTCAACTTGATATTTTTCAAGAGAATCTTTTGAAAATAAAACTTCTTTTGATTCTAAAGTAGATGAAGGTACCTTATGCTTTGAACTTTACTTTTTGTGTACCTTATTCACTGACTGAGATGAGGCTTCAACTGATCTCTGTTTTCCTTTTGCATCTTTAACGATCTTCTTTGGGTCAGCAACTAGAGTCACAGTAGGTGATCTTTGATTTCTCCTTGAAGTAGGAGGTCTTGAAACCCCTCTTCCTCTTTTTGGAGTCACCAAGTGAACCAAATTTCAATCTTATTCAAGTTACCAATTCTTGTTCACCATCAAGAATTGATTTTCAACAATTCAAAACAAGAGACTTAGGAGAATACTTCGTTTCAAGGCCTTCGTCTCCCGGTAGACACACCGAAAGATATTATCTCTAGAATCAGAACTTGGAATGATTCAAGTGCTTGACCAGTCACATCCTAATCTCTAAGGCAATTTAATGATTTGGATTATAAGATTGGTAGGTGGTTTAAACCTTCAATCACTGAAAAGGAATTTCAGTCAAGGTCATTGTCACACTACGGAGGGTATTGAGTCTTGATATGGTAGCAAAAGGTAAGTTTGTAGTCTATGAAGAGAAGAGACTGTGAAATGGAAGAAGAGACAGTGGATCTGCAAGGCATAAATCCACTGCTTTGGGTGAAAAGTAATACAAGGAACAATTTTAAAATATTTCAACAAGAGAAGGCTATATCTAGACTTACAATAATCTTACTATAATATCATGAAAAATGATTGTCATAAGTGATGCTCTTTAAACTGTTATTATGTATATTTCATCAAGAAATATCACTGTGTGAGACTAATAAAAGTTTAAAAAATACATAAACATATAAAGATACTGATAAAAACATACAACAGTATCTGAAATTACAAACTGCAACTAAATAAAATGAGATGTGGAAACACATTTGAAAATTAACAATACACACAACAAGTAGGTAATAAGTCCTCGGAAGTTTTTCCACTTTCATTCACTGAAAAGTACACTGATCATATGAGAAAATCATTCTTAAACCATGAACCTTTTCTTCATAGAGTTTTTTCACTTATGTACAAAAACCATTATACTAACATCTCCACTAAAGGTGTGAATCTCTTCTAAAAAGTTATTACAATCTCATACAAAAGATGAGGATTATCTTTAAAATTTAATACAAAGTGCTATAACATAAATAAAGTAAACAACATGATGGCTAGAAATTTGAAATATTTGAATGATGTGGCAATCTATTGGAAGACTACTCCTATGTTCTGGTGCAACCACCTCCAAAAGTGCAAACAACAGTGAAAGGGACATGTGGTTGTTTTCCCCAAAAAGTGCAAAACAGAACCCTGAAATTTAGGAGGGGGCTTGATCAATGACACCTGGCAGCATCTATCATAACATAAATATCCTCCACTTCACCTGCTTTGATGTTACCATTATGATAATAAACCAAAATGCAGTTTATTTTCATCATATACTAATATTCGAAAATAATAGCTACATTTGCTAAAAAATTAGCTATATCCGAAAACATAGAAAATTAACCCAATAATGTAAAGCTTCTTCAAAGGTAGCCTTGTTCCTTCATTCTTTAGAAGTCCAAAACAGAGGCAAAATTCTGATGGCCTCAGCTTCATTCACTCTCTACTCTAACCTCTTCCTTTGTGTTTCACTCTTTGGCTGAATCTTCTTCTTATTGGTTTCATTTTATGGACTATCATCAACAATAATAATCTCATCTCCCAATGCAGGATTAGAAATCAACTTGATGCTTAGTCTAAGTCTATTTTTAGGCATGGTATGAGGTCTCTGGATGTAGGGATTTGGAATGAACTTATTCCTTGTACCTCCATGCATGAGTCTCCTAGATTATCCTTCCTCATAATATGATTCTGTATATTCAGTGTCACTTCTATATTCATAAGAGGAGTATGAATGCATCACACTATTCTTCCTCTTCTTGGCTGAAGAGCCAATGGAGGAGACTAGTTGAGCTAAAGTAGGCTCTTCCTCTATGACAGCCTCTGACATTTTATTTTTTCCTTTCTTAAGAGATAGAAAAACCTGTGAGAGAGTGGATTTTGTGAGAGAAGTATCACTGCTTGGTTGAGTTTGCTGAGTTTTTTTAGAAACATGGCTTTATCTCTTTGCTCCAAGGTTGAATTCCTCTAGAGGCAAAGCAGGCTTAGAAGTTAGAACTCTAGGGTTGACTTCCTCTAGAGGTTCTTCTGCCTGCATGATGAGCTTTTTCCTATGTTTGCCTCTTGAAGAGGAAGTTGTCTGCTCCCTATATTTTGACACAGAAATTTTAGGAGGCATAGCATTTTTCTACTTCAATTTCTTCTTATATTCCTCCATGAATGACCTTAAGATCTGAAGTTCCCTAGGTGAACTACTCATTGGTGAATTGTTGATATGGGCTTCATTTACTGGTTGTGTTTTTGGCATAGGTATAGGGTCTTGAGCTTTCTTATTCGAGCTTCTAGTTTTCCTTTTGATTGACATGGAGGGAGGGTCAACTTGGAATAAAGTTGATGAATGGATATGGTTTGGCTGTGAACTATTTGGAACAAGAGTTGCACTAGTTTGTTCATAATCATCTCGTTTCTTGGGCCTCCCTACCCTTCTCCTGGAGTTGACACTACCAAACCCTTCCTCTATCAGTAGGCTTATCCCAGGTGGTCCTCTTCTTTTTAAGGTGGTATAAAATCAAAAAATTTATGAAACCCCTATGATATAGGTTGTGCATAGGATAGTTAGGGATATTCTACAATTTTAAGGACATCTTGAGCAAGGATTTGTATAGGAAATAGGGAAATTTCATAGGTTTATCACCTAAAATACGAGCAAGAAATCTCATTTGATAATTGTGTACAAAGGATAACCTACCCTCACATGTAATATAGCATTGAACAGTGGTGATCACATGTTTCCATTCAACCTTAAAACAGGAAAAATGTGTAGTCGGATTCCATTTAACATTGACATGTTTAGGTTTAAGGTAGAGAATTAATCAGTGGGCATCGTTTTATTCTTGAACCAGCATTCACCAGTGGCAGAGTTTTGATTAGCACAGGCTATGATGGCTTCAGAGATCTTGAAATTCTTTCTCCCCAGCTTGACCTTCTCCCCATCAAATCTCTTGGCAAAGGCATGAGCTAAATCCATATTTTCTCGGAAAAATTTTTGTAAACATTTATACTAGCCAGGTGACTTAAATTGAGGTTTGGCCCTAGCATCAACAAACCTGGTGTTTGTTGGCTCAAACCTGTTAAAATTCCAACCTTTTCCCATACTTTTCAACTTCTAGGCTCCTTGTAAACATACAGTTGTTTCAATCCTGGAGGGAAAACCCTACATGGAGCCTTATTTTCCTGCCTTGAAATGCTAAATTTTTTGCTAGAAGAAGTGACTTCTGTTAGTTGTAGCTTGCACAAAGAAACTCAGTCAAGAGAACATTGAACTTAACCCTCTGATTCTGCGCCTCTAATCGTGATATGGATTAATGGCACGATTTGAAATAATTTGAATACAAGCACCAAGTCACCCCATAACGCATAACACTCCATGGCATCATTTAATAATTGACACATTGTACCATGATATTCACTTCATTTTAGTAGGGTAGATATAGTTTAGCTGCATTGATATTATAACCATTCATCTAAAATAATTATATTAAGTCAAAAAAAAAAAATTTAATCTTTTTAAAGAGAAGAATCACGTTTATATCATAGGAGGTATTCAATCATCTTCAAATAGGAATGGCCTTTCTCTGAAAATCTTCTTTGCAGCTCCTTATGTCTGAGAAATAGCTGCCTTTACCTCTGTATTGCAATATAACCAAATTTCAGCAAAATAACTGTGTTTTTCACTATGTTACCAATGTGACCTTGAGTTTGGAGAAATATCTACCCCCCATTATATCGTTGTGTTAACAATGAAACTTAAATAGAGGTGGTTATTATCTCAGAAAGAGCAATTGTAATTTTATTACAAAAATGACCAATAGCCTTTGACACTAACCTAAGTTAATACAGTGGTTTTAACTTCTTTTATGAGCCTAAGACACTAATACCACCTATTAAATTAAAATTATTTTGGTTTTGAGACTCTTTTTTTACCTTTATTGAAAATGACTCAAAATTCGACATAGGCTAGGACATAATAAAAAATTGAAAATTGTGATACAATGGCGATCACACTATTAACATTTACAATTCTAACACTGATTATCAAGATAAATATCATCACTAGTTGAAATATTCCTTCCTGTCAAATTCTTATTTTAATAATCAATTATTTATCTGTCTAGTGTATGTTATGAATTTAATCATTTCTATGGCACAGTGAAACCTTTTAAGTATCATTCCATGCTTGAATCATTTGGAATATTAAAAACATCATGTTGATATGGATACTGGATTTTATTTAACATTTGTTTCTAATATTTTGTTAGCCTAGTATCCTAATTGGTTTCTTGGATTTATGATCATAGCAATCACTTTTAATCCCTAAAATTCCCATATTGTTGATCTAGTATGTAATCACAATATTCTCTTTGTAATTCGAGGCCGTTGATTGAAAGTTCATCTTTCCAAGAGTTTCAAGGTTTTCAAACATGGTTTTTTCGAATATTGTGACTAAATCTATGTTTGGTTAGAGGAATCTTATCAAACAAGTTATGTTGCAAATAATAAGTTTCAATATTTCTTGTTGTTTGGTAAGATTGAAAATATGAACAAATGTATCGTCACAAGTAGCCTTCAAGGTTTGTATGATCATTTTTCTAATCAATAAGGTAAATTTGGAGATTGGTTAAAGCTAGTTTTTATGGCACATCTTTCTGCCAATAGGCAAGACCCTTGATTTCTTGTGCAAGTTATTCAGGTTGACATATTTATTTATGCACATTATTTTATACTATTAATAATAATTTATATCTTTCTTATTACAAGTTGGGAGAAACTCTCATGGCTACATTGGAAATTTGATTTAACATGATAATGACCTATTTTAAATAGATTATGATTTAGGTTTAGTTATGTTCTTTCCTTAGTTGAATGCTAATTAAGTTTTTATTTTCATTACAATACTTTTCCTACATCTCCTTTATCATTTGAGTTTTATCTTTTTTGTCTTATGTTTAACTTTTATGTCACTTCATTTTTTATTTCATGTCTTTTCCTATGTTTTTTTTTTAATAAAACCATGTACGAAAGTCATCTTGTTTGGCTCTGAAGTAATGTGGAAAAATGTCGAAAGAGAAAATGCAACAAGTAGAAATGCTTGGCTTATATTTGGTGACAGTTCAATTTACTAAGTAAACTAACATAGGTGTTTTACTTGTCAATCCTGATTTGTAGACTTGGAAGCATGTCCAAAGTATTTGGATTTCAGGTAGAGACAATTTCAAAAGGCAAGGCTCAAAGGTTAAAGGAAATGCATATTAAAAATATAAGTTATAATTTTAAAGAAATTAAAAAGTATTTTATTCAAGATGTAGTGAGCGAAGGAAGATGCTCCTAACTTAGGAGGTCCTGGTTGTCCTTCCCCACAGTATTGTCCTTAAGAAGAGAGACTAAAGAGCAGTAGCTTGTGATGTGTAGAAAGAAAGATAAGAGGCTCCTAACTTAGGAGGTTCTAGTTGTCCTTCCTCATGGTTATACTCCAACAACATTACCATTTCATCAAATCATAAACTGGAATTCAAGAAACAATTCAAGAAATACAAAAGGATGATTTTTAGTTGTGATTCATAACTTGATAGAAAGAGAATTTAATTTAAATCCTTGCTTGTCCTTTTGTATGAAAATTATATTTTAAACCAAAATCATCCAAAAATCATATATAAATCATAACACATCTAAATAACTGAATCATAAAACTGAAACAAGAAATATTGAATCAAAACTATGCCAATTTATACAAAATTTAACCAAAGTGTACTTATCTATGTATGGGGGCCTTCCAACCTTGCCTTGTACACCTAAAGAATTATTTAGCTACAAATAACTTAATAAAGCATCCATAACATGAACAGAAAATAGAACAGTAGAAATGATTCTTCAAATTATCTCAAAATTCTCCAATAATCTTAATACCAAATTACACATATTACCTATCTGAATGGTCCATAAACTTTGTTTAAATAGGAAAATCATAAACAAACTTTGCAATAATGGCTCTAACAACCTTATTAATATTAATCCATCCATACAGGTCAAACTAATCAAGTCAGGTTCACAAAATCAGGATAAATCCCACAAAATAATAAATCTGCCCCTTCTTACTAGGGATTCTTGAATGGCAGGTCAAGTTTGACCAGCATTGATTGGGCATGTTTTTGCTCAGTTTGACTAAACCAATAGGTATTTCTCCATCTATGGTTCCAAAAATTTCCAAATATGCACTCAGATCTCTCCCATGTGTCTTGCACATATGACTTTAATGGAGCTATTACAAGAATTTTTAATGCAGTCCAAAATTACTCTTAAAACCCAATTTTTACAAAAATTTCTAAAAATTGAAAAACTTAATTTAGTTACTTGAATATGAAAAATAGGACTAAAATGAGGCATATATATGTGAAATAAGATGGAATATGGTGGTAAGTAAATGGATTTAGGATAGGCAAAAATGACCAAAATCGAGGGCCAACATCTCCCCCTTGTTGGTGTTCAAGCATGTCCTCATGCTTGCCTCCTCCATTTTGATCTCCTGAGTGATGATGCCCCTATTTTTCCTAAACCTGTAGCTTCTTACTATGTAGCTTGAAGGATAATGTCAATGCCCTCATATTTATCTTTTTTTAGATGGAAATATTCACTTTTTTCTTCTCATATTTGTACTGCCATGATTTTTTCTCCTATAGCCATCTGTAGGCTTGTTTGGAGATGAGGATATTCAAAGTCTCAAGATTTATAATCTGATTTCTCAATTTATTTATTTTCCTTGATTATGTTGTTGTTATTTTCTTTATACATTTTTTCTCCTTTTTCAAATTTTTCTCCATGATCTTGTTGTCCTCCAGCTCACTTGTTAGTTTTGTTATTTTCTTAAGATATTCTTCATTGTGCAGCTCAGATTATTCCATCGCCCTCAAGGATACCAGAGGTGCAACTAAGAGTACCATACAATACATGACCATGGCCACACTAAAATACGTGCAGTAGAAGAATACCTTTGAAAAAATTGTCGAGGCAGAGACTCAGGTATCGCAGCCAGACCTAGGAACAGAAGGACAGGATATAGGAGGACATGCCTCCCCCTACGGCATAAAGCGAACAAGCGAACCTGTCAAAACGCCCCGCAAAAATCAGTGCACCCAGCGGACTGCATATAACGAGACAGTCACATTGACTGATGGAGACCTTGAACAAATCACTGATGCGGTCATGCTAGCCATGGAGGATAGATGGGTAGCCTTATAGGAGCAGCAGAAAATTGTGGTCGACACAATCCAAGCTGAGCTATAGGTGCTACAGATGAAGACAGATACATTGCAGACCACCACGAAGCATGCAGACCTCGAAAACGTGATTCACCAACTTTGCGCAGATGTTACCATAGAGATCCCAGCCACAGCCACCCCTCAGTCGAAGGTTGAAAGGTTGGCCACAACACTGAAGGCCTCCCACGTGGAAGTTCAGATTATCAAGGAACGAATGGAGTAGTGGATCACTGACCTCCAAGCTAAGTTGCAGACTGAAACACCCCCGGAGGTACAAGCCCAGTGAAACATGCTGGTAGCGGAGGCTACAAGCACCATTACAGGGAAAATCACACAGGGTACCCAACTATTAGATATGGCTATGCATCTATGGGCCAAGTTCCAGCGCAACCCACTCCTACGAAGCATCAACCAGGACCTGCGGCAAAAAGAATAAGAGTTCGCGACATTAGAAGCTACCATGTCCACTTTAGTTCTTGCTCAATGCTTGGCATGGCTGTTGACCAATTACGCCCTCCAAGCTGATATTGATGAACTTTGGCAAAACAAAAATGCCCTCAACGACCGCCTGAAGCCTTGGGTTGCTGAGGCCCTCAAGCTGTCCCAAGATGTGGATGTCACTGTTAAACAACTGAACCAGACTCTAGCGAGTGTCACTATCGCTACGGAAGGCCCGACTTCTAAAAATTTGGTCAACATCACCCATAATGTCGCTACTTAGAGCGAAGGCGTGCTGCCTCCATTAGCAAAGGCAATGGAATTTTTGTAGGTGCAGGTGGAGAACCTACCTGCTCAATGACTTGAGACAAGTCACAAGATTGTGTTGGGGGACTATTGGAATAGCGTCCCCTAAAAGCTATGATTTTGTATAATTTTTGTATATTTTGGTCTTAATTAACCTAACGCAAGGGTTTTGGGGTGGGTCAAAACCCTTAATGGATTTTAACAGGTCAAGGGTAGTCCAAGAGTCCGCAAAACATAGTTTTTGGACCATTGGATGCATAGGCTAAATCTGCATAAGTAGATGAACATTTTTTGAGTCATACACAGAACAGAATAGAGATTGATGATAGTTGCGAAGTGTTAGATCTGTTTGGATTGATAGGGAAAGGACACCTGCATGTTGTGTGTGCAGAGATCCTCATTCCTACTGTGTGCGGACCCTACTGGCTATGTGCGCAGGCTATGTTGGATTGTATTTGGGTTTTGGATATTAATATATGCAAATCTGGTTAGAGTATCTCTGCGTTATCTAAGTTTATGTACTACTGTCGATGTGAACTGTGAGATCTATGGTTGATTATTTTTTGTTATAATACGGAGTATTATTGTGATCTATTGTGTATGCATTTATGATCTTACTTGTGATATTACTAAGGCGAAGGTGTTGATTTAATCTATGACTGAGAGTAACTCTGGTAACTGTGGAATATTGACCTGCGAATAGATCTATTTATAACTGCGAAAATACCCGTGTTCCTCTTAGATTAACCTATGATCTATTTACTACTGTGATTATAGTCGTTGTACCAATAGATCAGTGTTGCGCACGTGGATGTGAAGATAGTTAATAGATATGAACTTTGTGTTGGTGAGGTAAATCCCCTCTACAGATAGAGGAGATCCCACTAGCCCTAGAGTGGGTCTAGCCACAAACAAGACACGTTATGACATCAATTCCTAGTTAAGAATGGACAAATACTTGGCAGATCACCTACCTTAGGTCTTGCGCTATTGTGTCGTCTGGAAGAATGGTTGCCTCCCGCTCCTGTTCCGACAGGTCATGATTTGCTGGTTCTCACGCCCAGATACCTACACATACACAAGAAACAGAGATGATACACAACATACTATTTTTCATTCCTAACTATCAGTCATTCAAAGAAGACTAAATCACATGCATTAAATAAACATAACACAGATATGGAAACAATATCATAGTTGAGTATATTAATTTAAAGAAGAGTACAACCAGGCTTTGATGTTGTGATCTCCTCTAGCAGGGTTCCAGTGGAGCACATCTCACAAAACTTGTCGGGGATTCAGATGGGGCTCTCTCTACGAGATCCTCCTTGGTTCGACCTTCTATATAACGATTACTCAACTATGATGTCTCTTCTCCAAGTTCAGCTTCTTGGCTATATGTTGAGCTCTGTTTCAGCTCTATTTCAGCTATGTTTCATCTAGTTGATGTAAAGGGAGAAGGCTTGTTTATATAGAGGGAGAAGGAGAAGTTAGGATCCCTATTGTTGGTGTCCCATGTTTTGATATTTTGGAAAATAAAAAGACAAGGCAACATCAAAACCAATCTTTAGATTTACAGGATCTACTCCTCCTGCTCTCAGAGAGGGATCTCTCAAATTATTTGTTTTTTGCAAAGGTTTATCTTGTTTTCTTTGAGTATTGGTTTTAGACTAGTTATTAAGTGCAAGTGTTTGTTTGTTTGTTTGGTTTTAATTGATACAAAAAAACCTAAAAGGTCTAGGAAACATAGATAGAAAGGGGAAATTTCAGATTCATTGGGCAATGGAGTCAAAAAGAGGTCATGACAAACTTATCAATGGATATGGGATATGAAAGGGAAAATCTAACTTGGCTGCAGGATCCTTTGGTTTTGGAATGAGATAGACATCAATGATTTGGAAAGAGAAGTTTAATTCTCAACAAAGGGAATTTGAAAGCATAACTTAAACAATAAAGAGCTTTTTGATAGACAAGGCTAACCATGAATTCTACAAATCACACTTTAAGCAAATGATGACTTCAAAAAAACTTTCAAAATGAAATATAAGATTCGGGGAACACCCTATTTCCTCAAAGATTTTATTTCAAATGACTTAGAAAACATAAAAGATTCACTGATAATCACGGTCATAGAAGAGGGAACACCTAAATACATCTATGATCACAACTATGAAGACCTTTAAGCCAATTGTTCAAGCAAGGATAAGGGACATGATCAGAACAGCCCTCCTTGGCTCACTGTAAACAAAGAAACTTCAAAGGGAGACTTCAATAACAGTCTTTAAGTGGCAGTAGACAAGCAGGGAAAACCATAAATCATGATGAAACCAACTATTCGAACTATTAAGGAAATAAACAAGCAAGAGGACTAAAGAGAGATATTAAAGACTCTAAAATACCTCAGCAGAAGAAAACATAAAACAGTGAAGGACAAATAGGTCTAAGGTGCTTCCAAGAGTAATTTCTTAGCCTAAAACTTTTATCCTACTGTAGTAAGAATTTATGGAACAAAATAAAAACAAGGGAAAATGTTTAAACAGTTCATAATACTTCACCAACAGCCAAGCTCATGGATCCAATGATATAGCCTTCTCAGGAACAAGCATGCAACAACATCATCATGGCTTCCAAGACTTCAATTTCTTCTTCAACTTCAACAGACTATGTATTATTTCATAGATTTTCAGTATTACAACTAGTAATCAAACAACCAACCCACAACAATGGAGTCCTCAACAAGTTTTTATAGAAATATGAGGAGGTCAAAAGAGAGAAAAGATCTTATGATTTCAATTAATACAGTTAATGCTTCTCAGCCTTTGAGGGGCTCAAGGGAGAAGTTTTCAGATATTTTCCTGTATTAAGTGGTTTACATTAAGTATTTCAGCTTGCTGGAAGCTTATGTTGACTTTAAGGCTCTGTGTCGTTTATGTAATAACTCAGCTGATATTCTTGTAATTAATCCTTTAGGTTGAATTAACTGTTCACTTGTATTGAGCAAATATATTTTTTTTTGGTCATTACTTGGCCTCCGTTGAATGTTGCGAGGGCACAGGTGGAAATCTAGTAGCTGAGAGGAATAAATTTGCTTCTGATGTGGCAGTGGAGGCATCCTCTGTCTGATGAATATTCTTGATTTTCCTTCAACTTCTTTTAATTCAATGGATTAGGCTTTTGATAATCGACCTTAGCCGTAATCCATTAAACTTGTGTAATCAGTGTTTAATCCTTCATTTCTGTTGTGTTTGGGTCTTCGACACTGATACTCTTCGTTTAATTCAATCCTCTGTGTCTTGTTGACATGTAGGTATGTACAAGGTCCATATGCCATCCATGCCCATGAGTCATTGATGAAACGTGAAATAGAACCCTACATATGGCTTTGCTTTTTGACGAATCAAAATTCTGGAGGATCGTCATCCTTGGCTTTCATTTTCTTTTTAAAACATTTGAAAACCCTTTACAAAACCTGCAAAATACAAAAATTTTATAAAATCCTGCAAATTTAAGTTTTAACTTCTTTGGAGGTTGCGTGTTAAGTTGCAACCATTGGATGAAAGCATCCAACGGTGGAGATGTGCTTGCGGGGGTCAGATATAAGGCGGTTGGAAGAATGGCGCAGAGGTTTAAGTTCGAGCCGTAGATCTGATTTGATCGATGGTCAAAACAAATCGAGACAATAATAATGTGAAGGGGTCACATATACTATGTTATGGTGGACAAAGTGAGAAATACAAAGGAAAAAGGGAAAAATATCTTTGGGCGGAAGAAAAGCTTTGAAATGAAATTTGGGTTTTCGTGATGATCATGGATCGTCGGATCAGATCCGCCCAAGAAATCAATGATGGAGATCGCTCTGAGAAGTCCTTCAGGAAAGGCGAAGGGCAATAGTATATGGCTAGATTAGATCCGAGCCGTTGATCTGCAAAGATCAACGGCAGGAAACACAATGCAATAAAACACAACGAAAAAGGGGAAAGTGGTTTTAAAGAGAAAAACATGTAATATCACGCGGCGAAATGAGAGAAAGGCGGTTTCACCTTTTTTAACGCGATATGCGTTACAAGGTGACACGTGGATTTTTAAAACAGCTTATATCATGTGATTCTGGAAATTAACCGTCGTGCTTAAAGTTACGCGAAAATGTGCTGGAACTGTTAGATCTCAGGTCTCAGATCTAATGGCGGAGAGCGAGCATGAATTTGGAAAGATGCGTGGGCAGAATTTGGATGGGCGGTTTCAATCTGGGCCATTGGATCAAGTATTGGATGGCAAGGATTAAAACCAAGGAAGGCGATACCCACAAGAGTCAGGCCTGTCGGGATTAATAAGAACTATTAGATCGAAAAGATCAATGGTTAGGATTTGATATGGGGATAAACGAATTAATACACAGGCAGAGAGAGGGGTTAATATGGGCCATTGATCTACAAAGATCAATGGCTAAGATTGGTTGGAAAAAATTATAGAGTGGGGCCATATATTTTTAACCAAAGTGGAGAGATGCATTCTAGACCATCCGATCTGGACACGTGGATGGCCCAGATGCAATCGGAGTTTTTCAATTCATGGGGTAATGGACAGGGAGGACGCCGAAGTGATTAAGCACTGGTCGTCAATCTGAGGATCAGATCGACGGTGGGGAGTGAATCAGAGGAGTGGTCAATCGGAGGGGAAGAAATGTTTAACGCGCTCGATGAAAAACTTGCGATGCGATGTTACGTGGGCCGTTCGATTGGCTCAAGATCAACGACGGAGATTATCTCAAATATGACATCGGCGGAAAACCTTTAAAACATACGAAAACCAAAAATTTAATATGATACAAAAGTTTTGGCTTCGGGGGCGGGTTTATATATATGAAGTGGCTTGGCGCCCGTCTGCGGGGCCTTTGATTTATATGGAGTGTGATAGGCCCAGGGCTTATGTATATAAGGGCCAATCGCATCAGAAGGTCAGGCTTGGTCTTTCAATCTACCCATTTGCATTTCTCCGATGCGATTAGCACTCCGAGACTTTAACTCTTGGTCCTGAGTGTAGGTTTATATGGATAAAAGTGGAGGTTTATATAGTGGGGCTCGATCGCATCGGAACTTTGATGCGGGGCTTTTCAATCTACCCATTTACATTAAAAAATATTACACTAGCGGGTTTAGACCGAAACTTAGGAAAAGTGGATTTTTTGAATAAACAAAGGAAAATGGCAATCAGGAATAGTTTATAACAATGTTTAGCGCCCGACTGTAGGCTCTGTGGGTTATATGAAGTGGAAAAAAGGCTCGGGGTATATAACCAAAGGCCAATCACATCGGAAGTTTTATAAAGGCCGAAGACTTGCGTTCATTGTTTGTTGCCAATGCGATAAGCACTTTATGAGTATAGCACCTGGTTCTAGGGCACGGGCTGTAGAAATTTGAATAACTGTTAAATTATCCACCGATATTATCCTAATCACACACTATTTGAGCTTCATGCATAATACATAACCTCTTCTACTATTGATCATCAATTTGTGGAAATTAAACAATCGCATGCGCACATTAAAACCATAAACAATCACACATAAACACGAAGAACACGGTATTTATAGGAAAGCTTAGCTAAGAGAAAACCCCCAACTATACGTATATTATAATGATAGAATCATTAATAATCATTGTACAAACTCCACCATAGCTCTCGAGTACAATCTACGGTGTTACACACTACACAAGCTGATCATACCAAACACATCCTTGTCTGCTCCACTGTTAGCCTGCCTCTACTACGCAATCCAATATGGATAATTGCCAGATCTAGGTTCAAATCCCACTGGTATGTACTACGCAATCCTCATTGGCTTCTCCATCAATGTGTGTGCAAATCTCATGCACCAGTATAGTCACAACTGATAGTCACACTTGCTCTTTCACCTACCTCTTCACTGGTCTCCACTGAAACTGTCCATGCACTCAAGTTAACTGATGTATTCTTTAGTTGATTTATGAGTTAATAATTAGTGAATTAATTAATAATTAATTTACACCACTCTCACTAATTGTATCAATCAGTTAGACTAGATACAACTAGCTCAACTAAGTTAAACTGAACACAACTCCATTAACTGTCTCATCAACTCCCCCAAACTCTGTCACATGAGTTCTAACTGAAGTCAACCATGCAATAGCTCCACTAAACCCTAGGAATAGCGTAATTCCTTCTGTCAGCTGCATGTGCCACATCCAGGCATCAAATTGAAGTGCTCCAAGAGGATAAGATAATGTTTAGAGTCCAAATATTATTAAGAGCTAATAATATTCGACATATCTATTTTTAGACTGGCAATCTAAAAATAGATTCCGCCCAGTATGTCTAAAAATAGAAATCCATCTATTTTTTCCAACTTGACCAACCATCCACAAATAGCATCCTGCAACTCATAAAACATGATCCATATGTCTAAAAATAGACTTTGCGCCAAAAATAGCCTGCGGGCCCACTTAGTGAAGGCGACTCCTTTCCACTAAGCTCATCATCTTGTTGCAATCTCAACACTCCCTCTCAACAAGATATGGATTATCTGCAACCCCTATCCTGCACCTGTGGTATTCGAATTTTCTCCTGGTGAGCGCCTTCGTCAAGATGTCAGCATCCTGATCCTCCATAGGAATGTATGAAAGTAACATGACCTTCCGCTGCACACAATCTCTGGTACGATGATACCGGATGTAAATGTGTTTAGATCTATCATGAAATACTGGATTAACCGAGAGTTTGATGCAACTCTGATTATCACAATAAATCACAGTAGGCTCTAAGTGTGAACCGAACAACCCGACCAGGATCTTCCTCATCCATATAGCCTCGCATGCAGCCAAAATCGTTGCCATATACTCGGCCTCTGCTGAACTGAGTGCCACGGATCTCTGCTTCCTGCTGTACCAAGAAACTGATGTCGACCCGATACTGAAAATCCCTCTAGATGTGCTCTTTCTGTCCGTTGGGCTCCCTGCCCAATCTGCATCAGTGAAGCCACATAGCTTCACCTCATCCGACTGTCTGTACCACAATCCATATCCCGATGTGCCTCTGAGATAACGCAATACATGCTTCCCCGCCTTCCAAAAGAGCTTGGTAGGCTTAACCATAGCTTGTGAAAGCTGGTTAACTGCATAGCATATATCGGGTCATGTATTGACCAGATACATAAGCGACCCCACCAACTGTCGATAAACAGTGGCATCCACTACCTCCGCTGAAGTAGCATCCTCCTTCCTCCAACCACCGGGAAGAGGAGTATCAACAGGCTTGCAGCCATGCATGTTGAACTTCTCCAGTATCTCCCGGACATAATTACCCTGAGAAAAAAATAGTCCATCACTGCGCTGCCAAATTTCCAATCCTAGGAAATAATGAAGGAGGCCCAAGTCCTTCATCTCAAACTCTTTTGCAAGATCCTCCTTGCATGAGAGTATCAACAGTTCATCACCTGTCAAAATCAAATCATCTACATAAAGTACAATGATCAGCAACTTACCCTCCACCACAATCTGGTATAGGTTAGGATCCGCCTCACTCTTGGAGAATCCAAGTCTGGTGAAATAACTGTCTATCCGTGTGTACCAAGCACGAGGTGCTTGCTTCAACCCATATAGCGCTCTATTGAGCCTGCACACATGTGACTCACTGCTGAAGATCTTGAAACCTTCGGGCTGCTCTATGTACACCTCCTCCTCAATGACTCCATTGAGGAATGCAATCTTCACATCCATCTGATGAATGTGCCACCCCATCTGCACTAAGAGAGAAAGAATCGTCTGTATGGAAGAAATCGTCTGTATGGAAGAATACCTTGCGAGAGGTGCAAAGGTCTCCTCATAATCGATCCCCTCTATCTGTGAGAAGCCTCGGGCAAAAAATCTTGCCTTATACTTCTCCACACTCTCGTCAGCTACCTGTTTCACTTTGTAGATCCATCTCGAACCCACCATTGATTTCCCTTCCAGTCTCGGGACAATCTCCCATGCACTGTTTCTGAAAATCGAATCATACTCTTCCACCATGGCATCTACCCATGTGGGATCCTCCACAGCTTCCTCGAAATAGGATGGCTCTGTCACGATACACTTGCTCACAAGAGCCATGTATCCAGTATACCTATCAGGTGACTGTCTCTGTCTGCGATGTGATGTAGGTGCTCCTACAACCTTCTCTGCATCTTGAGCCAGTCGCTCAACTTCTGTAGTGCGCTTCTACCCTCTGATGGTTGGTGCTGCATGAGTGGTTTCTTCCACTCCATGAACCTCATCTTGTGGCTGATCCACACCCTGAGACTCATCCTTAGGAACTAATATCTCCTCATCTGCATGCAAGTGTATCTCCCTCTCAAGCGAACACTTCATGGCTTTCTCCTCCTGAAATTTGATATCCCGTCACACAACAGTCTTATGATTGTCTTACAAATACACACAATAGTTGTGGGGCATATAAATATACCCCACAAATATCCCAACCTCTGCGGTCAGCTCCAGCTTCTTCCTGGCATCCTTCTTCACATGAATGTAAACAGATGAACCAAAAATCCTCAAATGGGAAATATCAGGCCTCTTACCAAAAAACGCCTCCTCGGGTGTACTCATGCCAAGTATCATGTGAGGACAACGATTCTACACATATACTACAGTATTGCATGCCTCAGCCCACAATTTTATGGGTAGGCCCTGGTCATGCAACATCGCCCGTGCAGCACCCACGATCGTTCTGTTCTTCCGCTTAGCAACCCCGTTCTGCTGTGGGTTATGAGGTGCTATGAGCTTTCTTCGAATTCCTTTTGTGCTGCAAAAGTCCTTGAATTCGCCACCATTTTCACTCCTTAGAGCCTTCACTTGCTTCCCTGATTCTTTCTCAACCAATGCCTTGAACTCACAGAAATTTGAGTATGTCTCGCTCTTCTTCCACATGAATAAGATCCAGCACTTATGAGAAAAATCATCAACAAATATCACATAATACATGTGCTTTGCTGTCGAAGCTACTGAGAAAGGTCCACACACGTTTGTGTGAATTCTCTCAAGGATCGTCGTGGCATGACTATCCTTCTCGTGAAAGGTATCTTCTACATTTCCCAAGGCCACCCCTTGCTGCTTGATGCGGCGTACGAAGTACCCTTAGGAATCAGTAGAGAATTTCTCTGATATCTTCAAAGCTCTGTGGTGAAGGTGGCCCAATCTCAGATGCCACAACTCTTGTCATGGTTCACCACTCCTTCCTTTCACCATTCTTCTTGTGACAAATCTACATGCAATTGATAAAGGTTCTTAACTCGAACCCCTATCCTCTGGGTCTCACCAGTTGCCTTACTGTGCAGGAAATCCTTTCCCTCGCTAAAGAAAACATCATATCCCTTGTCTTCTAACATCGCCATAGAGATAAGATTCTTCTTCAATCCTGGAACATGCATCACTTCCTTCAATACAAAGGGTTTACCAAACTCCCTCTCAAAGGAAATGGTATCGATATCGGTCGCACTGTATCTACCATCATCGCACATCTCGTTGTGCACTCCAATATCTTTCTCATCCAGATCAGCAAACAAATCTCAATCTCCTGTCATGTGAAAAGATGCACCACTGTCCAGAAACCACACTGATCTTGCCACACTTGAGACCAAGCCTGCAATCAGTGAAAAATCCAGCTCAAACTGCGAGGATAAGGCCTCTCCAGCTGCAGATCCAGTAACCTGCTTATTTTTCTTCTTCTGCGGAAAATTTGTGGCATAATGTTCGTGTTGGTGATAGTGAAAGCATTTCACCTTGGACATGTCCTGCTTCTTTCCTTTCGCACCGGAATGAGAAGCTTTTTTGCTCTTCCCCTTCTTTTCTTTGGCAGCGAAAGTGAAATTCTCTTCATCAGAGTTCCTTGATGAAGATCCGTCCCTGGTACTCCGCCTTATCTCCTCTTGCACAAGATCCGACCAAAGTCGCTCCCATCCTGGCAATTTCTCCCGACCATTGACAGAGTCCTGATAGGAATGAAAACTCTACGGAAGCCCAAGGAGAGACAAGCTCACCAAGTCCTCATCATCAACAGTCACCCCCACGCTTCCCAGCTCATCCCTGCATTGGATGAACTTCGTGAGGTACTTGGGCATACTGTCGCCTTTCTCCATCTTTATGTTTCTGAGTTTATCCTTGAGTGCCAACTTCCTCTGGTCACTCTTGCTTTGGAATAAATATATCAAGGCTTTCCGCATCAAGAATGGAGAAGCCTTACCATGCAGGTTGGACACTATGTGATCCTTCACGCCCTCCAACAGAATCCTTCAACACTTTTTTGTCTTCTTTTTCCAAGCCTCAATTACGGTGGCATCAGTAGAAGTAGGCTATGGGACTTCAGCATCTATGAACTCCTTCAACCCATTTTCATCTAGCACCGCCTCCATCCTGTCCTTCCATGCAATATAATTTGAGCTACCCTCAAGGGCATACTCCAATTGCAATCCGTTGAAAGACATCTCAACTTCGACACCAAGAAAACACTACTGCAAATTCGAATTCCACCAACACAAAACTCAACCGCTTCAATGTTTTGCAATTGCTCCAATGATCAATACTTCTCTGATACCATGTATAAATTTGAATAACTGTTAAATTATTCACCGAGATTATCCTAATCACACACTATTTGAGCTTCATGCATAATACATAACCTCTTCTACTATTGATCATCAATTTGCGGAAATTAAACAATCGCATGCGCACATTAAAACCATAAACAATCACACATATAAACATAGTATTTATGGGAAAGCTTAAAGCTGAAAACCCCCAACTATCTATATATTATAATGATAGATATCATGTAACAATCATTGTACAAACTCCTCACAAGATCTCAGTACAATCTCCAATTGTTACACACTACACAAGCTCAGATCATACAAAACACATGCTCCAATCTGCTCCACCTGTTAGCCAGCCTCTACTGCGCAATCCAATATGGATAATCATGAGATCAAGGTTCAAATCCCACCAGTATGTACTGTGCAATCCTCATTGGCTTCTCAATCAATGTGTGTGCAAATCTCATGCACCAGTATAGTCACAACTGATAGTCACACTGCTCTTTCACCTACCTCTTCACTGGTCTCCACTGAAAATGTCCATGCACTGAAGTTAACTAATGTATTATTTAGTTGATTTATGAGTTAATAATTAGTGAATTAATTAATAATTAATTCACACCACTCTCACTAATTTTATCAATCAATTAGACTAGATACAACTAGCTCAACTAAGTTAAACTGAACACAACTCCATTAAATGTCTCATCAACTCCACCAAACTCTGTCACATGAGTTCTAACTAAATTCAACCATGCAATAGCTCCACTAAACCCTAGGAATAGCTTAATTCCTTCTGTCAGCTGCATGTACCACATCGAGGCATCAAACTGAAGTGCTCCAAGAGGATAAGATAATGTTTACAGTCCAAATATTATTAAGAGCTAATAATATTCGACATATCTATTTTTAGACTGGCAATCTAAAAATAGATTCCGCCCAGTATGTCTAAAAATAGAAGTCCATCTATTTTTCCTAACTTGACCAACCATCCACAAATATCATCCTGCAACTCATAGAACATGATCCATATGTCTAAAAATAGACTTTGCGCCAAAAATACCATGTGGGCCCACTTAGTGAAGGCGACTCCTTTCCACTAAGCTCATAATCTTGTTGCAATCTCAACATGGGCACATAGGGGGAAGTGGTTTTTAGGTTTAGCCCAAAGGGGCTTAAACACACAGTCAAAAAACTTATTTTTTATGAATTTTCAATGTTTTTTAATGGATTTGGGGTTTCGGTAAAGTCTAAAAATGAGTTTTAGACTCTGTGAAAAGGGATTTTCATGAATGGAAGAAGGGAAATTATAAAAAATAGAGGAATTCCATGGGGAATAAAGGGGTAAAAATGAAGGTCAGTTTTGAGAGAAGAAGGGGAAAATTGGATTTTACAGCAGTCTTTTCTTCATGGAAAAACAACAGAATTTTTGAGTTCGAAAGAGGAACAGCAGTGACGATTAACCAAAGGATAGAATATCTTCAGAAGACTTTAAGCACCAACAATTTTGTCAAGAAAATTGTTTCTTGAAGGTTGTCCAAAATAATTTAGCCACCACTTGATATGACAAAATTTTATAGGTGGCTAACAGTGGCTCCACTTGGGGATGGTGCCTTCTTGAAGGCATCAAGAATTTCAGACTTGCATTCTCTGGAGGTTGATCAGTGCCTTATCCATTGGGCTGCCCTTTCTTCATTTGGATGGTCTTCTTTTTCTCTGAAAAATATTAGCAGCCATGAAAAATAATGAATCTTCATCAACACAAGCTTTCTACCTACCCAATCCTACTGATCTAACATTTTTTCTTCTTTAAAGTGCACTTGGATTGGCAAACTCTCTTACAACATTTTATTCTTTTGAAAGAAAGAAACTAATCTAATCCTACTTCTTATGTCTCCATGAACTCAGATTAAATAGTTGAGTTCATATGCTTCTCTACCTAATCTACTAATCTGTTAGGATTAAGCAGTCTAATATATTTTTATTCATTAACTTCTAAAATAGAAATTTAAAAGCATACAAGTCAGGATGGAACAGTCTAACTTGTTGTTGATCTATGGCATAAAACAACAAGCTGCACATAGATATTATTTTTCAAAAAATTAAATCAAAATAGAAGGCTTAAGGTCTGAAAGTTCAAGCACTTCCTTCATCTTTTTTCAACTCTGTTTTTACTTATGTTTGAGTTGTTCTTTGCTTATTTTCTGGTTCAAATTTTGAGCTGATTAGAACCAATTTTACTTCTTTTTTGACTCATAATTTGAAACATATTGGAGTCATTCTTCTCTTTTAGAAATAAGGTTTAGATTTTAAGCATGTTTGAACCTTTAATTTCTAACCTAATCTACCTACTTATAAGCCAAGATTAAGTTGTTTGGAAAATCGAATTCACTAACCTATCAGCAGTCAATTTAAAACTAATTATCCATGATTAGGCTGTATGGATAACTAGAAGTGTGTTTTTAGCAGTGGCATTTTAGCTTGCACACTTTCATATTTTGCTTCTCTTTTTGGTATGGGGTTGTACCTTTATTGCTTTTACAATCTGCCCTCTTTTTCTCTTTTTTACTGTTTTTGTATTTTTATTTTTCCAATTTTGAATGCAATGTTCAGACTTATGATATTTCTAATGAAAAAATAAAATTATTTGAAACTCATGATTCCTGGAAGAAGTAATGCTTTAGCATCCTACCATTGACAGGACCTCCATACAGATCTTCTCCATTCAATTCCTTCAAGAAAAATGCATTGTGACCCCTCTCAGCATGAACAATATAGGGGCCTTTCCACAAGTTTTAAAACTTGTCATGTTTTCCCTTCTCTTCTCTCCTTGAATCCCATTTAAGAAAAAAATTTCAAACCTTGAAATTGTTTGCCTTAGTCCTCTTATCAAATAGTTTCTTCACATTTTCTTGGACTAACTGCGTCCTTTCATAGACTTCTTCTCTGGTCTGCTACAAATGAATGGTTTGGTTGATTCTCCTTTGCATATCATTCTATTCGACCTGTACTTCTTGGAGGAGTTTCATGAGTGGAACTCCTAATGAGGTGGGAAAAACTGCATCCATGCCATAGGCCAGCTGATAGGGGGACATGTTTATTGACTTCTTTGTAGTTAACCTATCAGCCCATAAGGCATGAACCAGCTTACTGTGCCATGATTTCTGATTCTGTTCCAACAGTTTTTTGATGATATTGATGAGGCTCTTGTTGGAAGATTCAGCTAATCCATTTCCTTGGGGATATTAGGAAGTAGAATGGCCCAAGATTATGTGGTATTTGTAATATAAATCAACCATCTTCTTAGATTTAAAATCAGCAGCATTATCTATTATTATTTTTCTGGGACAACCAAATCTGGATAGGATATTTGTTTCAAGAAACTTGATAATGACAGAGTCATTAGAATTTCTGGAGGGTATAGCTTCTATCCACTTATTAAAGAAGTCAGTGGCTATGAATATTCACTTATTTTGAGTTGAGGAAGATGGGTGAATTTCCCCAATGAAGTCTAAACCCCATTGTTGAAAAGGTGCCTCAACTCTGATAGGATGTAATGGTAAGGGAAGGATTTTTCGTTTTCCATCAAAAATTTGACAGTTATGGCAAGACATGACCAACTTTTGAGTATCTGGGAAAAGGGTAGGCCAATAGTAACCAGATCTAAGAATTTTGTTTGTTGTGGCCTTCCAGTAGAGGTGTCCTCCACATTCTCTGTCATGTAACTCATGCATGATTTTCCCTGCATCATCTTCAAGTAAACATTTAAGAAAAATTACAATATCGTTTTTCCAATATAATACCCCATCTAAGATGCAATAACTCAAATTTTTTTGTTTCAAAAATCTATCTTTAGTTTTAGACAAAGAAGGAGGGGCATTCAAATATAAAAGCACATAAATAATGTCATCATACCAAAGAGAATTCAGAAATGATTCTTCAATGAAAGGAGCAGTAGATTATTCTATTTCTTCCAACACATCTACCATATTCATGTCTAGTGCTTGGAAGTTAGACTCAACCATAAGTTTTGCTAATCCTTGCCCTTTAACTAATTTGGTGGGCCTAATTTCTAATTCATATTAAAGAATAGTCACAACCCATTTTCCCCTTTTACCATCAGGGTCCTGACTTAGAATGTCCTTGACAACAGTATGTGGAACAAAAGCAATTATGTGAGAGTGTAAAATGTAGACTCTAAATTCCCTTAAAGCTTTCACTAATGCTAAGGCTTGCTTCTCCATGATGTTATGTTTGAGAGGAGCGTCTCTTAAGGCCCTACTAAAGAATGATATTGGTTTTTCTTGGCCCAAGTCATTCTTTTAAAGTAATACTGCAGCTATTGTATGCTCAGATGCAAAAGAAAAGATATAAAAGTCTTTGGTAAAATCTGGACTAATTAGGACTGGTGTTTGAGTAAGAGCTTGTTTGACCAGTTCAAATGATTGTTTAGCTGGTAAAGTCCATTTTACACCTACATATTTCTTAAGCATGTTTGTAATTTTTTTTAATAGCTCAGCAAGGTTGGGGATAAATCTCCTCAAAAAATTAATCTTTCCAATGAAATATTGCAACTCTTTGAGGCTTCTTGGATGGTTGATTTCTAATATGCCATCTATCCTTGTGGGGTCTATTTTGATTCCTTCTTCTGAAATTATATGGCCAAGAAGTTTACCTTCTTGGATACCAAAGAGTGTCTTCTTGGGATTCAATGACAAGCCAAATTTCCTACACTTCTCAAAAACTTTCCTTAAGTGAATCAAATGTTCTTCATCAGTTTTTGAGAAAACGGCTATGTCATCAAGGTAAATGATTATGAAATAGCCAATCTCTTCAGAGAAGGCTATGTCCATGGCCCTTTGGAAGGTGGCCCCTGCATTCATCAATCCAAAAGGCATTTTGACATACATAAAGGTGCCCCAAGGTGTGGTAAAAGAGGTTTTGATTTGATCACTTGGGAGCACTAACACATGGTTGTAACCCGAGAACCCATATAAGAGGGATATCCTTTTTGACCCAACTACCCTTTGAAGTATATGGTCCATTTTGGGTAAGGGGTAGTTGTCTTTTAAAGAGGCTCTATTTAAATTTCTGAAGTTAATACAGAGCCTGAGTTCCCCTGTTTTCTTTCTAACAGAAACTAAGTTTGATACCCATTCTGAATATCTAATGGGTACTATGATCCCAGCATCATGCATCTTTTCAATTTCTGCCTTTACTAAAGGTAGTAAGAGAGGGTTTATTCTTCTTAGCTTTTGTTTGAAATGCTTTTGATTTTCTTTGAGAGGGATTTTGTGTTGAATGGTGCTGGTATCATACGATTTCAAGTCTTTGTACCCCCAAGCAAAAAAATCTTTAAAATTTTTGAACAACTCTATGTATTGCAATTTTATGTGAGCTGAGAGAGTGCTAGACAGTTTGATCATCTTGGGTTCTTCTAGGCTACCTATGTTATGTTCTTATACATTTGTTTCCATAGGCTCCATTCTTGGTTCTTTGGCTACATCGTTAAAGTCGAAAAGGTGTTCTAAAGATGTGAGACCTCTTGGAATTGTATCGTTCTTGCATTGTAAAACTTCCAAGTCTTCTTGGTCTGAGTTGTCAATTATCTCTGCTTCAAAAGGATTCTCATAATGATTTATATCAGGAGAATATGTCATTTCAAATTCTGGGATTTGTTCAATATACAAATAGTTTTCTTTATGGCTGGTTTCTGATATTGTTATGTCAAAATCATTTTCTGATTTTAAGAAATCATCTATGTGCTTGTCAGAATCAAACACTTGCCAGTGATCTTCGTTATCAGAAACATCAGACCTGTGTTTTACCTTTACGCTAAGTTGTCCATTTATCTCAGGTACTTGGCAGTTGTTAGCATTGAAAGTGATTTCATTAGCTATATGATTTAGTGCTCTAGGAATGAAAATAAGTTCATACTTTTCAAAGGTTTTTAATAAGTCAAGGGCAGTGTTCCGATATTCCCAAAGCCTTGGATTTCTAGCTGAGTATTCTCCTTTGATTTGTCTTATGATAAGTTTAGAATATCCTAAGATTGATATCTTTTGGGCTTCTAATTTTTTAAGCAACTGTAAGCCTAGGAGAAGTGCTTCATACTCAACAATATTGTTAGTGCATGGGAAATCTAATTTATATGAAAAAAATTGATTCGTACTTTGAATCCAAACACCTGCCCCTGCACTTGTTTTATTACAGGATCCATCAAAGTTTATTGTCCAAAGTATATTTGCTTCATTTTCATTTTCTTGTTGTTATTGATTGCCAATGTTTCATATCTGATTTGAGGGAAGTTCCGATTGTTCTGGAAAACTGGTTGGGTCTATGTTTTCCTTTTCTTGTTGAGTAAGTTCATCTTCGTTACACAATATAAAGGAATCTAAACTTGATTGAATAGAATAGATTGGATATTTGTTTGGTTTGTCTACGTTTCTCACCATGTACTTCATGTGAGATTCCATGTATAGTCTTCTGTTTTTGTTAAAAACAGGGATGGTGGCATAAGACATCTCCATTTGAAGGCTTCCCTGAAGTTTGGCTCCCCATGATCTTGATAAGAGCATGCCATACTTAGGGGGAATGTCAGCTACAACTATGTCCATTACTAGACTCTTAGCAGGGATTTGAGCTAAGTTAACACATAAATCTTTGATTAAACCCAAACATTTGACTCTACTTGAGTCAAAGGAATACAAATATTTGTATGGTTAAGTAATTTCTAAGCCTAAGCTTTCCATTACTACCTTGGGCATTATGTTGTGTGAGGCTCCAAAATCTAACATGGCGTTGTGTAAAATTTTCTCATGTATGTTCAAACTAACATAGAAGGGAGGGGCAGCCCCTTTTTGGTATTTTCCTTCAACTTCTGGACCAAACAACAACTTAGGTTTGTCATCTGTCAAGTTTAAGGTGTTAGTATCACTTCCTAGGTTCAAAGCTTTTAAAACCTGGTTTTTGTACACCTCTTAGGTTACTAGTTCAGCTAGGGGGCTAGTAATTTTTATCTTAGCAATCTCTCCCTCAAGGCTGAAAGGAACAATTGATTTGTTCATATTTACATCTGTCTTTTCAATTGAATTCTTTTCAGCAGTTTTAATTTGCTGAAGTTTGTTTGGACTGGTAACTGGGATAGTTTTTTTAGGACCACTAGCTGAAGTGCTAGGGGTACTCTGTTCAACATTTGGCTGGTTGTTTTTCTCTTTGTTTAAATCTGGTTTTTTAGCCAAAGTGATGGGTTTATCTGCTATATTCTTGGACTGACTTTCTACATTTTTCTTGACAGCAGTGCTAGTGTTCTTATCTTTTGAATTGTCTACATTCGCTTTTCTCCTAAGATCATATTGTTTTTGTACCTCCATGATTTCATTTTCAAACCCCAATCTATAATCATCAGAATCTTCATAGGTGTTTGTACTTTGATCAGAGAAGAAACCTTGTTCTTCCTTAGTAAGGAAAACATCAACCCCACTGTTTGATCCAATCAAGTTTACATGAGCTTCTCCCAACCTTTCCATCTCTTTGTCTTCCTCGTATTGATCCACATAGTCCTGTTGGAAGGGAGGTCTAATCTGTTGGTCACTTTCTTTTTGCTTATCGTGATTGTTTTCTCTTCTATAATTCTTATTTATATTTCTGTTTTGGTTCTTTTGAGGTTCTCTTGGTGGCACTCTATCATTTAAGTTGATCTTCTCAAGCATCCTCTCCATCACCTTCACTAGGTTGTCTATTTTAGTGTCAGATGTTGAAGTTGAGGGTGTAATGTCATCTTTATAAGTTACCCTCTTCTCTAATCTCAAACTATTTCTTTTCTCAATTATGTTTGCTTCTACGCTCACAGCTCCTTTCTGCATGTCTTCTAAGGTTAAGTAATCTCTCTCCCTTAACTGATAAGCCATTTCAGCATCAAAGCCTTCGGGATACCTTACTAAGGCCATGCCTTGGGGATGTTTCATGTGAGGTGGAAGAGCATTGTAAATGCTATTGAACCTAGTGGAGTAGTCATGAACACTCTCCCCTTGATTTCTCTTGAGGCTGCTATATTCTGCTAGTATTTGGAGAGGGTTCTTTTTGAGTTCCCATTTGTTGATGAATGTTTGATGCAAGGCAGGGAGATCATTTATGTTTTTAGGAGGTAGGTTTTTAAACCACTTCTTTACATCTCCTCCTAAACATTGGGCGAAGATCCTCATCTTCACAGTTTCTTCTTCTATCTCCATGTAATCTAATGCATCCTCCATCCTATCTACATGATGTTGAGCTGTTGTAGACTCTTTTCCAGTGAAGCAAGGAATTTTGGATTGGTAATCATTTGGTAAGGGAATTAGAGGTTGTGGTAACACTAATAGGGCATATCACGTTGCCATGGCTGGAAATAAGGGTGGATTTACAAGAGATGGATTTACAAGTGTAAAAGTGGGTTGAATAGGAGTGTTTTGCACAATGGTAGTATGGATTGGAGTGGAAGAAGCACTTGGGCCAGAAAACTGATTTTGAGAAAACTTGTTATGGAAAAGGCTAAAGTGATGAAGAAGCTGGGAATCAGGAGGAGTGGAAGGCGAGGCTTCTCTACTAAAGCTTTGTTGCAAATCTGCAATGTCAAGATCATTTTGGTTTAAACCACCTTGATATCTAGTTCTAAAGATGTTCTTTGTATGATTTAAATCAAAGTGTAAATCCTCTAAGAAAACAACGTTTTTAGGGACATATTTTGTTCTGAAGAGGTTCCTATTAGCATCAGATTTTCCAGAGTTAGAAGTCTACCACAGAATTATTTCTGGATTGTCAACGATTTAAAGGAGGATTTGGGTCTGGATGGGATCTAGTGTTGATCCTATGTGAAGCCAGACTGTTTTTCAAAAATGAGAGAGGTTAAATTTTTAAGGAATGTTTTTGGAAATTTTACCTCTCACGATGTCTTATCTAGTATGGGACTAAGCTTCTAAACTTCTTCAAGGCTATTTTACACAGTTCTAAAGAGAACTAGGAACCTAGATGAGTAATATGCCTACTAGGGCTAGTGGAGTCTCCAAGTGGAAACTATTTAGCTTGTATGAAGGTAAAATATGGAATGGTTCCACCACCACGTTTATTATGAAGCCAAACTGAAATGTTTTTTGGTTTTTCTGAGTTTTTAATCGTATGGGTTAAGAGAGTGTCCTAAATCTGATTTAAGTGTTTAAACATACAAAGTTCACTCTTATGGCTCGGTAACTGGTTCCTTCAAGGTTTGATAAGGTCTTACAGGAATCCTAAGGGTTACTTAGTTTGTCACTAATTCAATTAAGTCCTATCATGTTTACCATGTTTGTTAAGTATTGCTTGAAGGATGCTACTTATGTTATACTGGACAGAGAGTGTTTTTTTTTAAGGATTTTACTCAGTGTCCCACCGTGATCACCATTATGTTGGTGTCCCAGGTTTTGATAGTTTGGAAAATCAAAAGACAAGGCAACATCAGAACCAATCTTTAGAGTTATAGGATCTAGTCCTCCTCTCAGAGAGGGATCTCTCAAATTATTTGTTTTTTGCAAAGGTTTATCTTGTTTGCTTTGAGTATTGGTTTTAGACTAGTTATTAAGTGCAAGTGTTTGTTTTTTTGGTTGGTTGGAATTGATACAGAAGAACCTAAAAGGCCTAGGAAAGATAGATAGAAAGGGTAAATGTCAGATTCATTGGGCAATGGAGTCAAAAAGAGGTCATGATAAACTTATCAATGGATATGGGATATCAAAGGGAAAATCTAACTAGGCCGCAGGATCCTTTGGTTTTGGAATGAGATGAACATCAATGATTTGGAATTTGAAAGCATAACTTGAACAATAAAGAGATTTTTGATAAACAGGGCTAACCATAAATTCTACAAATCACACTTTAAGCAAATGATGACTTCAAAACAACTTTCAAAATGAAATCTAATATTTGGGGAACCCCCTATTTCCTCAAAGATTTTATTTTAAATGACTTAGAAAACATAAAAGATTCACTGATAATCACGGTCATAGAAGAGGGAACACCTAAATACATCTATGATCACAACTATGAATACCTTTAAGCCAATTGTTCAAGCAATGATAAGGGGCATGATCAGAACAGACCTCCTTGGCTCACTGTAAACAAAGAAACTTCAAAGGGAGACTTCAATAACAGTCTTTAAGTGGCAGCAGACAAGCAGGGAGAACCATAAATCATGTCGAAACCAACTATTCGAACTATTAAGGAAAAAAACAAGAAAGAGGACTAAAGAGAGAGATTAAAGACTCTAAAATACCTCAATAGAAGAAAACATAAAACAATGAAGGACAAACAGGTCTAAGGTGCTTCCAAGAGTAATTTCTTAGCCTAAAACTTTTATCCTACTGTAGTTAGAATTTATGGAACAAAATGAAAACAAGGGAAAATGTTTAAACAGTTCAAAATACTTCACCAACAGCCAAGCTCATGGATCCAATGATAGAGCCTTCTCAGGAACAATCATGCAACAACATCATCAGGGCTTCCAAGACTTCAATTTCTTCTTCAACTTCAACAGACTATGTATTATTTCAAAGAGTTTCAGTATCACAACTAGTAATCAAACAACCAACCCACAACAATGGAGTCCTCAACAAGTTTTTATAGAAGAATGAGAAGGTCGAAAGAGAGAAAAGATCTTCTTATTTCAATTGATATAGTTAATGCTTCTCGACCTTTGAGGGTCTCAAGGGAGAAGTTTTCAGATATTTTCCTATATTAATTGGTTTACATTGAGTATTTCAGCTTGCTGGAAGCTTATGTTGACATTAAGGCTCTGTGTCGTTTCTATAATAACTCAGCTGATATTCTTGTAATTAATACTTTGGGCTGAATTAACTGTTCACCTGTGTTGAGAAAATATCTTTCTTTTTTTTCATTACTCGACCTTTGTTGAATGCTGCGAGGCCACAGGTGGCAATCCGATAGCTGAGAGGAATGAATTTTCCTCTGATGTGGCAGTGGAGGCATCCTCTGTCTGATGAATATTCTTGATTTTCCTTTAACTGTTTTTAATTCAATGGATTAGGCTTTTGATAATCGACCTTAGCCGTAATCCATTAAACTGTGTAATCAATGTTTAATATTTCATTTCTGTTGTGTTTGGGTATTCGACATTGATACTCTTCATTTACTTCAATCCTCTGTGTCTTTTTGATGTGCAGGTATGTACAAGGTCCATATGGCATCCATGCCCATGAGTCATTGATGAAACATGAATAGAACCCTATATATGGCTTTTCTTTTTGACGAATCTAAAGTCTGGAGGATCGTCATCCTCGGCTTTCATTTTCTTTTTTAAACATTTGAAAACCCTTTAAAAAACCTGCAAAATATAAAAATGTTATAAAATATTTCAAAGTTAAGGTTTAACTACTTTGGAGATTGCGTGTTAAGTTGCAACCGTTGGATGAAAGCATCCAACGGTGGAGATGTGCTTGCTAGGGTCAGATATAAGGCGGTTGGAAGAATGGCACAAAGGTTTAAGTCCGAGCCGTAGATCTTATTTGATCGACGGTCAAAACAAATTGGGACAATAATAATGTGAAGGGGTCACATATACTATGTTATGGCGGACAATGTGAGAAATACAAAGGAAAAAGGGAATAATCTCTTTAGGTGGAAGAAAAGCGTTGAAATGAAATTTGGGTTTTCGCAATGATCATGGGTCATCGGATCAGATCCGCCCACAAAATCAACCGTGGAGATCGCTCTGATAATTCCTTCAGGAAAGGCGGAGGGCGATAGTATATGGCCAGATTAGATCTGAACCATTGATCTGCAGAGATCAACGAAGGGAAACACAACGCAATAAAACACAACGAAAAAGGGGAAAGTGGTTTTGAAGAGAAAAACATGTAGTATCACGCGGCGAAATGAGAGAAATGCGGTTTCACCTTTTTGAATGTGATATGCATTACAAGGTGACATGTTGATTTTTAAAATATCTTATATCGCATGATTTTGGGAAATTAACCGTCGTGCTTAAAGTTACGCGAAAACGCACTAGAACCGTTAGATCTGGGGTCTCAGATCTGACGGCGAAGAGTAAGCGCGAATTTGGAAAGATGCACGGGCAGAAGTTGGATGGGCGATTTCGATCTGGGCCGTTGGATCAAGGATTGGACAGCTAGGATTAAAACTGAGGAAGGCGGGACCCACAAGAGGCAGGCCTTTCGGGATTAATAAGAATTGTTAGATGGAAAAGATCAACGGTTAGGATTTGATCTGGGGATAAAAGAATTAATACACAAGCGAAGAGAGGGGTTAATATGGGCCGTTGATCTGCAGAGATCAACGACTAAGATTGGTTGGAAACAATTATAGAGAGGGGACGTATGTTTTTAACCAAAGTGGAGAGATGCATTCTGGACCGTCCGATCCGGACACGTGGACGGCCCAGATGCAATCGGAGTTTTGCGATCGACGGGATAATGGACAGGGAGGACGCCAAAGATATTAAGCGCTAGCCATCAATCTGAGGATCAGATCGATGGTGGGGAGTGAATCGGAGGAGTGGTCAATCGGAGGGGAAGAAATGTTTAACACGCTCGATGAAAAACTTGCGATGCGATGTTGCGCGGGCTGTTCGATCAACTCAATATCAACGGCGGAGATTATCTCAAATATGACACCGACGAAAAATCTTTAAAACATACGAAAAACCAAAAATTTAATATGATACAAAGGTTTTGGCTTTGGGGGCGGGTTTATATATATGAAGTGGCTTGGCACACGTCTGCGGGGCCTTTGATTTATATGGAGTGTGATAGGCCCAGGGCTTATGTATATAAGGGCCATTCGCATCGAAAGGTCGGGCTTGGTCATTCAATATACCCATTTTCATTTCTCCGATGCGATTAGCACTTCGGGACTTTAACTCTCGGTCCCGGGCGTAGGTTTATATGGAGAAAAGCAGAGGTTTATATAGTGGGGCTCGATCACATCGGAACTTTGATGCGGGGCTTTTCAATCTACCCATTTACATTAAAAAAATATTGCACTGGCGGGTTTAGACCGAAACTTAGGAAAAGTGGGTTTTTTGAATAAAAAAAGGAAAATAGAAATTGGGAATAGTTTATAACAATGTTTAGTGCCCGACTACGGTCTCTATGGGTTATATGAAGCGGCAAAAAGGCTCGGGGTTTATAGCTAAAGGCCAATCGCATCGGAAGTTTTATAAAGGCCGAAGACTTGCGTTCATTGTTTGTTTCTGATGCGATAAGAGCTTTATGAGTCTAGCGCCTAGTTCTCGAGCGCAGGAACATGGGGGGAAGTGGTTTTTAGGTTTAGCCCAAAGGGGCTTAAACACACAGTCAAAAAACTTATTTTTTATGAATTTTTCAATGTTTTTTGATGGATTTGAGGGTTTCGGTAAAGTCTAAAAATGAGTTTTAGACTCTGTAAAAAGGGATTTTCATGAAGGGAAGAAGTAAAATTATAAAAAATAGAGGAATTCCATGGGGAATAAAGGGGTAAAAATGAAGTTTAGTTTTGAGTGAAGAAGGGGAAAATGGGATTTTACAACAGTCTTTTCTTCATGGAAAAACAATAGAATTTCTTAGTTCAAAAGAGGAACAACAGTGATGATTAACCAAAGGATAGAATATCTTCAGAAGACTTTAAGCACCAACAATTTTGTCAATAAAATTTTTTCTTGAAGGTTGTCCAAAATAATTTAGCCACCACTTGATATGACAAAATTTTATAGATGGCTAACACCTATAATCGTGGAGGGAGTCTTATACTCTTTGAATGTTCCATCAACCATTTCCTAAAGGTAGAGATATGTGGTTTATCGAGTTTAACCACTTGCAATGAGTCATTCCCGAGGTGGTTAAAGAAAACTTCTGCCTCCAATATGTTAAAAACTTTCCATAAACAGATCAGCGCAAGTGCTTAACTGGGACAGAGCGCCAACTGGCGCAGGCTCAGTGTTAATTTTCCATCTCGGCGTGGAAGTGTAACTAGCTACTCGCGCCAAGGAAAAAACAGGTGTTTTTAGTGGTCTATTCAGGAAATGGTCAACAAAGGGAACTTTTTCCTCATGGCAAGGGATGCAATGATGGTATTTGTAAGGCGTGACACTTATAATTAGTCACAGAAATGACCCTCCAATGTGCGAGATGGAGATTGCAATGATAGTGACAAATTAATGTGTAACAGATTCCCCTAAAGTATGAAGTCCGAACATGAGTGAGGGGTGAAATTCTTCACAAGTACGTTCAAGGAACTAGACGCTGTTGTCAGGAGACTTGCAAATCAAGCATAGATACATATACATAACTGAAATCTCTGTTGAACATACATGAATCCATGGTATAGGCATAGATATCCATCAATAAAAGGATCATGTGAATGGATCCTCAGCATGGACGCAGCCATCTGAATAAAGGGATCATATGAAATAGATCCACGGTATGGGTGTAACCATCCGTATAGAGACGATCAAAACAAGAGAACCCATGGTATGGTCGTAGCCATTCGTCTAAGGAATCATGTATATAATTATGAATGACTCATCACTCCTTGCAACCTGGACTTTTGTGATCGAAGCCCAGGGTCTTGCGCTCCAACACCACCCGATCAAAGTACAAATTACAACATATGAATAGACATGTTGAAGTCGAACATGCTAGAAAATCACTTGATTACCAATCAATGATGTGAATCGTTAACAAGTGCGAAAGAAACCACCCATAATGTCAATGGCTCTCAACGTACTACTAGTACAATCCACGGAATGTGAACAGTGATCTGAAGTCGAACACCCATGAAATAACCCGATTGAAGGCCAATGATGTGAACCTGTCGTTGAATATGAAGAACTTGCCATTAGGGCATGCAAGCTCTAAGGTACCAGAAAGGAGTCTCTAGATCAACTTCCCGGATAATGAGCTGAAGTCGACAGGAAGTGATCCGACGAAGGAGGGTCATAATGAATCCCACATCATCGACACGAAACAGAGGATGTAATATGAGTGTGACTCAAGACTGAAACAGAGGATCAAAGAATGTACAAACTGTAGAAGGATTTTCTCTTGAACATATTGGTGACATGACTCTGGAATTTGGCAACATTTGACTCAAATAGGATCAAATTTCACGTTGACAAAATTTTTAATCGAATGAGAGGCAAATGGATTTCCCAAACCCATGGAGGCAAAGTGACAAAGTGAAGATATCCCAACCTGACACGAACTGCAGACAAGTGTCATGTTCAAGAGTGACATAATATGATGGATCCTTGTCGAACAGAAGAAAACATTACCTATGAATACTTCCTCAAGACAGAGCAAATAAATTGAATTCTGCCTTTCTCACTTAGAAACATTCAATATTGACAGGGCGATTAATGAACTATGAAACATAACGATGACATATGAAACAAAAGGAAAAACATTTGCTAAATTTCAAGCCACAAGAATCTCAAAAAACAGAGCTGTATCTCTTCATTAAAATCTCTGTCTAAAACTGTACAATAAAACTCTAATTTTCTCCTACATCAACTCTCAGAACTCTCTCTCCCCTACAAATGATTATTTTAATACATTAAATAAACTATTCTAGAAAAAACCAATCGACCCCAAAACAGGGGCGCTGTTTCACCTGCAGTTACAACAATAGAAAAGAGTGTTTCCTCTATTCTAAAATAAAACAGCGTTCCTCTAAAAATCCTCTGATGGCCGACACATGGAGCGCAGATCCCGTTGAATAAAGTCTGGAAATAGGAATCGAATCCTATTCATTTGGTAACAGGTGTCTTTGTTTATTTTTGGCTGAAGTGAAGGGCCAGGTGTCAAGGACGTGAGCCAAATTTTTCTAGTTGACAAATCCTTTTTGGATATTTTCCCAAACCTTTCGCTCTCCTTGAGATTTCTCTTCATCATCTGTGGATGTTCCTTCAAAAATCACAGCTTTCCCACGTTGCTCTAGCAGCTTAAGAGCCCGGATTAAAACTATGCGATCAATGCCAGCAAGCTCTGTTTCAGCAAAAAATGCCTCTAACACGAATGCAACCACCAGATTGACAAGAAGCAACACCGTTATTACATAAAAACTGATGAAGTACAGCAGTGCTCATGACGTTTCAATAATTTGCACATAGCCCTTCATCCAAATTTGCCAGTTTCCCATAACCAATAGATTTAAAAGACTATACCACTAGGATAGTCATTAAAATTGAAGGCTAAGTAATCATCATTTTTGAGACTTGTCCCTTCCAGTTTAGGATTGTCCATCTGGCAAACGCCATTGTTGATGGGATCTTGCTTCACCTTCAAGTTTTGGCCACCAAGAAGCATCGGGTTTCATTTCAATATCATTATAGATGCAATGCGACTGAAATACTGGTCTATTACAATGTTCTCTAATGAAAAATTTTTAGACATATAGGGGACAGACTTTCGTGTATGCTGGGTGAGCTCTATCAAAGATTGAAAATCAAAACAACCCATATGTTCACAAGGTTTAAACCTTCCAGCTGCTCTTATACGCGATTCATTCATCGGACAACGGAGATTCACTGTAACAGAATCTGAAACAACTTCAAGATCACTATCACCATCTTCACCATTATAGAAACTGTTTCCTTGCACTAACTTTGTCATTTAAAACGAACATCCACTCTGCAACAAAGCAAATGTTGCAATATGTGCTTCCACCAATCACAAATCTGATTGAACAATGAGCCACTTCTGTTCCACGAGGAAAAATCCAAGCCTGGGCGCAAAAATGAATTTCTGGGTTCTGTTGGCGAGTGGGTCGCTCTCCTCCGAGTGGGTCGCTCGGCCCAGGTGGGTCGCTCACGTTGTAATTTTACACTGCGAAAATTTTCCAAGTGGGTCGCTCTGCCCAGATGGGTCGCTCGAGCTCCAAAACCAGTCCAGAACTATGAAACCTTGCACATGGCCTTCAAAACTTGACTTCGGCCTCCAACTTCACTAATCCGATCTCTGCCTTGAGAATTTGTGAACCACGAACTCCACGAACAGCATCCGGATCTGCAACGTCCATGAGGTCCATGATTTCTACAAGTAGAGTGATTGCCTTTGCTATGAAATCTCTGTCCAAACTCGAATTGCAGAGAATATGCTTTGCAGAAGCTGGTGTTATATGAAATCTCTTCTATGTACATTGAACATGGAGTCAAGTAGTCCAGTATTGTTGTGAAGTCAAGCAAGAATTGGTTTGCAGAAGTTAGAATATGATTGCGATTGCCTAGAGGAATCCACCTCCTTATATACATTGCTGAAGGCTAGGCAACAAACCCGCAGGCCTATGCTTGTCAAGAGATTAAAGCATGCCTTTCATTCTAGTGATTCCTTGACTAAGTAACCAGATCTGAGCAACCAAATGTATGGAGAGCTGTATAACCAAATGACAACTGTAATAAGACATCTTCTAGACCAGATCAAACAAATGGACATGATTGCTGATGATGTTTTGTTTTCTTTTGTTTGTGCTTTTGCAGAGATAGGAGCTGAGCTGCTGCCTTGTGAAGAGCTGGAGAATTTGATACATATTCTAAAAAACACATTTAATGATTTCTTCTTCAAAACAGGGTTTTTGAAGAAGAATCAATTTCACATTGATGACATTCCTAAAATAAACACCTACTGAACCTTCCTCTGGCCTACTTCTGAAAACTAAACCCTGAACTCCAGAATTAAAATTACTCTTTAATGACTGCAAATAAGGAGATTGCAGCAGACTGACAAGACGGAGTCTAACATTGGCTCCAATGGGGATGGCAGCTGCCGCTTCTTGGAGGTGCCAAGAACCGCAGAGCTTTGGGAGAGCAGACGGTGCCTCCATCCATTGGGCTATGGAATCGTGTGCAACAAACAACAAACTGGGCCCGATAACTACGGTGGAAAATCGACTCAAAAGTGACTTAATGCCAATGCAGAGACGGAAGCTGAATTAGCTTAAAACTTTGAAAGAACTGACGGTCCATCAAAGAATTTCAAAACCACAGTGGCAACCACCGCATACGATATGATATCATACAATCATATAATTGGCTTTCAATACTGACAATCATTGAGATGGCTACACCTCAAATTTCTGCTCTTACTCTCTTCAAGTAGGCAGAATGCTAAACCTGTAGGCAACTCAACACAATCACTGAAACCAAATCTCATGATAATAAACCAGGCAATATTTATCCTTTCTAATGTTTGCAGAAGAATGCTGAAGGGGTCTTGAAAATCCTGAAGCACTGGCTTATCTGGAGATCCAGCTGCAAAAATACTAGTAATCACCTCACTCTGATCTGAAAGGACAACTGATTTCTGAGGGATAGAAATGCACATATCTGCCATCTGAGTGTTAGCTGTAGGTTCCTTGACCATGAGAAATTCTGACATATACTCTTCAACTTCATGATCTAGATCATTTTTAAACAAAAAACAATCTTCAAGATTATCAAACATGACAGCCTTATCATCTTTGTGAAGGAAAAAAATTATCTGTTTGCTGATCTACACAACTGATGACAAGACAATCATCTTTTTCAACAGAGGAAGAAATTTCACCAACACTTTCCTGATTATGTATGCACTGCAAATCTGTTGTAGTTTTGGCTGAAACATGACCTTTCAAAAGCTGATCTATCTCATCTTCAGACAAAGGAGACAATGCCTTTTGTTTTCTTCTGCTTAAACAGTAATTATCTTCATATGACAGGGCATTCAAACTATCATTCATTACTGAGTTATTGAAAGGAGATTTATCACTTACTTGCGCAAAGATCTCATTCTGTCTTTCATGAACTGACTGGATTGCCTCTTCATGAAGGCTGTGTTCTAATGATGGGCTGATAGTATGACTGAGAACATTTGGATCCATTACTGTGTCGTCTGCATCCCAGATGATTTCAACAGCAGAGTTCTCCTTGATGGGCTTCAGCACAAGATATACTTGGTCATCCTGATCTGAATCTGAATCTGAAGTAGCTGTCTGGACATTATCACAATCTGCAATTGGAACTGGACTTACTTGCATGCTGCTGTCTTCCGTGGGCAGATCTGAAATGACATTCTCTCTTTCATCATTTTCAGCCATGTGGCCCTCTTCAACCTGCTGCAAAGTCTCCTGAGCATCTTGATGGGTATCCTTTAGGTTCTCTTCATTATGCTGAAATGGATTCTCGTACAGGGCCTCCATGATTTCATCATCCATGAAATTATCATCTTCATAATATTTCTCAAGGCTTTCAATAAAAGAAAAAGCATGTTTGCAACAGTCATGAACTAATTTTAACGATGGATAAGATGTTCGATATCTTTCAATGAACAAGGCATGAAAATCCTTCAAACAGTAAATACAGGCCATCGGCAAATTTTCATACCAAGATTGGGCTTCACCTTCCAGGGTGGCCAGGAATATCTTCATCAAACAATCTTCAGGAAAAGCCACCTTTAACTTGCGAATATGCATGTGAAATCTAACCAAATGTAAAGCAGCATCTTTCTTACCATCATCGTTAAATGTAGGCAGATTCCTTGACCAATCTACCTTGGGCATCTTATTCGGAAAACCTGGAATGTGATCTCGGCTCATGGGAGCATATCTTCTTGTGATTCGGTCCATCTTGAAAATCTCACAGCTACTGATCTCCCTGTAGTGAAGTCACCATGAAGCATTGATTGTCTGGATCTTTCAGTGAATGAAGTCGCCAGGTGAATGATTTCAGCCTTGCGATGTCTGACCGTTGTTCACCATCAACGATCAGATCTGAACTTGATACACGTACTGGGGCAATTTACAAGTTAAGTGTTACTATTACAAGCTAGACCGAAGATCGACTGAAGCAGCTTTTATCTACTATGCACTCACAGAGCAATGTGCAGTTCGAAGGCTACCTGGCGTGACTTCAGACTCTGTCTGTAGCTATAAATCAAATAACACTAACAAGCAAACCAATTTCTTCCCCAGTATGGTCGCCACTATGTTAGCGCTCGATTCTGCCACAGGCTGAAGAAGGAAAAACTCGAGGCAACATCAAACCAACCTTAGCCTCGTAGCTAGCCCTACGAGGACAGGAGAGGGCTCTCTCCGGGTCAAACTCAGTGAAAGATGTCCAATAGGATCTGAGATGACCAAAAGCATAACTGATCTTAGGCTAGTAAACTGATATGAAAGGGTTTTTTTTAATAAATGGGGTTTTCTGGGCTGTGTGGGGCAAAGATAGCAAGAGCAGAGATCAAATGAAAAACACATATTATCTCCTGAGGCAAGGTAAGCATGAAGTTTAGCAATTAAATTGAGAAAAACGGAATGACAAGACTGCTGAGAAGTCGACAAGGGCATAGAAGATGGATCCTTGTCGAACAGAAGAAAACATTACCTATGAATACTTCCTCAAGACAGAGCAAATAAATTGAATTCTGCCTTTCTCACTTAGAAACATTCAATATTGACAGGGCGATTAATGAACTATGAAACATAACGATGACATATGAAACAAAAGGAAAAACATTTGCTAAATTTCAAGCCACAAGAATCTCAAAAAACAGAGATGTATCTCTTCATTAAAATCTCTGTCTAAAACTGTACAATAAAACTCTAATTTTCTCCTACACTAGCTCTCAGAACTCTCTCCCTCCTCCTTTTCAAATGATTATTTTAATACATAAACTATTCTAGAAAAAACAAATCGACCCCAAAACAGGGGCGCTGTTTCACTTGCAGTTACAACAATAGAAAAGAGCGTTTCCTCTATTCTAAAATAAAACAGCGTTCCTCTAAAAATCCTCTGATGGCCGACACATGGAGTGCAGATCCCGTTGAATAAAGTCTGGAAATAGGAATCGAATCCTATTCATTTGGTAACAGGTGTCTTTGTTTATTTTTGGTTGAAGTGAAGGGCCAGGTGTCAAGGACGTGAGCCAAATTTTTCTAGTTGACAAATCCTTTTTGGATATTTTCCCAAACCTTTCGCTCTCCTCGAGATTTCTCTTCATCATCTGTGGATGTTCCTTCAAAAATCACAGCTTTCCCACGTTTCTCTAGCAGCTTAAGAGCCCAGATTAAAACTATGCGATCAATGCCAGCAAGCTCTGTTTCAGCAAAAAATGCCTCCAACACGAATGCAACCACCAGATTGACAAGAAGCAACACCGTTATTACATAAAAATTGATGAAGTACAGTAGTGCTCATAACGTTTCAATAATTTGCACATAGCCCTTCATCCAAATTTGCCAGTTTCTCATAACCAATAGATTTAAAAGACCATACCACTGGGATAGTCATTAAAATTGAAGGCTAAGTAATCATCATTTTTGAGACTTGTCCCTTCCAGTTTAGGATTGTCCATCTGGAAAGCGCCATTGTTGATGGGATCTTGCTTCACCTTCAAGTTTTGGCCACCAAGAAGCATCGGGTTTCATTTCAATATCATTATAGATGCAATGCGACTGAAATACTGGTCTTTTACAATGTTCTCTAATGAAAAATTTTCAGACATATAGGGGACAGACTTTCGTGTATGCTGGGTGAGCTCTATCAAAGATTGAAAATCAAAACAACCCATATGTTCACAAGGTTTAAACCTTCCAGCTGCTCTTATACGCGATTCACTCATCGGACAACGGAGATTCACTGTAACAGAATCTGAAACAACTTCAAGATCACTATCACCATCTTCACCATTATAGAAACTGTTTCCTTGCACTAACTTTTTCATTTAAAACGAACATCCACTCTGCAACAAAGCAAACGCTGCAATCTGTGCTTCCACCAATCACAAATCTGATTGAAAAATGAGCCACTTCTGTTCCACGAGGAAAAATCCAAGCCTGGGCGCAAAAATGAATTTCTGGGTTCTGTTGGCGAGTGGGTCGCTCTCCTCCGAGTGGGTCGCTCGGCCCAGGTGGGTCGCTCACGTTGTAATTTTACACTGCGAAAATTATCCAAGTGGGTCGCTCTGCCCAGGTGGGTCGCTCGCGCCCAAGTGGGTCGCTCTGCCCAGGTGGGTCGCTCGCGCCCAAGTGGGTTGCTCGAGCTCCAAAACCAGTCCAGAACTATGAAACCTTGCACATGACCTTCAAAACTTGACTTTCGGCCTCCAACTTCACTAATCCGATCTCTGCCTTGAGAATTGGTGAACCACGAACTCCACGAACAGCATCCGGATCTGCAACGTCCATGAGGTCCATGATTTCTACAAGTAGAGTGATTGCCTTTGCTATGAACTCTCTGTCCAAACTGGAATTGCAGAGAATATGCTTTGCAGAAGCTGGTGTTGTATGAAATCTCTTCTATGTACATTGAACATGGAGTCAAGTAGTCCAGTATTGTTGTGAAGTCAAGCAATAATTGGTTTGCAGAAGTTAGAATATGATTGCGATTGCCTAGAGGAATCCACCTCCTTATATACATTGCTGAAGGCTAGGCAACAAACCCGCAGGCCTATGCTTGTCAAGAGATTAAAGCATGCCTTTCATTCTAGTGATTCCTTGACTAAGTAACCAGATCTGAGCAACCAAATGTATGGAGAGCTGTATAACCAAATGACAACTGTAATAAGACAGCTTCTAGACCAGATCAAACAAATGGACATGATTGCTGATGATGTTTTGTTTTCTTTTGTTTGTGCTTTTGCAGAGATAGGAGCTGAGCTGCTGCCTTGTGAAGAGCTGTAGAATTTGATACATATTCTAAAAAACACATTTAATGATTTCTTCTTCAAAACAGGGTTTTTGAAGAAGAATCAATTTCACATTGATGACATTCCTGAAATAAACACCTACTGAACCTTCCTTTGGCCTACTTCTGAAAACTAAACCCTGAACTCCAGAATTAAAATTACTCTTTAATGACTGCAAATAAGGAGATTGCAGCAGACTGACAAGACGGAGTCTAACAGCGAGTACCTCTTTATTTTTACACAAGCTTGATGAGGATACCATATTCTTGCATATAAGTTTTTCCTTTAGAAAAATCCAACCTAGTAAATTTTATGAGCCCTAGGAAGGAGGAACTCAGTAATGTCATGATTGACAATTTTTGATGTCATTTAGGTTTAGCGAGTCTGACAAAGGGAGAACTTGGCATATTTTCATGTTTATAGAGTTTGCAAAGAAGGCATAAAAGAAAACTCGATCAGTCCCTTTTTGTAGGTAGTCTCACAGATCCGAAAAGGTAGAAAATTGTGTCTGAGAGAACCTCTTATTCGCGATAGGCTAAGGTATTCCTTTTTCGTAAATAATCTATCCCAACCTGAAAAAGGGTTAAACGTATACTAGGTAGATATCGCTTTGTAGCCATTTAACGAGTTCAAAATGACAAGCGTCTCGACAATCTTTTCAATTTTTGAGAGTCAGAAAAGAGCTGAAAGATGACTCCTCTTGGAGGAATGAGTGGCATTAAAGGTAGCTCCTGGTTCTAGAAATGGTGGAACTGCTCAGAACAAGTAAAGGTCAAGAGGCTGGCTAACAAGACCACTCATTACAGCGGTTCCTCGGGAATGGTTAAAACAACCAAGTGAAGGCATGTGATCGGCCGAGTAGATGGGGACGATGGAATGAGAGAATCAAGGCTCATCTGGAAAAATGGGCTGATAAAATGGAAATCACGAGAGGTCAAATGGGAACGGTTTCATTTTTACACAAGCTTGAAATCAAGAAACTCTGCTTGAAGTTGGTTTCATTTTTACACAAGCTTGAAACAAAGATAAACTATGCTTGAAACCGGTTTCATTTTTACACAAGATTGAAATGGAAACAAACTATGCTTGAAAAAGTAAGCATGCCCCCAGCATGGTGACTCAATTCGAGGTACATGCCCCCCAAGCTTCAATCCATATGAAAGGTAGATGGAGTTAAGGTTCAAATTACGAGATCAAGAGAAAGACTCGACTAGGATTTTAGGAGATCTTATCAAAGACTCGAATTGAACAGGAAAGTGTTTCATTGTTTTAACGATGTTGACACATTAAAAGAACTATCCTTAGGGCTAATTCATTTTTTAAAGAGGTTGACATAGAAGAGGAACTATCCTTGGGAGAGCTTGTTTTATTTTTTAAGGATCTTGACATAAGAAAATGAACCTTGCTCCGATGATCTTGTTTCATTTTTTAAGGAGCTTGACACAAGAAAAACGAACGTTGCTCTGACAACCTTGTTTCATTTTTTAAGGAGCTTGACACAAGAAAATGAACTATGCTTCAACAACATCGTTTCATTTTTTAAGGAGCTTGACACAAGAAAATGAACCATGCTCCGACAACCTTGTTTCATTTTTTAAGGAGCTTGACACAAGAAAACAAACTATGCTCTGACAACCTTGTTTCATTTTTTAAGGAGCTTGACACAAGAAAACGAACTATGCTCCGACAACCTTGTTTCATTTTTTAAGGAGCTTAACACAAGAAAATGAACCGTGCTCTGACAACCTTGTTTCATTTTTTAAGGAGCTTGACATAATAAAACGAACTATGCTCCGACAACCTTGTTTCATTTTTTAAGGAGCTTGACACAAGAAAACGAATTGTGCTCCGACAACCTTGTTTCATTTTTTAAGGAGCTTGACACAAGAAAACGAATCGTGCTTCGACAACCTTGTTTCATTTTTTGAGCTTGACACAAGAAAATGAACTCTACTCTGATGTCATCTCATCATGATGAATAAGAAGTGATGGACTCCAAGAGCTTCTCATCCGATGGGAGAACAACATCTTGGAAATCAGGACCCAATGCCCCCAGCACACGATGCACAACGGCACTATCACTGAATGCGGGCATGGGACAGGTAGCCACATAATTAACCTGTGGTGGGGAAGATACAACCAGTGGATAAAGACCTGGAAGGGACGATGGTGGATCAGATGTCACGTTAGGACCAAAGAATGAAAGCTGATCAATGGTCACGATCCGAAATTTATGTGGAAAATAAATCACACGAAAGAGGGAAGAGACAACTGCCCCCATGACATAAGTATAGTTGTTCCACGGGAGTAAATTGAAATCCAAGGGGCCTGGAACAACCATCATGTCTATATGGATTGTTTTCCCTCCCAAAGTAATAGGAAACTTCGGGAGGATCCCTAATGGTTGACTGGTTCCTTTGTTAATAGCCAACAGATTCTGCGTAACAGGCATAAGCGGTGGAGAACCAAAAGCTTGCCAAGTAGTGGAAGACAGAATACTAATAGAAGCACCCTCATCTATGATAGTGATGGGTACGACCAAATCAAAGGTTTGTACAATTATCTCAAAAGGCACATAAGTAGGAAGGCGGTATCCTGAAAATCGACTCTAATCGAAGGAAGTGACCAAACTACTTGGAGGGGATACCATCGAATTGAGATAGTCTTCCCCGGGTGTTACTGGAGCAAGAGGGGCATCCTCCAAGACGTCCATCATGGAAGTAGGAGGAGCAGTTTCTTGAACTACATGGATGGACGAGGCTTCTGCCAAGTCCAAAGAATCTGATGAAACAAGAAGAGCATGAGGGGGATGAGATCCACTCTCAATGGAAAAGACATGATGAACCACAGATGGGGTTAGATCGACTGATTCCTCGACCAATGGTTGGTTGGGAATGGATTCCTGAACTCGAATTTTTGGGGGAGAGGGATCGACCAAGGATGATGCTTGACCGAGCGTGGAATCAACTAGCAGAGGACTCGAAGAAAGCTTCTGGTAACCAGTCAGAAGGCACGGTGCAGAAATAGTGGAGTTGTCCAACACTCTCTTGGCTTCATCCATGTACAGACAAAGGTGAATGGGGTGATTCCCTTCACACAATTTACAGGGATTGGTAATCTTGCCATGTTTTTTATGAGTCTTACCAGATCTAGTCGAAGATGTGTTATCAATATGACTTCCAGAAGTCAAAAGCAATGGTGGACGGCCGTCAGACCATGCATCAAGTACCTTCGGAATTCCAAGGCAATCTCAAAGAAAATGGTTACCTTTGCAGAGCATGCAAGGGAATTTTACTTTTTGTGGAAACTTGGATGGTTCTGTAAGGGAAGGTTTCTTAAGCACAATAGCTGTAGTATTAGCCTCTCGCTTATCTGAATTCTTCTTCTTAGCCACCTAGTTACTGGAATCCAGACTTTCACCAGGCGAAGTAGAAGAGGAGGACGAAGAAATAGGCAAAGAAGGGGAGAGCTCCACCTTAGAAGCAGCATGATGTTGTTCTGGTGGAGGAGATGGTTGTATGGTGGATGGAGCACTCGGGACCACCGAGGTTGAAAATAACCATACAGGCAACCCAACATCTAACCTAGGCAAGGAAAAAGTTGCTATATAAGGAGCACCAACATTTCCAAAAGCAGGAAAAGGACCAGGATTCCCTTCGGAAGGGATTCCTAGGTTAGTGAACTCCGGAAATGCTGGCATCAAAAAAAACTTTAAAACAACACCCTAAGGAAACTAACTTTAACCAGGAATATTTCGTGGGCAGTTAATTTTTAAGACATTGAAACAAAACTCTGTCGTTTCATATTTTAAGAGTTGAGAAACAGGCAAAAGGTGACTCTATCACTTTCAAGTTGAAACGAGCATGAGAGGACAAGTGCTCGATGATCTTTTCAAGTTTATGGAGTCATTAAAGATCAAAAATTACTGCTCGGATAGTTTAGGTAAAAAGTTGTACCAGGTTCCCGTGAACTGCCATATACACCTTGGTTATAAAATGAAAGAAGAATCAACCAAGGACTTGATGTACGTGCAGGTAGTCTCCCCGAATGCTGTGTTCGGTGTATCACGGTTACGAGGCAGCAGACTCGGCTTCCTATGGATAAAAGGATTGCAACCTATAGGGGTCTCCCTTTATATACTCAATGGTACGGGGAGAACAAGTCTGTACTAGTGTTGTCTGAAGCCAGATTGCGAGCAACAGCTGCTAGGTTTTAAGACGCCAGAACACGTCTCTAACTTAGACCACTAAATGTTTCATCAAGTTTCAATGTTGCATTAGGTTAATTGAATAAATTTTAAGTTGATCTTGTATTTATGTTTCAATTCCAAGGTCCTATCGAATGTTGGATCTCACAAATTCCTGAATGCAAGCTACATGCCATAAAATACCACTTCGTTCAATGAAGAGCTATCTACAAGAAGGTTATGAATTTCAAGTGATAGCAAATAATGAGAACAAACAGAAGTATTCGCCACAGAACCTGATGCAAACTAATGAGAATGAAAAATATTTCCTAGAATGTTGAATGCTAGTTATGCAAAATATTTTCCAATCCTACGATGCAAAAAAAAAAAAAAATTTGCAAGCACAAAATATTTTTGATTTTTTCAATGTAATAGAGTAAACATCGCACTAAATAACATGAAAAATGAATCTTCACACTAATTCAAGAATGAAAATGCAAGATTCAAAACAAAGCAACTCAAACAACTCAAAAGAAAACAAGACAAAAACTCAAACCAATGTCACAATCTCTCAAATCGAAGAAAGATGTAAAAACGAACCCATGCAAGCAATGTGAGCTATGCTTGGAGTGATAGGAAGAAAAACTGAATGAAAGAGACAAGACTCTCTCAAGACTCATTTCACCAAAATTACCCACTCAAATGGATCTAGGGAGTTGAATGCAATCAAGCAAATAACGAAGGTGACCACGAAATAAAAGACCCAAACTCCAACAGAAGGCTCAGCATGTCAAAGCACTAGAAAGCCCTAAAGCCATGATTCTGAAATAAATGGACAAACAGCTGAAGGAAGAGGGCTAATTACAGTCACAAACAAACCCAAAGCATTCAAATAAAGTCAAGAAAACAACCAGAGACACCAGGATGGACAAAAAACTCCAAAACAAGGGAAACCCTATCACCTACAGGAATTGGCGCAACTGTCTAGCTGTAATCAGCGCCAGACAAGGGATGGCATGGGTAATAAACTAGCAACTCACACCATTGTGCGCAATTGTCAGGCTGGAAACCGCACCAATAGATCCAACCTTGAGAAGATGAAAATTTGGAAAAACAGAGGTCAAAACTGATCTTCTCGGGCTGAACAAGGGCCTAAGACTTAGCAAAATAATCTAGAAAGTCAAGCTAGGCAATTAAAGACCAAGAATAATATCTAATAGATGAAAGACAAACTCGCACTGATCCCCAGTGGACTCGCCAATTTTTTGGTGAGGTAAATCCTCTGCAGACAGAGGTGATCCCACTAGCCCTAAAGTGGGTCTAGCCACAAACAAGACATGCTATGACATCAATTCCTAGTTAAGAATGGAAGCAGACTTAATAGATCACCTACCTTAGGTCCTGCACTGTTGTGTCTCTCGGAAGAATGATTGCCTCCCGCTCCTGATCTGACAGGTCACGATCCACTCGTTCTCACGCCTAGATACCTGCACATACACAAGAAATGAAGACGATGCACAACATACTATTTCGAATTCCTAAATATAAGTCAGTTGAAGAAGACTAAATCACATGCATTAAATAAACATAACACAGAGATGGAAACAATATCATAGTCAAGTATATTAATTTAAAGAAGGAAGATTACAACTAGGCTTCGACGTTGCAATCTCCTCCAGTAGGGTTCCAGGGGAGCACGTCTCAGAAAGCTCGTCGGGGATTTAGACGGGGCTCTCTCTACGGGATCCTCCTTGGTTCGACCTTCTCTATAACGATTACTCAGCTATAATGTCTCTTCTCCAAATTCAGCTTCTTGGCTATATGTTCAGCTCTGTTTCAGCTTTGTTTCAGCTTTGTTTCAGCTATGTTTCAGCTAGCTAATGCAAAGGGAGAAGGCTTGTTTATATAGAGGGAGAAGGAGAATTTAGGATCCCTATAATCGTGGGGGGAGTCTTATCCTCTTAAATGTTCCATCAACCATTTCCTGAAGGTAGATATCTGTGGTTTATCTAGTTTAACCACTTGCAATGAGTCATTCCTGAGGTGGTTAAAGAAAACTTCTGCCTCCAATTTGTTAAAAAAAATTCCATAAACATATCGGCACGGGTGCTTAGCTAGGACAGAGTGCCAACTGGAATGGGCTCAGTGTTAATTTTTCATCTCGGCGCGAGAGTCTAACTGGCTACTCGTGCCAAGGAAAAAACAGTTGTTTTTAGTGGTTTGCTTAGGAAATGGTTAACAGAGGGAATGTTGTCCTCATGGCAAGGGATGCAATGACGGTATTTGTAAGGCATGACACTTATAATTAGTCATAGAAATGACCCTCCATTTTTCAAGATGGGGATTGCAGGGATAGTGACAAATTACTATGTAACACTCTGCGATATAAATCTGTAACGAGATCTGAAGCTGTTAAGCTGGGAACGCAGCCCTGTTTTACTTACCTACTCTCTCTTAGGGTGTGGAAACCTGGTTCCAGCACCCTCCCCTACTGCTTCGGGTGAGACTTTGGCCTATTCAAGAAAGTCACTACTGAAAGGGCTAGTAGTATAGGGGTTTGTTGGTAAACCTTAACCTCTGAACCTGGGTCAGGACCTCTCAAGCCAGCAGGTCCCTTCTGCAATACAGCTAATTGACATTAAACTTTTTTCATAGTTTTTTTGAATTTTTTAGGATGACTCTACAAAATGAAATTGAAAAACATAAAAGAGAATTTATATTGTCAAAACAATTTGGTTTTCTTATATCAATTCAAGTTTGTATCGTGCCAGTATCCTGGATTTTCACAACCAAACTCCTTTGTTATTTTTTATCTTTCTTTTTATTTTTTTATGGAGGTGACGTATAATGGATTTGGGAAGTATGGAAAGCTTACAAAATTAAGATAGGTTGGATTCATGATCTGGGAGTAGATGGATAGATAGATAGATAATAGGTTTGGATTTCAACATGCATGATCACAGAAATTAACATACAATATGGTAGATGAATGACATCATGAAAAATGTGTCTTATGAAATGATTCTTTTTCAATGGATGTGACTAGTAATTGTATAGAACTTGACTTCTTCTTCTCATGTTTGACTTCATGTATTTTGCATCAATATCGATCATCTTATAGGGTGGTTGGTGTTTTTGGTCAGTAACTAAAGACAACCTTCAAGAAATTGTTTTTCATTGGATGAACTCAACATCAAGTGAATTTTCACTTTTCTTTGACTTGAAAATTTGTATTCATATTCTAAAATATAATTTTTTTTTAAAATTGACTTTAAAAATTCCTTTGTCCATGGAGTTCTCCTCTTAAATATTCCTATGACCTGCAAAAACATAGCATTTTCCTACAATAAAATATTATATGATGGAGGAAAAAAGATGTACAATCTCTCTTCTTCCAAGAAATATGTAAAATAATTACAAGCAATGCTTGAAAACGAGTCCAAAGGATATAAAAATAAAATGCATTTGTTTACCCCTTGATGAGTGGTGGCCAACCTAGACCTCCTAGCGATATTTTGTTCATAAAATCTTCGTTTTATGTACAATTAAATTTGTTGTCCTTTGAGATAATTGTGGTCAATAATTATGCCAAAGCATCTATAATGTTTTATTATGTTTTGTAATTTTGGAGGACCAATGTACAAGATAAATTTTAGAAAACAGTTATTGATTAAATCTACCAAATAATATCAGTAATTACAAGTAAGGGTTGCTTGTTTATCTCACACAGTGATTAAGATTTTGTAAAATGATTAAGTAGATTTATGTAAGAAGATATCATTATCAAATATTCAGATTGAATTCTTCAATAATTCATAAGCTTGAAAACCTTTAAAAAATGTCTAAAATTTCAACAAAATACATTTAACATTATCAAGATGCTGATAATTTATAAATGAAAGGGACTTACATCAACAAACTATTAAGTAAATCATTATTTAAATTGATAATAACTTCAGGAGGAATTATAAGATCACTGAAACACAGTTAATCTTATCTAGTTATCTTGATAACAATTAAAAATATGAAGAGACAAAATGTATGAAAACTGGAAGTAACTCCCAGAGAGAACAAAGTTGTATGAGACAAATTCAGAATCCTTCTTCTATTATTGATGATCAAAAAGACTTGCACAATTTCTACTTACAAAAAGTCGCTCATCCAAGGGTGAAACCCTTAATAACTTGAGATGAGAGTTATTTATACTAATTCCCAAAAATTAGAAATATATTAACTATTTTACAATAATAGAATAAAGAAGAATAAAAGAAGGAAATAGATATATGGAGTGTCTCTATTTTCTTGGAAGTTGTTGATGACTTGGCCCCTTTTGATGGAAGTTGTTGCTGACTGGACCCTCAAAAATATGATGTGTTGGCATGGGTAAAATTTATCCTTTTACTCAATGGTCTCACAAAATTTATCCCATTGATCTTGACTTGGGATTTATACACTCATTATTTTCCTGAATATTCATCTACTTTATTATATCTGTCAAAAGTTGGCTTTTGAATGAATAAGTGTTTGATTTGATGTTGAATGATCAAATCAAACTGCAGAGCTTCAAGAAATTCTTTCCTTGTAACCTTTCCTTTGATACCTGCAAACTTTGACTTTTCTGTTGCAATTATATATAAATTTTTACATTAATCTTCTAATTTAATCAATTTATCGTCTAATCCTACCAATCCTGGAAGTCCTTTATGATTTAAAACATTAAAATTAGTATGAAATATTTGATCAACGGTATTCAAAGCTTCACATTTGGTCTGAAATTGATTGATTAAATTTATTTTTTGCAAAAATTTCTTCATCTCCAAAATGGTTGCAGTTCTGTCCAAGATGTTGATTTCTTCCAACTCTTCTTTGTTCTTTGAGTTGAGAACCTTGATCATGTCAGTGGATTCACTTGGATTCTTTTTTAGATTCTCTTTCTTCTCTTGAATGGTTGCTCTGCACTTGGTTATGAGCTCTTGTTGTTTCAATATAATCTATATGGATGGCCATACCTGTATCATAGACCTGCTGATGTCTTCCCAGATATTCTTCTTAGCTTCAGCTAGATTTGTTGCCATCAGATATTCACTCTCTAGTCCTTTTATCTTAAGTCCTAACTGATGAATCTTTTTCATTTCCTCCATGTATAAAGTGTTATTCTTAATATTTTGTGACTAAATAATTTCAAACCTCCGTTGTAATTTCTCATGTGCCTGATTTTGAATGGAAAAATATTGTGCCAATATTCTGGCATCAGTTGTAGTCAAAGCTGTTGAATTGTAATGATCCAAATCTGGGATAGCTAGCAAGACATGACTTGAAAATGCATTTTCCAGTAATGGCTGCTACAAGAATTGAAACCAGGACCTAGATCCCTTAGAATGATATGTCTAAGTACTAAATCCAAGATATGGCTCCAAATAAATCCTTCTAGAGTGGTTAAACAGACCTCCCACTACTAGATGTCCTCTAAAAGTGCCTGATGAGGGACTGCAACAAATGTATAAACATACAATAGATCAACGGCGTTATTTTATGAGTTGTGAGACAAGAATATATGGATAGACAATAAATAATGATATAGCAGCAAAGAGAGTACAAGTTCTTGAGGAAACATCCACTCAAGAAAGGCAATGCAAGCCTCAACAAGACATATACATGAAAATATGAGAACATTGTTATTTCTGCTTAAACCTAGGCTAAGAGGACGCATTTTATAAAAGGTACTACTCCATATTACATGATAATTTAAAGATATGACAAGATATGGCTCAAATACAATAGGGTAGCAAAGCTCTAATCCTTAGAAACAATAATACAACAATCCTCCAAAGGATTGGCTGAAATATACAAAATGGAAAAAATGTTGGAGTTGTTGGGCAGCAGCTGCAACTCAAATATGGAACTGAATAGAGAAAACTGAAGATGATGAGCAATCTAAATTAAAACTCCTCCAATTGATCTCCTATGTGGAAGGTTGATCCTTACACTTGGGATCTCACCCTCCAATCAACATGCAATCCCTCACTGCAAGTGCTCCATGAAAATAACGCAGTCTAAGAGGGTAACTGCATTGTAGGGGGAATAGAATTATTTGGCCAAGTGCCAAGATCTGAAATAAGCTCTGTAAGCTTCCAAATTAATCCTCCAAAAGAAAGAAATACTCTCCCTCTGAAAAAAATCAATGGAAGAGGTGTTGTGACTTCTCACTACAACACCCTGCAACACAGAATTATGTTGTTGCAGCAATAATGTTGTCCTGGAGGAGGATGCTTGGCCTCAAGCCTAGATGTGAGACAAATCAATACAACTCATTCAAGAGGCTTCTCAAGAAAGGAGTAGGATTCCTAATCAGGAGATCCTTGTGCTAAGTAGCACAACAACTCAGTTAAACAGTCGAGATTGCAGATATGTCTAAGCAGACATGAAATCACTAATCATATACATAATGAACAATGGCTGCCTTGCCCTCCTTTTAAACACATGAGAGCTCCCTCTCCATGGGTCCCACTCTATTATGGTTTCCTCTTCAAGGAATATTCCCTCCTCTATCTCTGCGCTGTCCCATAGAGTGCTTTCCACCTCATACCTCTGCATTGGTTGACTTGGTCAAACCTCTTTGCAAATGTCTCATTTCACACATGAGGGTGTGAAATCTAATTCCAAGGCTGATCCCCTTTCATACTAAAGGTATTTGATCCATTTTTTTATTTTCATTGGCCTCCTTACCCAATTATTCAACTTATAAGTGAAATCATCAAAATCTAATGTTCCAATTTATTAAAGGAAAAATTTGGAACATTACATTCCTCCCCTCCCAAATGTTGCTTGTCCCTAAGAAACTGCAAGGATGGAACTGGAAAGTCTCCACTAAAGGAATGGAGTCTGAAATGTGATGAGGAACATATTCCCCATGTGGATCTTCCATCCCCAAGCAATCATCCAAAAAAATGAGCCACCTCCCAACACGGAAACTCCTAAAAATCTCCTTCCACCTCAAGCTCTGGAAATGAAGGTGGGCTGAAAATATAAACTTGGAAAGCATCATAGCTTACCCCATGTTGTCCTCATCTCCAATAATGATAAGTGTAGAGTGTATGTTGATCCTGGGCTGCAAAAGTATTTCCCTCAAATGGAAAAGTGAAGAAGAATCCTCCAAAGAGTTCTCCTCCAACAATGAAGAACAAGCTGGCCCAAAATGTTTCATCCATGATGAATAGGACAATATCATCATAGAACATCCTAATGAGAAGTTTGCTGAGGGTTTCACATGATTATACATGGTACAAACAATTTCTCACAAGGATACAGTGCAATCTCATCCACTACAACATCAGAAAGTAGCATGGCAAGTGATGTACAAAATCCATCTCATCTACTAATGGATAGTAAATGGTTGAATGTGTCAATAATACATGATCCAATACTTTCCCATGATTATAAAATGTATGAATATCAATATCATGGTCTACCTCCAAAGAGAACAAACATGTAGTTGTGGTAGCCATATCTCCTCCCGTGCTCCCGTTAGAACATGTAGTGTAGAAAATGTGGGAGTTTTCTCCCCTCAAGGACACATCCAACTCATGAGTCACTCTCCCAATCATGATCTCAATAATAATATAACCAATATCAGTAATTGAAGACATTATCAATACAAGAATAAAGGAAATACTGATGGCTTCATGTGGTTCTTGAAGATACCAACAGTCTCCTAGGTGTGTACAGTGCAGTTTTACAAGTTGTTGCTTGAGAAAATTATAAGGAAAAATGTTTCTTCTTTCATAGTTAATCATGCACGTCTTCATATGGTACATGTTTGACTGAAAAAATTGAACATAAATGTGATGATAAAACATTTTTCCAAGGCCACATAATATATGGTTGCCTCCATCATGTAGATTGGCCCAACAATGATCATAGAGCAATGTGACAAGCTTTCCCTCTTGTGAAGCAATGCACTGTATAGTAATGGTAAGAGTATGTAAGTTAATGAATGTATAAAAAAAATTCTTACCATATGTTGGAAGTAAGATGGTACATGAATTCATGAATGAGTTCTCCATAGTGTTTTGGCATGCTATGAAGAAAAATGGCCCATGTACTGCAAAAATATAATCCTCCTCGTGCTTGGAAACCCAAGTCAAGAAGAATATGCCATAGTGATAGATGTCTCTATCCACCACTCTATCATCATCACCTCCTCCTTATTCACCAAGTGCATCCAAATTGAATTGATCCTGGGGACACTCCATCCATAATTTTCTGCTCCCAACTGAAAACGCTGTGAGCTCATGCAAATAAGCTCTTGTCAATTCAAGGCTCTGTTCTTTGACATGCTCCTTGTCAAAGATCCCGCTAATAATGCTGCAACAAATATAGAATATTTCCCAAGATGGAAGTGTTTCCAAATCATCAAATCCCAAGGAGATAACTCCATCTCCTCCTCCTGCAACATCATAACAAGTGTGAGATCAAATCTTCCCTTGCTCTCCCAATAACAAGCAAAGCAACAAAGTATTTTGCTGCCTCTCCTTACTTCCATCATATAACTCATGTGATGAAGACACAATGGATGATATGAGTATCACATCAACGCCATGCATCCATACTCTATTCTGATCAATGATGCAAGTATCCTGCCATCTTTCCTCCATCCTCCTACTCTTAGGAAGAGTGTATGCCAAGTGATGGCCAAACTCTTTCAAGATTAACTAGCGCAGCCAAGCCTCTTGCTGCCCGGTATCATAAATCTGCAAGTAGCCTCCCAGCTCCTTGCTCATCAACCACATCCACTCAATCAATTGTGGATTCCTTCTTCTACCCTTCATCCTGGTACTCCTCCCATGAGGGCTACCATCATCCCAAATCAGATTCCTGCATTTCATGGGATCTTGAAATGCAATCTTCTCAAGGATCAATGAGACCCTATAAGGACCCAAATAGGTGGTAGGTAAAAACGTCCCATCATGATGTGTATGGATCAAGGGATGTCCAACACAAGCATGATAGATGTTATCCATTCGAAGATGTCCTCCATCTTCTATATGCTTCTGTGATAAATGGAGAAAGTCATTGCACTCCATGGTGTGTTGAAGTGCACCTATAATGAGATCTCTCCTTGAGACCTCCCTCTCAGCAATAGTCTTCCAAACCCGATGAGGTCTTGGATCTACTGAAAGTAGAATTTCCTCTTTGAGCTGAGAGGAGCTCATTGAGAAAGTGTCATCTTGAAAGGAGAAATGGTTTCTCACTCCAATATGTCTACTATCATCCTTCAAGTCTTCAAACCCCAACCTCAAGTGTGATGTACAACCCAACAATGACTCATGAGAATGGTGGTTTTCTTCCTTCTTGAATGTTTCCATGTTGCACAGTGCAGTGCAACCAAGTTTCTCAATGGTACCAGTGGGATTTGACCCTTGGTCATGTAAAAGTAAATCTCCACAATTATCAAAAGAATTTGCTGCAACAATAGATTGTGGAAATCTTTTCATACCTTGATGAAATTTTGGAACTCCTTGTAGAGTTGCAAGAGTTCCTTCCTCCAAATTGTTGGCTTCCCCAACTGTTGATGCATGTGGCTGCTCCTCCATGAGTGTGACAATGTTAGGACAAACCTCCTCAAGTGGTGTTATCTTTTCCCCCTTTTTGCTTTCTCCATCAAAGGTTTGGACCAACCTTTGAGTGAACTCTACAAAAGTATTCACCCTTGCATGGCTCAAGAGGCTACACCACCAAAAATAGGCTTCACCCTCTAAGTGCAACGCTGAGATTTCAACGGCTTCTCCTCCTGCTACATGATGTAGTAGGAAAAATGCCTCCAACTTTCTCACCCAAGTTCTTGCTGTAGATAACCCATCAAAATTAGATAACATAAATATATTGCCTTTGATTTCTCTTCTGCTGCAGGGTCACTTCTCTTCCTTCAACTGGATGAAATGAGGAAAATCTAGAGTCTCCTTAAAGGCTCTAGGTTGAGATCTATAGTCAACAAGGTAATCACTCAGGATCTCATAATCCAAGTGTCTTCTATTCTCAATGTCTTCTTCTTGATGAGAATAGGAAGTGCATGATCCTTCCTCTTCTATTTCTTCAATCTTCCTGACCTCCTTGGAGAGGCCCTCTCTGGATCTGAATACTGATGAGAGAATTCTCATCTTCTTCAAAATTCTGATCTTCTTGGGCTTAGACTCGCAGGCTAAGCCAAGAAAGTTGCTTTGATGCCACTGTAATGTTCCAAATCTGGGATAGCTAGCAAGACATGACTGGAAAACGCATTTTCCAGTAATGGCTGCTACAGGAATTGAAACTAGGACCTAGATCCCTTAGAAAAATATGTCTAAGTTCTAAATCCATGATATGGATCCAAATAAATCCTTCTAGAGTGGTTAAACAGACCTCCCACTACTAGATGTCCTCTAAAAGTGCTTGATGAGGTACTGCAACAAATGTATGAATATACAATAGATCAACAGTGTTGTTTTATGAGTTGTGAGACAAGAAGATATGGATAGCCAATAAATAATGATATAGCATCAAAGAGAGTACAAGTTCTTGAGGAAACATCCACTCAAGAAAGGCAATGCAAGCCTCAACAAGACATGTACATGAAAATATGAGAACACTGTTATTTCTGCATAAACCCAGGCTAAGAGAACATAGTTTATAAAATGTATTGCTCCATATTACATGATAACTGAAATATATGACAAGATATGGCTCAAATACAATATGGGATCAAAGCTTTAACCCTTAGAAACAATAATACAACAATCCTCCAAAGGATTGACTGAAATATACAAAATGGAAAAAATGTTGGAGTTGTTGGGTAGCAGCTGCAACTCAAATATGAAAATGAATAGAGAAGGCTGAAGATGATGATAAATCTAAATTAAACCTCCTCCAATGGATCTCATAAGTGGAAGTTTGATCCTTACACTTGGGATCTCACCCTCCAATCAACATGCAATCCCTCACTGCAAGTGCTTCATGAAAATAACGCAGTCTAAGAGGGTAACTATGTTGTAGGGCGAATAGAATGATTTGGATAAGTGCCAAGATCTACAATAAGCTCTATAAGCTTCCAAAATAATCCTCCAAAGGAAAGAAAGACTCTCCCTCTGAAAAACAAGCAATGGAAGAGGTGTTGTGACTTCTCACTGCAACACCCTGCAACACATAATTATGTTGCTGCAGCAATAACACTGTCCTGGAGGAGGATGCTTGGCCTCAAGCCTAGATGTGAGACAAATCAATAAAAATCCTTCAAGAGGCTTCTCAAGAAAGGAGGATGATTCCTAAGAAGGATATCCTTGTGCTAAGCAGCACAACAACTCAGCTAAATAGTCGGGATTGCAAAAATGTCTAAGCAGACATGAAATCACTAATCATATGCATAATGAACAATGGCTACCTTGCCCTCATTTTAAACAAATGAGAGCTCCCCCTCCATGGGTCCCACTCTATTAAGGTTTCCTCTTCAAGGAATATTCCCTTCTCTATCTCTGCGTTGTCCCATAGAGTGCTTTCCACCTCATACCTCTGCACTGGTTGACTTGGTCAAACCTCTTTGCAAATGTCTCCTTTCACACATGAGGGTGTGAAATCTAGTTCCAAGGCTGATCCCATTTCATACTAGAGGGATTTTATCCATTTTTTTATCGTCATTGGCCTCCTTACCCAATTATTCAACTTATAAGTGAAATTATCAAAATCTAATGTTCCAATTTATTAAAGGAAAATTTTGGAACATTACAAAACTTTTGTAGCTGCAGAAGCTGTTTGAGTTCTTAAATTAAAATTAGTATTCACCTAGCGTGTTGATTTCTCTTTCAATAATAATTCTTCAATTTTTTCTTCCATATTTATAATTTGCAGATTTTGTTCAATGATTAACTTCAACATCTCCTCCTTGTTATATTCATTTATGTAATATCCTTAGTATGTGGTTCTTCAGTTGAGGGTAGTTTGAGATTATTGCATAGAGAAGATATCTCTGCATTTTTATTTTTAGTGATTTCCTCAACTACCTTGCAATCTTTTGATTCATACACAACTTTCACTACAAGTTTTTCCAATGACTTCAATCTGTTGTCTTTAGCCAATGAAGACAATTTTCAATCTTCAACTAAGATTTAACATTTGACAGTGCAGCTTTCAGTTTGGAAAGTGACAATTGTTCTAGTAATTGGTTAAAATAGCATTTCTCTTGAATGCCTATGCATGTCCATCTGATCAATTGGATGGATCTGATTTTCATCAAAAGAGAAGACAGTCTTCTTGTAATCAACATGAGTCTTTGGAAATGGCATTGTTGCCTGCAGAAAGGCCATATGCATTGTTCCTTTCTCACTATCAAAGGCAGTGAGAATCCTATGTTGTGATGTATATGTTTGCTTCCAAAATTGACTATAAACATCAAATTTCAACACTTGATTCTTATGTTTGATGTCTAAGAATCTTGAGAAAATTTTTTTCTCTTCATAAGAGTTGTCATCTGAATGTTGAATAATCTCCAGTGGTTCTCTTGTGGGTGATGATGTTAGAGGATTTTTAGGAACACTAATGGATGTAGAATCTTAATTTTCTCCCAAATCTATGATCTATGGTTGTTCTCCCTCTGAAATTAAGGTGGAAGTAAGCTTCGGCTTTTTGTGCTGCAAGATAAAATCTTTCATGATTTCCTTAGCATGTGGAGGCTCTTCTCTGACTCTTTTATGTTGCTTACTATCAGGCACGGGGGTTTGTACATTAGAATTTTAAATGACCTATTCATCTGCTTCTTGGAGAGTGCCTTCAGCCCATTTATCTTGGTTCATGTATTTATCTATTTCTGCTCTGGAGGTATGAGTGTAAGAATTCGTTTTGAGTTCAACTCTTAGAGAAAAAATAATGCCATGGGGGTCATATGACCAAGTAAAACTTGGTTGAAACCCCGTATTTTTTGACAATGCATTTGCTTCAGCACCAGCCTCTCTGGTATTGCAGATGAAGGATCCAATGTTGGCTTTGATTTTAAACTGAGCTTTTCTCTTTCCTGAGAAAAAATGTAGCTCATTCATCTTTAACATTTTTCTAATGTACTCTAAGGAGAAAACTCTCATATGTGCATATCCTGGAAGCTTATATGGTGTGAGTTCACAGCCATATACCCTAATTTCTGTGTAATTTTTATACATTTACCAATCACCTGTCTTAGCTTGCTTGCTGAGGTGCATGATCCTTTTAATTGCTTCTCTAATTCTGGGCTCTGGTTGACTTGTAAGGAGCTGCCTTAATATATGTATGAATGAGTCTATGAACTCTACTAAAGAAATGGTTTTTGATGAAGCTCCAAATAATTATGTCTAGTGAACCACTGATTGAATCACTCCCTATGTATCCTTCTTGTTGAATTGGATAGGTATCATCTCTACCTGCTGAAACAAAAACATGTGAACAATTACAGAAGCATAATTGAACACTCCTTGTGTGGTAAAGTTCATGAATTTTTCATGTATATTTTCAGCCAAGAATTGTCTTTAATTATACATAAACAATGGTGATTTATCATTACTGCAAATAGAGAAGAACCCCATGATGGGTTCATCAATTGTTTCATTGTTTGGGTATCCTAACAGGTATGAAAGAAGGGAGATGCAGTGCTTGGAATCTATAGGAAATATGGAGGATGCGTATGGGAGATTTTTCTTGGGCAACTCTGCATCCTCAGGTAATAAAATGTCAAATATCTGAGCTATCTGAGGGGAAGATAGTTTGTGATAAAGGTCCATGAGAGCAGCAGGTGAGGAATAGGATAAGGAATAAAATGAAGGAATGAGTAGCATCTATTTTATGGTTCCAGGGGATATGGTGATCAGAATGTTTCCATTCTGAGCCACCACTGATCTAGTTATAGGATCATATTGCTTCTAACACCAGAAAATTATATTAGGAAAAGGATGAGTTTGTGGAAATGAAAACAAAGGCAACATGGATTCCCAGAACATGATAGGGTCTTGGTTATCTATGTGCTTATGTTTTAGCCACATATGTAGCTCATAGAAGTCGAATTCACAATGACAGTATGTGACTTTGAAAAATGGGTCGGATAGGGGTATGAGGTTGAGATTAACTTGTGGCGTTGCAGTAGGGATGTTTTCTACGACTCGTTTGGCGACCTCAAGGATGAATTCAATAACTGGATTCACGACCTGTACTTCCTTTGTCACTTGTTTCTTGGCTTTACCCTTAGGAGTCATTTGTATTTTGGTTTTTTCCTTCGGTGCCATGTTTGATAGGATGTCGAATAGGAAAGGGGTTTTGAAGAACTGGTTGTAGAAAAGGTGACAGGGTTTTAGAAGTAGGGAGAGTGGTCGCAGAATGTTAATGCTTAAGATAGAATGCAGAGATGATAAAAATTAATGGATAATGTAAAGTGATATCGGGCTCTCTGCAAATACTTTTATAGGGAGTGATCTAGGATTTAACTGTCTGTGATTAATGTCCTAGGATATGACCATAGGGGTTTAACGGATCTGATGGGGTTTAATGATTAACGGTCTAGGAGTGGGTTCAGTAGCCAATGGTGTGATTAGCGAGCATAAGTGGAGCATTGGAGGGTAATGATAAAATGTCGTGGATGGATGTGATTGGAGAGTGGGCTATATATTATGGCACGGGAAGGATATCCGTTGGTTGAAAGCGCGGGAGGAAACAGTCATCGGGCGCGGGAGGAATTATCGTTAGGTGTTGAAAAACCATTAGTGGATTTCAGGGGGGTACCTCCTAGTTTTTTGTTTTGGGTGGAGGGGTTGCGAAGTGTTGTGGTTCCGCCATGTCACAAAATTCTGCAACCATTAATACCACTTCATACCCCCCCCCCCCCAAGCGTTAACGAGAAACAGTCGGGGGGGTGGGGGGGTCGTGAAATGACTCTCTGCCATAGATCTAAGGTGAGTGTAATATCTGTCATCCAATCATGTCGACGCTTTACTCCTTCGATTTTACCTTTTTTCACTTAGTGACTTTATAGTTAAAATCAATAAGCGCTTATATATATCAAATTCAACAAATGAAAATTAAACTCCCTTTTGAAGGTTTTAATATCATAGATTAAAACTTTAATATCTTCAAGTATTCGGCGCATTTAAATAGGCGGCCATTGTTTTATTTAAAACACTAAAGCATTCACACATTCTTTTATTTCATGCTTCCCTAACATTTTCTTTTTCCTTTTTTCTTTAGAGAAAATCTACTCTAACATTTTATTCTAACATGGATGTGCATAAAAACTAATGTTTTCCTAACATTTTTTAATTTTTTCTTTTTCATCCATGTTCTAACTTAGCATTTTATTTTTAATTTTCAAACTACCATGCAAACTTATCAAAAAAAATAATGTTACAACATTGGCTCCAACTGTGGACTGCTTCCCCTGTGGGATGCAGAGAACAAGCAGTTCCATGCGCCATATCCTCGAGCTATGAAGTCTTTGTTGTAGAAAACAAGCAGAATTGAAATGGTAAAATAAAATTTTAATGTACAATGATGAAGTAGGATCTCCTTCAATATTGAATATAGTGTTTCAAAAATGTTCCTTTGACAGACAGCATTGAGAATTGTCCTTCCAAATTTTGTAGCACAAATGTGTTGTTTCCCTTTGCCTCTACAATGTTGAGTGGCCCAAAACATAAATTTTCAAACTTGCCATGTTTACCTTTATCTTCTCTCCTTGCATCCCATCTTAAGACTAAATCTCCTTCTCTAAGATCTCTTTCCCTTGTCTTTATATCAAAAATACTCTTCATCTTATTCTGATATCTCCTTATTTTATATTGAATCTCATCTCTTTTTTCATTTAATCCAATAATCCGATTTATTCTTCTAGAGAAATAATCATGTTCATCATTATATTCTTGTAGAAACTTAAGAACATGGAAAGCTAAATTTGTAGGAAAAATAGCTTCTTTTCCATAAACTAGTTGAAATGGAGATTTACCTGTTTATCTTTTGGGAGAAATCATGTTTTCCCAAACTGCATAAATCATATTATTGTCCCACTTTTTCTTTTGGTCTTCTAAATTTTTCTTGATTACCTTTATTAATCTCTTGTTAGATGATTCACCAAGAACATTTCCTTGTGGATAATAGGGAGTTGAATGATGCAATAGAATCTGATATTTATGGCAGAATTCAATCATCTTTATGTTACTGAATGTTGTGGCATTTTCAGTGACTATTTGTTGTGGACAACCAAATCTAGATAAAATTGTCTCTTCAATGAATTTTATTACAACTGAATTTGTGGAATTTCTTATAGGAATGTCTTCCACCCACTTGGTGAAATAGTTAGTAGCATTTAAGATCCATTTGTGTTGATTACTTGAAGTTGGGTGAATTTTGCCTATAAATTCTAATCCCCATTGAAGAAATGGTGTTGACTCTCCGCCATAGATCTGAGGTGAGTGTAAGATCTGTCATCCAATCATGTCGATGCTTTACTCTTTCGATTTTACCTTTTGTCTCTTAATGACTTTATAGTTAAAATCAATAAGCGCTTATATATATCAAATTCAACAAATGAAAATTAAACTCCCTTTTGAAGGTTTTAATATCATAGATTAAAATTTTAATATCTTCGAGTATCCAATGCATTTATACAGGCGGCCATTGTTTTATTTAAAACACTAAAGAATTCACACATTCTTTTATTTCATGCTTCCCTTACATTTTCTTTTGCCTTTTTTCTTTAGAGAAAATCTACTCTAACATTTTATTCTAACATGGATGTGTATAAAAACTAATGTTTTCCTAACATTTTTTAAATTTTTCTTTTTAATCCATGTTCTAACTTAGCATTTTATTTTTAATTTTCAAACTACCATGCAAACTTATCAAAAAAATTAATGTTACAGCATTGGCTCCAACTGTGGACTGCTTCCCCCTGTGGGATGCAGAGAACAAGCAGTTCCATGCACCTTATCCTTGAGCTATGAAGTATTTGTTGTAGAAAACAAACAGACTTGAAATGGTAAAATAAAATTTTAATGTACAATGATGAAGTAGGATCTCTTTCAATATTGAATATAGTGTTTCAAAATTTTTCCATTGACAGGCAGCGTTGAGAATTGTCCTTCCAAATTTTGTAGCACAAATGTGTTGTTTCCCTTTACCTCTACAATGTTGAGTGGCCCAAACCATAAATTTTCAAACTTGCCATGTTTACCTTTATCTTCTCTCCTAGCATCCCATCTTAAGACTAAATCTCCTTCTCTAAAATCTCTTTCCCTTGTCTTTATATCAAAAAGACTCTTCATCTTATTCTGATATCTCCTTATTTTATATTGAATCTCATCTCTTTTTTCATTTAATTCAATAATCTGATTTATTCTTCTAGAGAAATAATCATGTTCATCAGTATATTCTTGTAGAAACTTAAGCACATGGAAAGCTAAATTTGTAGGAAAAATAGCTTTTTTTCCATAAACTAGTTGAAATGGAGATTTACCTATTTATCTTTTGGGAGAAATCATGTTTTCCCAAACTACATAAATCATATTATTGTCCCACTTTTTCTTTTGGTCTTCTAAATTTTTCTTGATTACCTTTATTAATCTCTTGTTAGATGATTCACCAAGACCATTTCCTTGTGGATAATAGGGAGTTGAATGAGGTAATAGAATCTGATATTTATGGCAGAAACCAATCATCTTTATGTTACTGAATGTTGTGGCATTTTCAATGACTATTTGTTGTGGACAACCAAATCTAGATAAAATTTTCTCTTCAATGAATTTTATTACAACTAAATTTGTGGAATTTCTTATAGGAATGTCTTCCACCCACCTGGTGAAATAGTTAGTAGCATTTAAGATCCATCTGTGCTCATTACTTGAATTTGGGTGAATTTTTCCTATAAAGTCTAATCCCCATTGAAGAAATGGTGTTGAGACAACCACTGGAACTAGTGGAAGGGCTACTAGTTTTTTTATACCAGCAAACATCTGACATGGAACACAGGCTCTGACTTTTTCTCCTACTTGTGAAAACAGAGTAGGCCAATAGAATCTTGCCCTACGTATTTTTTATGTTGTTTCTCTCCAAGCATAATGGCCTCCACATATCCCTGCATGAAATTGATCAATGATTCCTTCAATATTTGATTATGTCAAGCAAAGTAGTAGAAATAAGAGGATATTTCCAGTATAAGTTGGCATTGATGATACAATATTTGATGGATTTCAACTTGAGTGTTTTGGATTAGCTTTTAGAAAACTGGGTTGGACATTCAAAATGGATCGAAAATGAACAATATCTGCATACCAATTTGATAATACAAACTTCTCATCAATGTGAACAGGGACTGTTTGAGTTGAAGGAGAAGGTTCTTGTGTATTCTTTCCTTGCATTCCTTGGGAAGGTGCTTGTGGATTCTCCCCTTCTGCATTTAAAGAAGGTTCTTGTGGATTCTCCCTTTCCAAATTTGAAGAAGGTTCTTGTGGATGCTTCTCAGAAACATCAAAAATAGATTTTATGCCCAATAATTTACAATTAGATTTAGCTAACAATTTAGCTCAACCTTGTCCCTTTACTAACTTGGTAGTTTTAATGGTAAGGTCAAACTCCAGGATTTGAGTTATCCATATTCATCTTCTTCCATCAGTTTTTGGTTGTGTAAGGACAGTTTTTACAGCATTGTTAGGTACATAGGAAATAATGGTAGAATGGAGGACATAGATTCTAAAAGATTTCAGGGCTTGAACTATGGCATAGGCTTGTTTTTCGATGATATCATATCTGAGTTCTGCATCTCTCACGACCATGATAAAAAATGCTATGGGTTGATCATGATAATCTTTATTCTTCTGCAAAACGACATCAGCAAGGGTGGTTTCAAAAGCAAAAGAGAATATACTGAAAGGCTCAGAGTTGTTTGTACTGGCTAAGGTTGGGGCTTCAAAAATGGCCTTCTTTATTTGGTCAAATTCATATCTTGCGGGAATGGTCCATTTGACTTCATGGTTCTTTTTAGCATATTTGTTATGTCTTTAACTATTTCTGCATAGTTAGGTATAAACCTTCTCAAAAAGTTAATTTTCCCTAAAAAGGCTTGTATCTCTTTCTTATTTCTAGGAAATGATAATGATTGAATAGCAAAGACCCTTCTGGGATCAATTACTACTTCTTATTTTGAAATAATATGACCTAGTAATTTTCCCTCTTTAATGGCAAACAATGACTTCTTAGGATTTAGAGATATTCCAAACTTCCTGCACCTATCAAAAACCTTCATCAAGTGGTTCAGATGTTTTTGATATGATTCATAGAAAAGAGTTAAATCATTAATATAAATAACAACAAATTTGTTTACCTTCCCAAAAAAGGCCAAGTCCATGGCTCTCTGAAATGTTTCTCCTGCATTTGATAGGCCAAAATGCATTTTGGAATACATAAATGTACCCCAAGGTGTAGTAAAGGTCGTCTTCTCCCTGTCCTATGAATTCACCAATATCTGATTATAGCTATAGAAGCCATCAATCATAGAGAGTCTATTAACACTTGACACTCTTTTAAGTAATTGATCCATCTTTGGAAGTGGATAGTTATCTTTCAGGGATGCTTTATTAAGGTTTCTAAAATCCACACAAAGTCTAATTTCACCATTCTTTTTTCTGACATGGACTAAATTGGCAAGCCAATTAGAATATCTTAAAGGGAAAATTATTTGGGCATCTAAAAGCTTCTTAAGTTCTTTTTCTATGGTGGGAAGTAGAACTGGATTCATCCTTCTTAACTTTTGCTGATAAGGCTTTGCTTCTGGTTTTAGTGGAAATTTATGCTCAATTAAAGATGTTTCATAAGTTTTTAAATCATTTCAAGAGTTAAAGATGCACAAAGTTTAATTTTTTTAATCTCCTCATCAATACCAATATTAGTGTCTTCTATGTTATCTTCTAGTAAAACATGATCAAGAGCCCTCCCTCTCCACATTAAAAGCAATCAATATATTTTTGTCAATTTAAGTAGAATAACTTGACTGATTTAGAGGTTGAATAGAAGTAGTTTCAGTTTTATCAGTTTTTACTTGAGGTTCAATTATTACAAGGTTTTAAGGAGGTCTACCAGGACCAGCTCTAGGTCTTAAGTGATATCTTCTATTGAGTTCTGCAATCAGAAACTCAGAAAAAGCTTGATATTTAGAAACCTAAGAAGTATCTTGGTCTTCTTGAGGGGTTTGACATTGGGGGATAGGAACAATGGAAGTCTGAGGTGATGTATGATCTATGTTATTAATATATTCACTGATAGGTAAGGTATTTTCATTAGGTTTTTTATCATAAATCAACAATGGTGTGGGTACTTGTTGGTCATTATGAGGCCTCTGAAGTATTTGCAATGGAGCAGCCTTTTTATACTGACCTAGAACCTGTGTTTGGGGTCTAGAAATAGTTTTTTGGATTTTTCTTGATTGAGTTTCAAATCTTATTTGATAGGTTTCTAAGAAGTGATGTGATTTCATCTATTTTTTCATCTTCACTTTTATATTTAGAGGAAGAAGAAGCTTCCTGATTTGATTTTAATTTATTTTGGGATTTTTTAGCTTTATCTTTTAACTTGGTTGATCCAGACCTATTTGCTTCGACCTCTATAGCATTAGTTTGCATGTCCTATAAAGTTCGGGATGTTTTTTATCTCAACATGACAGCAAAGGCATCCTCAAAAGCCTTTGAAAATCTAACCTTAACTACTGCTACATGAGGTTTACAATTAGGAGTCATTTTGTGGTAAATTTTATTAAATATTTTGATGGAATCAGCAACTGGTTCTCCAAAATTTCTTTTTAGGTCTTCAAAATCAGTTAAGAAATACACAGGGTCCTTTTTCACTCCCCATTGGTTTTTAAATATATTAGTTAATTCTTTCCATGATCTAATAGAATCAACTGGTAATTTCCTAAACCTAATCCTGGCATTCCCTTTTAGGGATTGCATAAACAAACTCATATAAATATTTTCATGTTATCTACAAAATACCTAAATGTTGCTAGATGGTCTTCGGCTAACAAACTAGTTTCTCCATTAAATCTAGGAAGGTGTTTTAAATATCCTAGAGGAAAATCATTAAGGATAGAAGGAATTAAAAGAGGAGCATATATTGCTTGTACAATTGGTCTAAAACTAGCCATACTTTAAGATGTTGATGTAGAGGAATGAGTGTTAGTAGTTGAAGAGGAAGAAGTAGAATTTGTAGGTGAAGATGGAGAGGATGGAGGTGAGGAATGAGGTGGAGAAAGAGGAGGATAATGAAATGGGATGGAAGACCTTCTTTGAGACCTTAAAGGAGTTCTAATAACCAGTTTTTGAACCTCATCTTCTCCTTCTCTCGGTTCAAATAAAGGATTCGAATAAAGAGAATAGAGATCTTCTGGTTGATGTGAAGTAGAAGGTGCAGAATATGTAACAAGGGAAATGAAATTAGTAGGTTTGAATCCAGGAAAGTTTAGATCCAAATCCTGCTCTGATATAGGAGATTTAGAAGGTTCTTGGGGCAATTTATAGGACTCTAAATAATGAAATAACAAGGCTAATTGAAAATCCACTCCTTTAGATACTAGCTCATGTACTATGTGAGGTACGTCTTCTGATTCTAAAGGAATAGGTGCAAATCTGAAAGGATCGGGAATTAAATTGATCTCATGTTGAGAAATAGAAGAAGAAGAGGTTTGATGCCTTCTTCTAGAATAAGCTCTTCTTACCAGTCTCTCTAGATCTGATAAGGGTTGGAAAATCTCAAAGTCAGATCAAGATCTAGTGTGCTTTGAAGGAGCCATTTTGGTCACAGTGGAGTCACCAGGTGAGATATTTTGACCTAACTAAACCTTTAGTCACCTTAAAGGATCAGGGTTTTATCATTGTCCCAGGGAAAAAAAATCAAATTCGTTCCCCAGCAATGGCACCAAATTGATGTTGTCCTTCGAGATATTTGTGGTAAATAATCATGCCAAAGCATATATAAAGTTTTGTTGTGTTTTGTAATTTTGGAGGACCAATGTATAAGATAACTTTTAGCAAACATTTAGTGATTAAATCTTCCAAATAATATCAGTAATTACAAGTAAGGGTTGCTTATTTATCTCACATAGTGATTACGATTTTGTAAAATGATTAAGTAGATTTATGTAAAAATATATGATTATCAAATATTCAGATTGAATTATTCAATAAGTCATAAGCTTGAAAACCTTTAAACAATGTCTAAAATTTCAAAAAATTACATTTAACATTATCAAGATGCTGAAAATTTATAAATGAAAGGGACTTACATCAAAAAATTGTTAAGTAAATCATTCTTTATATTGATAATAACTTCGGGAGAAATTATAAGATCACTAAAACACAGTTAATCTCACCTAGTTATCTTGATAACAATTAAACATATGAAAATACAAAATGTATGAAAACTGGAAATAACTCATAGAGAGAATAAATCTTTATGAGACAAATTCAGAATCTTTCTTTAATTATTGATGATCAAAAATACTTGTACAATTTATGCTTACAAAAATTCGCTCATCCAAGGGTGAAACCCTTAATAACTTGAGATGAGAATTATTTATACTAATTCCCAAAACTTAGAATATCTGGGAAGACATAAATGCAAACTTTGACTTATTTATTGCAATTGTATATAACGTTTATAGTAATCTTATAATTTAATCAACTTATCATCTAATCCTACCAATCTTGGCAGTGCTTTATGATGTAAAACATTAAACTTAGTATGAAATATTTGAATTCACATTTGGTCTGCAATTGGTTGATTAAATTTCTTTTCTTCAAAACTTTCTTTATCTCCAAAATGGTTGCAATTTTGTCAAATATGTTGATTTATTCCAACTCTTATATGTTCTCAAGCTTCTTTTTTAGATACTCTTTCTTCTCTTGAATAGCTTCTCTGCATTTAATTATGAGCTCTTGATTTTTGAAGATAATCTGTATGGATGGCCCTACCTCTGTCATAGACTTGTTGATGTCTTCCCAGATGTTCTGCTTAGCTTCAACCAGAGTTTCTTCCATCAGAGATTCACTCTCTATTTATTTTATCTTAAGTCCTAACTGATGAGTCTTTTGCATTTCCTCCATGTAAAAAGTGTCATTCTTAATCTTCTGTGACTCAAGAATTTGAAACCTCTGTTGTAATTTCTCATGTGCATGCTTCTGAAGGGCCAAAAATTGTGCCAATTTTTCTTCAACATTTGTATTAAAAGTTGTTGAAAGTTATGTACCTACAGAAGATGCTTGAGTTTCTAAATTAGGATCAGTATTTACCTGGAGTGTTGATTTCTCTTTCAGTAGTAATTCTTCAATTTTTTCTTCCATCTTTCTAATTTGCATATTTTGATCAATGATCAACTTTAGCATCTCCTCCTTGTTATATTCATTTTCTACAATCTCCTTATTCTGTGGGTCTTCAGTTGAGGGTAGCTTGAGTTTTCTTTGCAGAGAAGAGATGTCTTCATTGTTCTTTTTAATGATTTCCTCAACTTCCTTGCAATCTTTTGGGTCATACCCAATTTTCACTACAAGGTCTTCCAATGACTTCAATCTGTTTTCTTCAGCCAATGAAGACAATTTTTCAATCTTCAACTGAGATTGAACATTTGACAGTGCAACTTTCAGTTTGGAAAGTGACATGGCTATTGTGGTCATTATTGAAAGTAGCATTTCTCCTGACTACCTGTGCATGTCCATCTGATCAATTGGATGGATCTGATTTGCATCAAAAGGGAAGACAGTCTTCTTGTACTCAGCGTGAGTCTTTGGAAATGGAAATGTTGCCTGCATAAAGGCCATCTGCATCCTTCCTTTCCCACTGTCAAAGGCAATGAGAAGCCTATGTTGTGATGAAGATGTTTTCTTCCAAAATTGACTATAACCATCAGATTTCAACGCTTCATTCTTGTGTTTGATGTCTAAGAATCTGAAGAAAATGCTTTGCTCTTCAGAAGAGCTGGCATCTAAATTTTGAATAATCTCCAGTGGTTCTCTTGCAGGTGATGATGATGGATGATTTTTAGGAACACTTGTGGATGTAGAAACTTTATTTTCTCCCAAATCTATGATCTATGGTTTTTCTCCCTCTGAAAGTAAGGTAGAAGTAAGCTTCTGCTTTCTATGTTGCAAGATAAACTCTTTCATGATTTCTTTGGAATGTGGAAGCTCTTCTCTGACTCTTTTATGCTACTTATTGTCATGCACAGGGGTTTGTACATTAGAAGTTGAAATGACCCGTTCACCTGCTTCTTGTAGAGTGCCTTCAACCCACTCATCATGGTTCATGTATTTCTCTATTTCTGCTCTGGAGGTATGATTGTAGGAAGTCATTTTGAGTTCAACAATCGGATCAGAAATAATGCCATGGGGGTCATATGACCAAGTAAAACTTGGTTGTAAACCCATATTTTTTAACAATGCATCTGCTTCAGCACCAGCTACTCTGGTATTGCAAATGAAGGATCCAATGTTGGCTTTGAGTTAAAACTGAGCTTTTCTCTTTCCTAAGACAAAATGTAGCTCATCCATGTTTAATATTTGTCTAATGTACTCTAAGGAGAAAATTCTCATAGGTATCCTAACATGTATGAAATAAGGGAGATGTAGTTCTTGGAAGCTATATAAAAGATGGAGGATGTGTATGGGGGATTTTTCTTGGGAAAATATGCATCCTCAGGTAAGAAAATGTCAAATATGTGAGCTCTCTAAGGGAAAGATAGTTTGTGATAAAGTTCCATGAGAGCAGGAGGTGAGAAATTGGATAAGGAATCATATGAAGGAATGAGTAGCATCTGGTTTATGGTTTCATGGGATATGGTGATCAGAATGTTTCTATTATAAGCCACCACTGATATGGTTATAGGATCATACTGCTTCTGACAACAGGCAATTAGATTAGGAAAAGGATTAGTTTGTGGAAATGAAAACAAAGGCAACATGGATTCCCAGAACCTGATAGGGTCATGGTTATCTATGTGCTTCTATTTTACCCACAGATGTAGCTCATAGAATTAGAATTCACAATGACAGTCTGTGACTTTGAAAAAGGCATCGGCTAGGGGTATGAGATTGAGGTTAAGTTGTGGCGTTGCAGTAGGGATGTTTTTTGCAACTGGTTTGGCGACCTCATGGATGACTTCAGCAACTGGATTGATGACATGTACTTCCTCTATCACCTGTTTCTTGGCTTTACCCTTCGGAGTCATTTTTTTTTTTTTTTTGGCCTTGGGTGAAATGTTTGATAGGATATCGACTAGAAAATGGGTTTCGGAGATTGGGTTGTAGAAAAGGTGAAAGAGTTCAGAAGTAGGGAGAGTGGTCACAAAATGCTAACGCTTGAGATAAAATGCAGAGGTATTAAAAATGAATGGAGAATGTAAATTGATATCGGGCTCTCTGCAAATAGTTTTATAGGGTGTGATCTAGGATTTAACAGTCTATGATTAACGGTATAGGATATGATTATAGGGGTTTAACGGATCCGATGGGGTTTAATGATCAACAATATGATTAACAGTCCAGGAGCGGGTTCAGTAGCCAACGAGGTGATTAACAGACGTAAGTGGAGCATTGGAGGTATTTTTTTATTTCATGCTTCCCTAACATTTTATTTTTCCTTTTTTATTTAGAGAAAATCTACTCTAACATTTTATTCTAACATGGATGTGCATAAAAACATTAATTTCCTAACATTTTTTAAATTTTTCTTTTTCATCCATGTTCTAACTTAGCATTTTATTTTTATTTTTCAAACTACCATGCTAACTTATCAAAAAAAATAATGTTACAACAATAGTGATTAAAAATCCAAGTAGAATTGAATTCATATGAATACCTCCAGTATAAATGGGTTTTAAAAATGGTTTAAAATGGTATGCTAAAAATGATGAGGAGTACCATGTTTGATAGAGCTTCTTGTGATTTTTTTACTAGACCAACAAACACTATTTGGAGTGTAACTTTTTCGTTAAAGATAGGATCGATGTGATTTTGGAGATTAATGTAGATTCATTTTTTCTATACAGTAGAAATAGGTTTTTAAAATCCTTAGTTTTGATATTAGAAAATTTCTGATGAACATACCTATGAGGCAGAGTTTCACTGTGTTGATTTTAAGACATCCAGTCACTAAATAGAATAAATTTTCATTTGACCTCCAAATGGGATGATTAAAATGTGTATTGAACTAGACTTGAATATCTATATCCCATATAAATATTTTTTGAAAAGAAGATAATTTTTATGTGAAATACTCCAACGAACAGTCAAGACCTAAAATTGTCAACATGTAGATTTTTCGACAAGTAGTTAGTATTTTGAGAATAGCTTTTTCATATGATGTGGGATTGAGGTGATTAAAATTTATTTGGAAACTATATATCAAGGTCTATATTAATTATACAGATCATTTCAAAATGTTTCCATTAGACCCCTCAAATCAATGTTCTACTAACTTTGTCCTCAAATTTTCTCTTGAAATCTAGTGTTTATTTTGATCAATTTTTTTATTTGCGATCCAAATTGAAAAATCAAAATGGATTTAAAAACCAAATTTCAAGATATTTCTTAATTAAAAACATTATTTTTTTAAATGATCCCATAGGGTTTCCCAAAAGAGGATTTTCCTTACTTCATTTTTTCATGAAATCCTTTCAAATGAGTATTAAACAATGATGTGAAGATTTATTCATGAGAGTTTAAACCAAAAGTCTTATTGTGAACTCATTTTACCTATTTATTTATTTATGTTATTCTATCCTACTCTATTGTATAAAAATAATTCATTCTCTCAAGTATAATATAATTTCCAATGCATCGATTTGCGTAACAAGATCATAAGTAATCACATCCAAGTTTGAAAAATATACTTTAATGAATGCTTGGACCAGAAAAATTGTTTTATCATAAATATTTGATGCTAAAGAATGTTGAAAAATGGAGTAGTGTTTTGGCCTAATTACTATTTGAAACCAAGTTTTGAAATGATCTTTCTTTTTCTTGGCTTTCCTTAATTTTAATATCACAAAGTTCTTCTTGTGGAACTTGTTCAAAATCATGAATGCACAACGGATCTTGTGATACATATTATAGAAATTATTTAATTTTTAGCTCTATTGCTTGAACCTCATTGCGTGTGATCCATAACTCATCGATCTCCTTACAAAGATAACTAGAAGAAGCTTCCTGATTCGCTTCTTGTGGATCCTTTTCATGGATTCTTTGTTCCTATTCTATATTTTGAAATTAAGATTCTTCCCTAGTGACCATTCTAAATTGTGGACAAGGATTTGAGAAGATCCTTGTGGTGGCATGCCCTCCTTCTAAATGAATTCTTTAACATCATTTTTTGTAGATATTTGTTTTGCGAATGGATTTTTTTAGTTAGTGAGTTTTTTTTTTTAATGGTTGGGAGGTTCTGTTTTGGGAATCTACCTTTCTAATTTCCATGTATAAGCATGAATAACCATAATGAAAAGTTTTTTTTGTTTTTGTTTGTTTGTTTTTTTTTTTTTCTAAACATTCTTCCTAAGTAGCTCTTTCTAAGCATGCTTCCCCAGCAACGGCGCCAAAAATGTTGGGTCAATTTACTAAGTAAACTAATGTCGGTATTTTACTTGTCAATCTGGGTTTGTAGACTTGGAAACATGTCCAAAGTTTATGGATTTTAGGTAGAGTCAATTTCGGAAGGCAATGCTCAAAGGTTATAGGAAATGCATAATACAAATACAAGTTCTAATTTTAAAGAAACTAAAAATTATCTAATTCAAGATGCAGTGAGTGAAGGAAGAGGCTCCTAACATAGGAGGTCCTGGTTGTCATTCCCCACAGTATTTCCTCAAGAAGAGAGAATAAAGAGGAGCAGCTTGTGATGTGTAGAAAGCAAGAAAAGAGGCTCCTAACTTAGGAGGTCCTAGTTTTCCTTCCTCACAGTTCTACTCCAACAACATTACATTGCATCAAATCATAAACTGGAATTCAAGAAAAAATTCAAGAAATGCAAGGATGATGTTTAGTTGTGATTCATAACTTGATAGAAAGAGAATTTAACTTAAATCCTTGGTTGTCCTTTCATACGTGTTGTAGCCTCTACAACACCCTCCAAAAATTCACCCTCTAAAATTTTTTGGAGCCCCTGAGCATCGAAATGGCTAAGTCAAAATCTGTAGTTAAATATTTTTCAAGAAAATTTAAGAGTCGCTGAGTCGTAGAATAGGTTTTCTCCCAAATCTGTGACCTAGTGACCCCGCAACCTCTCAGGTCGCTAAGTCGCTAAGTCATAGATCTCTTTCAATTTTCAAACTCGCGACCCCGCGACCCTCCAAGTCGCGAGGTCGCGCCTCTCTTAAACACGGGACATTTGTGACCTAGTGACCTCATTAATTGCTCGCACGCGCGACCCTTTATAAATAGGAGGGTCTCTAGGTCGCATTTTTTTCACGTGACGGAGAGCGAAAAAACGCTTCTGACAAGCCAACTGGAGTGCGATTTTCTCGGGTAAGTTGTCATTTCCTCTTATTGTTTCCATTTTTTCCTTTTATTGCCATGTTCCCTTTACCTTATCCCTTTTTAAGCCACCCACCATTCCTCTTTTTCTGATCCTTTAGAACCTGAGATGCCCTAATTATCCAAACATTGCTCCTCCTTGCACATTTTTTCAATCACAAGTCACCCAGCCTCCCTTGTATTTGTTTTTCTCCTTGAACTACTTCACCTCCATGTTTTGGGTTGCCCACTTAGTCTTTGCATTGTTTAAGTAAAAAAGGAATTTACCACAATGACGCAAAGGACCGCGTCACTTTTTAAAACCCCCGGCCAGCCCTAATGCGACCTTTGACCCTTGCGACTTCGCGACCCTTGTGACCCAGCGACCCCGATCGCTGAGTCGCCAGGTCCTAGCTGCACTCAAAATTGATGTTGGCGACCTTTGCGACCCCACAACCCGGTCTCCAAGTCACAGGATCGCACCCTTTCGAACCTCCAAACCTTTGCGACCCAGCAACCTTGTGACCTTGTCACAGGGTCGCCTAGTCGCAAGGTCGCTACCTTATGAAAGTTTAAACCTCGCGACCCTAGCAACCCATCGACCCAGTCCCAAGTCACTAATGCGCCCTTTCCTGGGGTTTCAGTTGGGTAAATTTAATAAGTTGTATCTAGGCTATTATCATTATGGCATCTTTCTTATCCTGGGATTCTTTTATGAACATGCCAGGTGAGTTTGAAGCAGACTTAGAGTGCATCTCCATCTCTTCCGACTCGAGCGACATGGGACCTCTGGCAGTGCGCAAGAAGAACAAGAGCCCAGAGATAGAAGAAATAGAAATGGAAATACCAATGTATCCTCCCCCGATCTATAGGGATACCACATATACATTTGCCAAAGGAGACAGCATGAGCTGGTATCAAGTATACCAGGAATTCACACGACCAGAATTCCCAGAGGACCTCCATGACCGGCAAGTATATGTACAAGTTAAAAGGTCAAAACTTCACTATGCAGGTGCCCACCCTGCTATATTCCCATGCGCAAAAGTCATCGAATGGATCATACAGAATACTGACCCCAAAAATTTGGTAATTTGAGACCATGAAAGCAAAGCTTTTGCAACTCTAAAGGACTCGGATGCTGAGTTTTATTATGTGCTACCAAAATGATAACAAACCTTCACAGAAGAATAGGCCACCACCCATGCAGTCGCCATAGCAGATACCCTGAAGGGGTGGTGGGAGGAACTCGAAAAGTTCAAATTCAAGAAGGATCAGGAGTATCCAGTGGTGGGCCTTAGAAAGGTATATAAGTTGGTGGCAGCTATGCTTTGTAGGGTATACGGTCGTCCCGATTGCACCACTTTCAGTGGCACTTGGGTATCCCTGATTAACTATGTCACTGTGCATGTCACTCGTGTCAATTGGGCTATCATGCTAATGGCGTCTCTCCAGACCAACATATCCTCGGGACTACCACCAGAAGAGGGATATCCATCTGAATTTTACATGGCTTCTTACCTATTGGATGTCATTTGTTCCCGGTGCCACTTTGAGGGATGGGCGCACAACTGGGACCCAGAGCAGGCGTGCCCAGTTCACATAGAAATGTAGGTATTCTGGGATTCCAAGTACAAGCAGGATATAGAGCCAATCTCGCAACATTTCATCCCTGCGCTCTACAGGAAATTGTTCGGTCAAGATACCCCATGTATGTCCTGGAGAGACATGGAGACATTAGTCAAGGTGACCCATTGGTTCCCACTCACTGATTATACTTTTATTCGATTCTTTGGTTCATTCAAGACTCCCCATGCTATGCCCTGATTCGTTACAAACAAGATGCTTCTTCAAGAACTATGTTATCAGATGACTTCCGGTTTCTCCAAGGTCCTGACTAAAGGTAAGAAAAATCCATGGCCTACACTGACGCTCACCATTGGTGCCTACATGGTTAAGGATTTCAGGGAAGTAGAGGCAAAAGTGGAACAAATGAAAGGTTTCTACCTAGGGCCTTTGGATCGTCGAACGTATGATCCTGAGAGGATAGTCCCTGATCACTACAAACGGGCCAAGTTCAAATGGAGCTACCAGCATACTGAATGCCCATATGAAGATGAGAAAAGGAACTGGTATAACGTAGATAGGGAACTTTCCCCAGGAGCATGGTCCGATCAGGAAGACCCCGATGATCATACTTTGGAAGAAAGAGCCCGCGAGCTGGGAGGCGCCTCTTCTTCCCGGGCCAAGAAGCCTCGAACCAGCACGAGTCACAACACTACCACCCAACAAAAAGAACAAGAAGCAAGAGCTCAGCTGGGAGCTGAAAAGAAGGCAAAAGAAGATGACGATAAGCATAGAAAGAACCTGAGAGCAGAACAAAGGAAGAAACAGGCAAAAGATGCCTGGAAAAGAAAGGAAGAATGGGAAGCAAAGGCTGAGGCAGAACGGCAGCTCAAAAAATAATTACATCAGGTCGAGGTCGAACGAAAAAGAAAGGAAGAACAAGAATCAGAAGCAGAAGCAGAGCGCAGGCAGAAAGTAGAACAGGACAAGGCAGAAGTAGAAGCAGAGCACAGGCAGAAAGCAGAACAGAACAAGGCAGAAGCAGAGCAGCTTCAGAAAGAGGAGGAAGAAAGAAAGAGAAAAGAAGAGGAAGATCGAAGATCAAAAGACATCGAGACATCTCCTCCAGTCACAGAATTACAAACTGAGCTGCAGCCCATCGAGCACTACTACATTTGGCGAAAATTCTGACACTTGTTTCCGACGCTTTTGACCAAATGTCGGAAATTTTCCCAAATTTTTTCCATCCCGCCCGAAATCGTCACTATACCGACGTCTATAGAAAAGTGCCGCAATACCGACACTTAAAAACGTGTCGCAATTGCGACGTTTAGAGGAAGACGTCGCAATTGCGACACCATGGCCCAAAGCGTCGCTATTGAGACGAATCTAAACGTCGCAACTGCGACACAATGTCTAGGTGTCGCCATTGCGACGTTTGGAGGCACCCGTCCTAATAGCGACGCCTTTTCCGCCGTCGATATAGCGACAGTTATTTTCGCGCTACATAAAAATACCAAACTTATATGCGCGCTACATAAAAATGATTTTATTGTTTCGTATTTGTCGCAATAGCTACATTAACGTTTGATATCACGCGCGCATTCGCCCTCTGCTCTTGCAGAACAGCATTTGCCCTCAGCATTCGCGCTCAGCTCTTGCAGAACAGCATTTGTCCTCAGCATTCGCCCTCATCATTCGCCCTCAGCTCTTGCAGAACAGCATTCGCCCTCAGCGTTCGCCCTCAGCTCTTGCAGAACAGCATTCGCCCTCAGCTCTTGCAAAATGGTAAGTTCTTACTGCAGGCCCTTCCTCCTATAGTAGGGTTGACTCTATTTGGGTTTTTTTGGTCAATTCCATTGGATTGTGTTAGGCCGTAGGGTTCTCTCTAGATGTCAAGAATCAAGATTCAATACCCTCTATTATCTTCATCACCCAATACAAGATTTAAATTTTTCCCAAAGAAACGCTTATTAATTTGGCAGCCATTATTTCTCCCTGCTTTAAAAACCCTACATTTAAATGAAAACAAGCATTGCATTTCAACTACAAAAATATATTAGTGTTCAAATGTACATGTGTGCTACATTAACGTCTGATATCACGTGCGCATTCGCCCTCCGCTCTTGCAGAACAGCATTCGCCCTCAGCTCTTGCAGAACAGCATTCGCCTTCAGCATTCGCCCTGAGCTCTTGCAGAACAGCATTCGCCCTCAGCATTCGCCCTGAGCTCTTGCAGAACAGCATTCACCCTGGATTCCCCCTCAGCTCTTTCAGAACAGCATTTGCTCCCCGCCCCGTGCACGCATTTGCCCTTAGCATCGCCCTCGCCGTTCGCCCCCGCCCTCTTAATAGCATTCGCCCCCGCCCCGCAAAATGGTAAGTTCTTACTGCAGGCCCTTCCTCCTATAGTAGGGTTGACTCTATTTGGGTTTTTTTGGTCAATTCCATTGGATTGTGTTAGGCTGTAGGGTTCTCTCTAGATGTCAAGAATCAAGATTCAATACACTCTATTATCTTCATCACCTAACACAAGATTTAAATTTTTCCCAAAGAAACGCTTATTAATTTGGCAGCCATTATTTCTCCCTGCTTTAAAAAACCTACATTTAAATGAAAACAAGCATTGCATTTCAACTACAAAAATCTATTAGTGTTCAAATGTACATGTGTGCATCACTTGTGTAGGGTATTCCTTTTCCACTTTCACATTATCCAAGAATGTGTGCAGTGTAGTTCATATTTTTTGTGATTTAGATTGCCTTGAAAAAGGAAAGGTAAATTATTTCCCACGGAAAAAGAAGGTTTTCCCTTTTATAGGTTGTTTGGACTTACGTGGAAAAATTTATGGTATGCCTTTCATATTATGTAGTTTAAATTTGAATTAACAGATTATTCTACATGAAAATATAATTACCTATGTGATGTCCTTCATCACTAATTAAAATTATAGGCTTTCAATTTCCTAGACTCTAACTCATCCGATGCTAAATTCTAGGTTCTCATTGGTGGATCACTCTTCCATTGATTTCCTTTCCCTCTGGATCTTGTCACACTTTAAAAGTCATCAATGATACATATATTATTTCAGGTATCCCAAAAGGCTTTATAGTAGAACATATTGTGAAGTTTTTTTGACACTTGAGGATTCTTTTTAGAACCGCAACGTGGTCTATGCTATCGAGTTATATACCAAGCAACTTGTCCTTAATAACCACACTATGAGGTAGGTTCAACCAGTTTGAACTTGTTGGGACATAGCATATGAAGTTGTGTGATGAGTCCATATCATAGGTCTATTATGGTGAAAAAAGTGAAGACACGTAATGATAGTTATTATGTTAACATTACTAGAAACATTTTCGAAATTATCCATGCTATCAAGATGTCAAAAATCCAGGCATTAGGTGTCAATACTCGTAGCTAATAGATAATAATAATAATATAAAAAAATCACAACTTTATTCTTGAAATATGATTGTTACACATTGGTAACCTAGTTCATGAGTTACTATCACCCAAAGATTGCAAAACAAACTTAAAATATAAATTAAACCAACATGAGAATCCAACTAAGGGTTTCTCAACAAAATCATGCCATAACCTAGAATTTTGAAACCCAAATTTGAATCCATCATAAGTAATACAATGCAAACTCAGATGGATGTTCAATGCATGTTTGCATGCTACACTTATTCTTTGTCTAGATATCATTTTTTAAATGGAACCATTAGTCAAGCCCACAATCCTTTTTATGTGAAAAATTTCAGCTCTATTTGAGCTCTTTTTTGCTCCACCACCTCCATAAACCAGTGTTACACGGGGTCTCACCCCCCCACCTAGGGGTCTATATTCCTCGCCCCCTCGCGCTCCGGGGTCTTGGGGACTTCTAGGGGATGTTTCCCTCATGCCCCCTCACGTCCCCTCACCGCCCCTTTTAGTTTATGGTTTCGTGTTAAAAGTTGATGTGCCACTTAGCATATTTGAGAATCCAAGTGATTCTGATTCAAATGGTGACATGGTTGATCCTGATATATTCGTGCAGAAGTTGGATGCAGAGACTAGTGGGGCATTAACTTGAGCATTTATGCTCATTTATCATTATGATGATATCATTTGATATTCATATGTTATGTTTTATGTTTTATGTTTCAGACTTGAGTTGTAAACTTCAGTTTAAACTCTATTTTGAATCTTGATATAATATGTCATATGATATCTTAAACTTTATTTTCATTGTACATTGTTAGTAGTTACATTAATGATTATATAGTTACAAACTTACAAACTTACATGCATGATCGTATGATGTATGTTTTAACTTTTAACTTTTAAATTTGTTTCAATTATATGATTCATCATTCATCGATTTGTAATTTTATCATTTATGATTTATCTTTCATGATGAAAGTGTATGATGACTGTATATACATTCCTTGAAAAAATATAGTTACATTTTAAATATTAAATTTTATAATTTTTATGACCCCGACGTCCCCCCACGTTTCCTGAAAATTGGTAGGGAGCTTTTGCATAGGCCGCTCCCTCGTCCCCTCGCTCCCACCTCCAGGGGACTTGGTGGAACATTTCCATAAACATATGCAAACATATATCATGATCTTGGAATTCCATTACATATGTATGTGCCAATGTTCCATAATCATGCCCCATCATCAATTTAAGAAATTTCCATTGAATATCAAATTATGGAGGGGAGGAACTTTTTGCTACAACATTTGGCTCAAAATCAGGGACCATCTCCGTATGAGGTGAATGAGAACTATAGATATTTGAAGAAGTAGATTAGTGCCTTTTCCTCTGGCCATGGAGTCATATACAGTCATCCATCACAAAAAATTTGTCTTTGTTCATTCTCACCTTGAAAGTTGCAAAAATTCATGCCCTAATTGAAACGACACTAAATTTGAAAGATATAATAAAAATGCAAACTAGAAGTGCCCTATTAATACAAAGGGAAAACCTTCCTACCTACCCTAACTGAGATAAATTTTGATTGAATAGGAAACATGATATTTCCTATGGAGTTGATCCAACAACTTGTTAAATGTATGGGACTAAATCATGCATTTGATTTCTAGGGAAACATGCGCATGAAGAGAAAAAGTGCATAATTAATGGAAAATCCATACATGCCACTTATAAAAACTACACCGAAAGGTCAAAAAATACTTAAGGCCTTAACTTAATTTGAATCCAAAAATGACAAAACAGGATTAGTGAAAACACGAGAGTGGTGTGGGTGAACAACATAAATAAAAAGTGAAGATACCTTTCTCCAAGATGCCTTTGTCACCGTTGTATGAAAACATGTTTTCCTTTCCCTTTATACATGCAAGTGAATGCATTATAGGTATGGTGTTTTCCCAGAATAGGAGAAGCCTACTTAAATATATCATTCGTGGATTGAATGTTTGGGTGTCTGATGAAGCCTCGAAAATTGCTGCTACAACATTGGGGGATAACCACCCGGTCCGGACCTTAATGTAGCTCCTTTTCCGTTTATGATAGTGGCTTCGACTGGTTTAACTAGGTCCAGTTACCTTTTCGGCCCTATCGCTATTGGTTTACGATATATCATTAACTACCAATAGACAGGGATATCAGATCAATTCTTCTTGTTGATCAGGCAAGAGAATGACCCTTAAGCTAATTTGGATTCAGCCAAACCACAACTAAGACTTTGCCTCTTAGAGAAGAGGAATTAAAAGAATGTAAATTTAATCTAATTGCAAACTTATTCTCTAATGCAAGCAAAAAGAAACTAATCTAAATCCTATCTCAATCAGGTAGATGAAAATCTAACCCAACTAAGAGCAAGATAATTAAGTGATGAGAATTAAAACATGTCTGGCTTTTAATTAATGTCAAACTAATGAAGAAATTCAATTAGTTCACATTTGTGAGTACCAAAACACATTCTATTGAGACCATTCGACTAAAATAATAAATCAACAACACTCCGGAAGAAATTCACAAAAATGATATCGATTATCATATCAGTCAAACTAATAATTAAACAATAACATGTGGAATAAATTCACAGCACATTACTATTTAATAAATCAGTGTTATAAGACAGATTTCTGAGTAATGGTTACTCAGAAATCAGAGTTTAATTCATAAGAGCATAGATACTTAACAATTTGAGACAAATTATCCATATCAACATAAATGCCAAAACATGAATAAAATGAAACAACAATTTTATTAACATAAAAATGAAACTGGTATTTGATACAGAAATGTCAAAAATACCAGTTAATTGAATCTTCTTCTCTGATCCTGGTCTCTAACAGTACTTTACATTACTTGAATTTTTGCTTTCAAGACTAGAGCTGCAGAAATGCAAACTCTGCTCATCATGCATAATTCAAGATATAAATAATAAACCCTCATTAATGTTCAGATCTGAAACATTCTCTCCTCCCCATCTAACACTCTAAATTTCTATAACATAAATGCTTTTAGAAATCTGGAATTGCAAAGGAGAGCAGCCGCTATTACATTTTTCAATCTGCAATTTATAATCTTTTCAAAAGTATTTTTAGAAGAGAGTTTGTTGAAGAACAATCTGCCCAATCCAATTTTAATTGCTCACAAATTTCAATCTTTTATTGCTGGAGTCTTCTCATTGATTGAAATCTTTTTCCTCAATATCCATTCTATTGTTTTTTCCTACAAAAAGAAATTAAAATGAATTAAGATGCAACAATAAAATCCAAATATTATTTCTAACATTAAAACAAATCCAATCAAATTCTATTTAAATAAATAAAAAGGAAATTTGAGCTTCTTATTGATACTCATAACGATCTTAATTAACCAAGGATATATTTATGCATGAATCTGTAATTAGAAGAGGCTGGGGAAATGAAAATGAAGAAAGAAAAACTCAGAAAATTGATTTTATTTTTAGAAATTCGGAGCTTGATCTTCTACCTGATTTTTGACCCAATAAATGATCAAATCTATTATTGAAACCTCCTCAGAAATGTTCTCCTTGATTTTCTCTTTCCAATGAGCCGTCCTGGGCCTCATTTGGCTAAATAAAACTCATTCTATGAACCTCCAAAGTTGATGAGTCAAAACTGGCATAAATCTAGAAATTCTGTTTGCTGGGCTAAAAATCAAAATTTAAATTAAAAAATTAATCCTAAATTATAATTCTAATTAACTAATAATTAATTCTAATTTAATTATTAATTATGAACTAAACTAATTAATTAATAAACTATGTATTAATTAATATCTAACTAATTAAAATATTAATTATTTATAAACTAATTAATATAAATAATATTTAAATTTTAATTTAATTCAATTAATTAAATATTATATATTAATTACATTAAATATTAAATATTATTTAAAAAATATAAACTAACCTACCTACACTAAAGCTCCATTAATCCAAACACTAACTTACTCTCCACTACCATGAATGTTAAACACTCCACCCATACGTATCATTCAAATATTAAAACTTATGCCATATGTTTGTGGAGGGATAAGGTGAGTGGAGGGTGAGGTGAGGGTGACGTGAGGGTGAGTGAGGTGGAGGTACGGGAGGCATAAGGGAAAAACAAAAAACTTTATAATAAAACTTTTTAACACATAGCATATTGCCTTATCGCAATATCGCAGTTTGTCAAACGTGCATTATATAAAAGTTGCGATGTGTTCCGATATTGCGATATTGCGATATCGCGATATGCGATGTAAATTTTATTTTATATATATATATATATATATATATATATATTTTAATATTAAGTTTTAATTAAATTAATTATATTTTATTATAATAATTAATTTAATTAATGTTTAAAATTTAATGTTAAATATCAATTTTTTATTTTTTTACTTTGGTTTTATTTTGATGATGTTTAGTTTAGTTATGAAATTTTCTAAACTACAGCCACTCTGAAAATAAATAAAAAGAATAAAAATAGCATTTTTAAACCAGAATGAGATAAATGATGGGACTTCAAAGGAGTACCATTTTTAAACCAGTTTACCAAATGAGGCGAAACAAGCGTCAATGGGAGGCTTATAAAAAATTAATTCTAACAAAGCAATCAAAACAAGAATTCAAAGAAAAATGAAAAATTAACAATCGCGTAGGATAATCAAATAAAATAAAAATCTGAAAAGGCGTTTAGTCAAAAATTTATAGAAAGGGTCCCCATTATTTGAAGTGAAAAAGTCAAAAATGGGGGGGTTGTGTTTTACCACAACAATGGCGACACATGGGAGAAGAATCAGTTATCTCTGTTTGATATGAATGAGATTTTCCTAAAATTCAAGTAAAAATAATTAAAGAAAAGAGAATTATACTTAAAATGCTTGACTAGGTTCATTAGTCTAAATAAAAGAAAGAATCATCTAACTGTAATTTTTCTTAAAATTCCTCATAAATTAAAATATTTCAAAATTCTATATGAGTCCTTAATTAGTTGTAGAGATAAAGCAGAGGTCACTTTACAGCTTAGCTTTTAAAATATACTCATTTGTCACAGGTAGAGCCATTGTTGCCAGCAAACATCTATAGTCTTGACAGGGTTACCTTTTAACCACCAATGATTCAGAATCCCATCTCTTTAAGAATTATTGACCTAGAGATAAATCCATTGATATTATTTTTATTTTATTTTATTTTTTTAATATTATAAATCTTAAAAGTCATTGTCCTGGTTTGGTATCCAGATAGTTGACAATGCCATTCACTGGTTATAATTGGACTGAACAAGCTGACTCGTGATGAGACCCCTTGTCTTATAATTGTTTGCAATCATAAGCCATTACCCTGGTTTGTTTGGCAGTGTTGGTAATGTCAGCCTATTTTTCCCCTATGATCATGGTAAGCAGGCTCATGATGAGACCTCTTATCTTTTAAGTTTAAATATATCTCTGAATTATACTCTAAAAAAAATAAGACTCTTTGAGACAGGGAGAATCATTGACTCCTTAAGAGTTAAGAATGACAATTTTAGAGTTAAAAGGTGCTTTGCTGTAAAGTGTCTTTACTTGGTTAAAAATAAATTTTCTTGACTGATAATAAAACTTTGAAAGATCTTAATAAAATATTAAAATCTCAAAATGATTACAATTTGATGAAAAAGAAATTTCTCCAGATTTTATGATACTTTGTCAACTTCTCTAAATTGGTAATCTCTTCCTTAAGTATGTCTACCTTTATAATAAGAAAATCAAACTTTACTAAGAGATTTAAGAAAAAGTTAATAGATGACTATTAACAATTTTTTCTCCATGTATATTGACCATAGTTAGGTAACAAGAAGGCCTTCCATATAAATCATGGCAAAGTCACCAAAATCAAAACTGAAAACCAAAGGAAAAATAATTCTTATGCTAAAATGAGAAAGAAATCAGCAAAAAATAAAAATGAAGAAAATTTAAAAATGGAAAGGAAAATCCAAATTTCGCAAGATAAACTCAAACAAGAATGTTTATACCAATGTCTCAACAATATGAGAAAAGAAAATAATCGTGTAATCAATCCTTCTTATGTCGAGATTTAGAAAAATCATACCTTGCAGGTTGTAAGTATTTTAGGCTTTTTTTAGATAGCAGTAACGCTAAAATTCAGCCACAATGAAAACTTTATTCTGATATCAATCTTCTTGTTTCCCAGCATCATCTTAATCATTTTCTAATAAAAAGGAATGCTTAAAGAAACAGATTAAAGGTTCAGAAACTTCCTAGCGTAGCTGTTTCAACGAATATTATCGTTGCTTATTGAAATAAAGCCAGGAGAAGAGTATGGACTTCGAAAATATGATCTGGCGGAGGATTGTAAGCTTTTATGAAGAGCTGCAAAACAGATTTATATATCATAAAATCAAAACTGAAACTAAAGTAACGAAATTGAAATAAATGAAAGTGGGTACATGAATCTTACCATTGGATGATTGCTTCTGATCTTACCTGAAAGGCATCATTTTCTCCAAACTAGCTAACTTCTTATTTTAATTAACATTAAAAACATGAAGAAGTCAAACTAACCAAAATCCTATAACCCAAAATCATTATTTATTTTATCTAAACTAAAGCAAGCAGTAAAATGTAAAAATGGAATGTTTGGTGCTCAAGGGAATTGAAATTAAAAGAAATGCATCAAAAATGAGAATGCGAATTTGCAGTAACGAATGTTTCTCAAAATATTATAAGTTTTATATAAACTCCATGATTTTATAAATTGTCCAGAATCAAGACCAAATCCAAAATAATAAAATTAAAATATGAAAATAGAGATGTCTTGAATTCCTTTTTAATTATGGAATTATATATTTAAAACTGAAATACATGAAAAATCGGAATGATTTGAATATACTGCAAATTGGTCATTATTTACTTTCTTACCATAGTGGTTACCCAAGCTCGCTTTTAAAATAACACATCACCGTATTGGATGATTCGCATCACATGTTTCTTCACCATGCTTCGAGTTTAATTTGCAAGACTTCACCTTTATTGCTATGCCATATATCGATTAAATGTTAATGGCTCAGAGGCATGCATTGAAAGCTATCACATCAGAGATTGCAATGGCAAATTGCCGATATGAAAACATGTAATGAGAACATGTGCAATGAAATGAAGTGATCACATCATTAAAGATATATTATATTGGGGATCGGGGAATATTGACATTGTGCTTCCCTTATTGCACATCGCACATCGCATATTTTGAATTGTGATGTGAGCATAATTAAAAATGCGATGAAGCGATTGCGATATCGGCAATTTCTAATCGGCGATTGGTGAATGTTTTGGTACCCGATGTAATACAATATGATTCTTGCGATGCCGATATGCGATGAAGAGTGGACTCGATAGGTTTATGATGAAAATTTAATAACATATCGGATCTGAGACATCGAACCTTTTAAAGTTATGCTCCTACTATTATTTGTGATTGAATGGACGCGATATTTTATAAACTTGATTTGAATTTTATATCGGGTCCGGACTTATGTGGTTGTCGCAATATTGGTAAAGGAAATTCACGATAATGGAGTATACTTCAACTGCAAACCTCTGATATGCGAAATGCGAAATGTGATATCGCATATGAGTGAGGTAATACATCGGAGATCTTTTATGAACAATTTGTTATCAACAATGCTAAGAGCTACTTTCGATGAAACATTTCGCTACAAATGGTTGTGATATCATATGAAATGATTGACGAAGATGAATGGGATGGTAGTATTGCGAATATTTTTACTGAAGTATCAACAATATGAAAATCAAATTGAAATGATCAATGAAAGCAAAATTAAAAAATTGCTCAAATTCTAATGAATCACAAAATAAAATTTCCCTGAACCTGTTGCAATTTTGAAATGGGTTTGCTGCTTACTTCCAGTTTTGAAAACAAATGAAATCCTACAAATAAAACAAAATAAAAATCAAAAATAAACTAAGGAAAATAGAAACTAATAATAGATGAGAAAGAACATGTGAATGCGTACCTGGAAGGAAATTGTCTGTAGATTTTACCTCATGAATCTTCAAATTCTTCCTTCGATTTATCAAAATTCTGACTTTGTTCAAAATCATCTCATTATTTATTCTAAATCAGAGTGAGCAATCAGCCTAAAATAAGATATGTTTATTCATGTTCAGGAAATATAAAATTTACCAGAAATAAATATGAAACTATGCTTCCTTTTTGAATTGCAACAACAATTTATTACCTCTGCTCATTCCAAATTAACTTGAGAAAAATTTGTATTGTTATAGTCACTGTTCAATAATGCCTTTAGTAAATAAACATGATGCGGATTACAACATCACATAATAAATTAAAGGTCCGAATGGGATTAAAGCCACTGATTGTGGAAAAATGTCAAAACAGATTTAAATGTGTGCACACAGCAAAATGGGCATTCTTAAAGTCATCTTAGCGAATTTCGAGGAAGATAATATGAACTTCATATGATTACCACGAAAGGTTAGACTGAATAATAATGATTGAGTTAGAATTAAGCTTATCATAGACAGTCATACATTTCATGGGATAATGAGATCATGAAGCTTTTATATCCTCAAAATCTTTATCATATAAATTTCAAAAGAAAATCTTAAAAGGAAATCCCGAAATTAATAAAAGTGGCTTTGAGGTGATTGATGCCAAGTGCAACCTTAATTGAATTTAATCAAGACATTATTCAAAATAGACAGAGTAGAGGTATTGTTGTAAGAAATTTAAAAAAGGAAAGCAAGAATTAAAATTTTCTGATTGGTAGAAAATGTTTTCGCTGAACATGTATGAAAATGGTTGATTGCTTTGTTTTATTTTTAATCTATAGAATTAAAAAATAAATTGACTATATAAAACAAACTAACTAAATTAATTCTACTCCTATTCTAACCATATACATGAAAAATGACTAGGTATAGTCATATTTCCAGTGTAACCATTTTCTCATTTTAATCACTGCATGTATGTACAATTCAAATGTTAGTAATAAAAATACAAATCTAATTGAACTAAGAAAATTAAACCTGAAATCGGAATGTACAACTATTGTTAGAAGCTTATCTAAAATCTCTTTCTCATGAAATTTTCTTTCCAATTGAATACCAATTGGATCATAGAAATCTGGATGGATTTCTATTAAGGATTGGGAAATGTTCACAGGAAGAGATGACAGGCCAGATTGTGGATATGAGCTTTTAAATTCAAAGGCCTAGAAGAAACTGTTAGTGTTATATGTTAATGTTAAGTTATTAACAATCTTCCATGATGGAAAAGTTTCCAAATATTTTTCAAATGAATTAATGAAAAATGGATGAAAATCTTTCAAATGAAATGGAAAATTATTAATTAAATTGGATTGCTGGCAGATTTCTAAAAATACATTCTCTTGTTGATATTGCCTTTGAGAAGATAGAAACTTTTGATAAAATATTAGCATTGATTGAAATTGAAATTGAAATAGCTTTTGATGCTTTTGATTATAATATAAAACTTAAATTTTCCAACGGGGCAATGTATCAATTGAATGTTTGATAATAAAGTACTCAACATGCTAGCGTAATGTATCAAAAATCTGAAAAATAAAATCTGAAAATAAATCTGATTTAATACAAAATAATCGAGGAAACAAAAATAAAATGAAATCACTATTGTTACAACTAATGTTACAGCACAATTGGGATTGTTTTGAAATAATTTCTTTTTCACAAGCATTGGCCAGAATTATGGAGTTTGAGTAATTTCGAATTCCAACTTGTGAATTAGAAAGAGATTTATGATTATGAACAGGAATGAAAGCTTGATCATGATATGAATCATAAATTGGAATATTTTCTCGAATAGTGAAATCATGAAGATGATTATCTGCTTTAGAATGAGGATTGGTTGGAATAATTTCTAAATTAAAATGTCTCTCATTCTCAAATGTTATTTGAAGTTTCTGATGAGGATTTTCTCGAGAAAAATCAATATCTTCAATGTCAGAGTAATTATCATAAATGACTTCACAAGATTCTCTAGAATTCCCTTCAATTTCATCCAGTATATCCAAACATGGAGGAACAAGAATTTCATGTTCATTAATGGCAAAAGAATGATCATTAATTGCTTCTCTATCTTGATAAAAACTTAATGGTAATTCATTTATATCAGCCTCTGTTTTTTCTGAAATATCATTAACACCAAGAGGGGAAAATTTACCATCATAAAAAATATCAGGATAAAGGGAAAAATGTGAATCTGAAATAATGCAATTAAAAATGTCTCGGTTTGATAACTCTTGTGCATTATAATCATTGTAAATTTCAGATTCCAGATCATTCCTTTGCGTGCGCATGCTTTCTTGAAGAAGGCTACTTTGCTGCTCTGATTTCGACATTTGTTCACCATGGGAAAATTCAGAAATTTGTACAGCAGTTTGCATTTTATTATTTACTTTGAATGTTGTTCGCACTTGCTGATTGGAAATCTGATTTTCTGAATTTAATGCAGAGAAACTTTTAGATTCTAATGCAGGTCTTTCTCCAAAATTGTTGTTGTTGTCTTCTTGCATTTGATTAGAAATATTTTCCAAACTTTGTGAAACCTCTTCATCACAATTTATTTGTACATCCAAATTGGATTTCTCATTTATATTGGAAGGGGATGGAACAATGCTTGAACTAATTTCATATGGATTGGGACTAGGGGGAAGAGAATAATTATGTTCAAACCAATCTAGTGATTCTTCTTTCATAGGTTCATCTTTGACATTAAATTTTAAACAATTCAAATGAAGTCGAATATTAAAATCTCTAACAGACTCATTTTCATTTCGTAGATATTCAATTTCATCACAAACCTGATCATAATCATAGCGGTCAAATTTACAAACGAAAATTGTAACAAATTAATCTCAGCTGTGAATTGAGGCAACCGGAAGAGTTCTACACCAGTTTCTGGCTTCTGCCGCAAATGTGAGAGTAAAAATTCTGCATAATATACCTTCATCAATTCCTTGAAAATCATAATTTGAAACATTTTGAATAAATTGAAGGACATGATTAAAAGCAGAAGAATTTCTCTTACCATTGAATTTTACCTGAGACAAGAGTCTTACCACTTCGGGTGGAGTATTGGAAGATGCACATCCATGGATACAACTCCAAATTGGAAGTTTAAGAGGAGCCATCGTGATTAAATAAAATGTTAAAATTGAAAAGGCTCCAACAGACAACAAGTTTCAAGCCCTCCTTCTAGCGCCAAAAATGTTGAAGCCTCGAAAATCGTTGCTACAACATTGGGGGATAACCACCCGGTCTGGACCTTAATGCAGCTTCTTTTCCATTTATGATAGTGGCTCCGACTGGTTTAACTAGGTCCAGTTACATTTTCCCTATCGCTATTGGTTTACGATATATCATTAACTACCAATAGACAGGGATATCAGATCAATTCTTCTTTCTGATCAGGCAAGAGAATGACCCTTAAGCTGATTTGGGTTCAGCCAAACCACAACTAAGACTTTGTCTCTTTGAGAAGAGGACTTAAAAGAATGTAAATTTAATCTAATTTAACCACAACTAAGAGGTCTCTAACAGTACTTTACATTACTTGAATTTCTGCTTTCAAGACTAGAGCTGCAGAAATGCAAACTCTGCTCATCATGCATAATTCAAGATATAAATAATAAACCCTCATTAATGTTCAGATCTGAACATTCTCTCCTCCCCATCTACAACTCTAAATTCCTATAACAGAAATGCTTTTAGAAATCTGGAATTGCAGAGGAGAGCAACCCCTATTACATTTTTCAATCTGCAATTTATAATCTTTTCAAAAGTATTTTTAGAAGAGAGTTTGTTGAAGAACAATTTTTCCAATCCAATTTTAATTGCTCACAAATTTCAATCTTTTATTGTTGGAGTCTTCTCATTGATTGAAATATTTTTCCTCAATATCCATTCTATTGTTTTTTCCTGCAAAAATAAATTAAAATGAATTAAGATGCAACAATAAAATCCAAATATTATTTCTAACATTAAAACAAATCCAATCAAATTCTATTTAAATAAATAAAAAGGAAATTTGAGCTTCTTATTGATACTCATAACAATCTTAATTAACCAAGGATATATTGATGCATGAATCTGTAATTAGAAGAGGCTGGGGAAATGAAAATGAAGAAAGCAAAACTCAGAAAATTGATTTTATTTTTAGAAATTCGGAGCTTGATCTTCTGCCTGATTTTTGACCCAATAAATGATCAAATTTGTTATTGAAACCTCCTCAGAAATGTTCTCCTTTATTTTCTCTTTCCAATGAGCCGTCCTGAGCCTCATTTGGCTAAATAAAACTCATTCTATGAACCTCCAAAGTTGATGAGTCAAAACTGGCATAAATCTGGAAATTCTGTTTGTTGGGCTAAAAATCAGAATTTAAATTAAAAAATTAATCCTAAATTAGAATTCTAATTAACTAATAATTAATTCTAATTTAATTATTAATTATGAACTAAACTAATTAATTAATAAACTATGTATTAATTAATATCTAACTAACTAAAATATTAATTATTTATAAACTAATTAATATAAATAATATTTAAATTTTAATTTAAATCAATTAATTAAATATTATATATTAATTACATTAAATATTAAATATTATTTAAAAAATATAAACTAACCTACCTACACTAAAGCTCCATTAATCCAAACACTAACTTACTCTCCACTACCATGAATGTTAAACACTCCACCCATACGTATCATTCAAATATTAAAACCTATGCCATATGTTTGTGGAGGGATAAGGTGAGTGGAGGGTGACGTGAGGGGAGGGTGATGTGAGGGTGAGTGAGGTGGAGGTACGGGAGGCATAAGGGAAAAACAAAAACTTTATAATAAAACTTTTTAACACATCGCATATTGCCTTATCGCAATATCGTAGTTTGTCAAACGTGCATTATATAAAAGTTGCGATGTGTTCCGATATTGCGATATCGCGATATGCGATGTAAATTTTATTTTTTATATATATATATTTTAATATTAAGTTTTAATTTTAATTAAATTAATTATATTTTATTATAATAATTAATTTAATTAATGTTTAAAATTTAATGTTAAATATCAATTTTTTATTTTTTTATTTTGGTTTTATTTTGATGATGTTTAGTTTAGTTATGAAATTTTCTAAACTACAGCCACTCTGAAAATAAATAAAAAGAATAAACTAGTTATGAAATTTTCTAAACTACAGCCACTCAAAGGAGTACCATTTTTAAACTAATTGACCAAATGAGGCGAAACAAGCATCAATGGGAGGCTTATAAAAAATTAATTCTAACAAAGCAATCAAAACAAGAATTCAAAGAAAAATGAAAAATTAACAATCGCGTAGGATAATCAAATAAAATAAAAATCTGAAAAGGTGTTTAGTCAAAAATTTATAGAAAGGGTCCCCATTATTTGAAGTGAAAAAGTCAAAAATGGGGGGGTTGTGTTTTACCACAACAGTGCCTTAATGTGCAATGACATGTTTCCAGGACTGAATTCAATGCAAGGCATATTTGAAACTCTAACTCTGTCTTCCGGTGTCTTATTAGAAATTATTTCAATTTTCATTTTGTGTTTTCAAGTTAGATATTGTTTTCAAGTTTTTACATTTATAATTTTATTGCAATGTGGCAGACTGATCAGAGCAGTGCAGGAACAACCCCGAGATGGGATGATCGCGGAAAGAGGCCAGCGAAAGAACATGTAAAGTGCCAGCATTGCTCTATCTTCAGGTATTTTAGTTATTTACATAATTGAAATAATATTAATTTTGTTCAAATATGCAGACACCTAGCCATGGTACGCCTGATGATTCCCTCTTTGAGGAAGAACTTTCTTCATCCCTATCTCCAGTGTTCTTGTTGCGAAAAAAGGCACGAAATGCAAGGTCGGAATTTAATACTTTGATAGACGCGCCTCAAACACCTGAAACAGAAGAGAAGATAAAACAACTTATGAGCCAGCTAGAAAGATATCGGGTAATAATAAAAATTCAAAAGGATATTTTTTTTGTTCTGCATGAGATGAATTGTGATAGTTTGATTTTTAATTTTTACATTGACTAAACTAACAAAAAGTTCTTTTGTATGTAGCGTTTTATGGCATTTGCTGAACCCGGTGTTGGTGGTAGTGGGACACAAGGGCAAGAGATTGCCCAACAACCCTCTCGTACACCTTCTACTCCTTTAGGTGCTAGCCAAGAAACACACACTGCCCAAGCTGACACCCAGCCAACTGCTGAACGTGTTGGCAATGATGAGGCTGATATGGCCAACTACATTATTGTGTTTCCTGGAGCTACACGTGTCAGCTCCACAGGGACCATTAATGGCACGTTGTTGGTGAACGATGAGGGTGTCCCTATAAAGCATGTACAACTCCCATATTTTAATATTTTAACTATTTCATGTACTTTATCTAAAACATATTTATCATGATTTTTATTTTTAAATTAATGATAATATCTTCTTTTTCTTTTGGTTTTATTCTGTGTAGGAAACAATGAGTTCTACAGGATTCTGGAGAGCCATGCGTTGGTAATTTTTGGCTCAACCATACGTACAGGGTGGAATTCCCAGAATTCCAACCTGAAAAAAAGAACTTTTAGATTATCTAGAAGCCCTTTTTGGGGTCGGCACATTTGACAGAAAAGCGGTGGCTCAGGTAGCCGGCAAATATTTGAAATATACCAGGGACACCTATAGGACGCAATTGCAATTTAACCCTAGATATGAGCGTCCTCTCGCAATTTCAGAGAGTGAGTGGAGAGCACTCATCCATGACGAAAAAGAGAAAAGGGCAAAGAAAGAAGGAAAAATGCCAACTGGACCCGCAAGGTAAATTACAACTTTAATTCAATAGCTTTAATTTTCTTTATGTCTAAAATAAAACTGTGCTACGTCATATCTGACTTCAATCTTTTGATGCTAGGTTTCCTGACACCTCAAAGGCAACCAAAGCTAGGATTGAGAAAAAGGGCCATCACAAGCTCGGCTAGGGTGGCTACTTGAAATTAGCCGCAAGAATTGTAATTAAGTAGCTAAACATCTTATAATTAATTGCATCGCCTTCCAACGTTTTTGTAACCTATCAGATATGATTAAAAATACACAATCATATATAATGTAGGGTGATGACTTCGGAACAATAACTACAGAGGAAGATAAAAATATCACTTTTCGTTTTTGCTATCAAGCTGTAGTTGAACGTCGCAGAAGCTTGGGGCAGGTCCCAAGATCTACAATGCCTGATAAGGTAAAACATTAACCTTTCAATATTTTTGTTTTCGTCCATAAATTTAATGTCTAACAACTTTGTTTAAATCATGGGAGCAACACTACCGACGAGGTAAATAACCCAGTTTTAGAGCCAGATGTAGATGATCTTCTCGTGCAACCTGATCATTGTAGTGGGGACCAGGCCGACAATGCTGCTATCAGTGAGGGCCGTGACGGTAATTAATTTTCACTTATAATTTTTTCTAATTATACCTTGATGGTTGTCCTTATAACGTTTTTTTTTTTAAATGACAGAGAATGTTTCCCTTGAGGATCTTACCACCAGAGAGGAAGACAGGGCAACAGTCCCAACGGCGACAACTGGTGCACCAGGTAAATAATCTCATTCCAATTTTTTTTATTAATATTACCGAACTAGTTCAATGATTTTTAAAAACTGATAATTAAAATTTAATATTATCTGTTTTTGGAGGCGATGCCCTGTCATTGGATGAGACCAGACATCGTGACAATGCAACTAGGTCAGCGGCGACAACTGGTGCACCAGGTAAATAATCTCATTGCAATTTTTTTTATTAATATTACCGAACTAGTTCAATGATATTTAAAAGCTGACAATTAAAATTTAATATTATCTGTTTTTGTAGGCGATGCCCCGTCACTGGATGAGACCAGACATCGTGACTACGCAACTAGGTCAGCAGTGCGGGTCGAAAGGCACGAAACAGGAGCAGAGCACGATGATATTGATGATGTAATTAGGAGCTTTATAAATAGGAAGAAGAAAAAGAAAACTTGATAATGTAAAATATTGTGTTATTATAAGACAAACGTTACCATACTTGGAACGTTTTTTGCGTTATATAAAAAACTCATTTATCATACTATTTTTATGTCAAGCATTAATTGCAATGTTTTCTTGCGTACTTTTTGTTGAATTGTTTTTTTATTAGTTATTGAATATTTTTTTTTATGCTCATGAAAGTAAAAAATGAAATATAGATTGGGTATTGGGGAATTGAGAGTGATGTGAGGGGTGGGGGGAAGGGGCCATAAGAGCTTCCACCTTCACGTGGTTGGCCCTGTTTAGTAGAGAATAATTTATTGGAGCGATTTAATCTTGGAGCAAACCTCCCTTGATCCAGCATAGCAACAAAAAAGTCACTGTTGACTTAGTTGCTACTCTTTCAGATCGTGGGAGGCTTGTTCCAAGTTCATGCGACTCCAATAAATTGTTCTTGAAATGAAGAGGAGCTTATTCGGGTATGTTTTGACATTTTCAACATATGTTCTAACATTATCATAAGAATGCATCTTAGAGTAAAAAATACTACATCAATTACTTGTATTTATTGTATAGATAATGATGGATTTTGATTGACTTGGCAGTGCAGGTACGAATCCTCTTGCATCATGAGCAATACAACTTGTCAACCAGGGTCATGTCCAGGATATTTTTTCTTGTGCGCTTGACCAGGTTCGTAATGTCACATTTTGTAAGTTCCTTTACGGTTCATAATTCAATATTAAGCTTGTTCATGATTATTATCTAGGTTTTTTGTATGTGTTTTTTCATCTATTTGATTGTAAGCAACTCTGCATGTTTCCTGTTGTTCACTATGATTTCTCCCATTACCACTCCCGGGATGAATCCGACTTTATTGTTACATAGGTTACTTTATTGTTACTATGATTTCTCCATTTACGATTTCATAGGTTACATCATGTAAAGTTGTCGATCTCAGGTTGGTGATGAGCTTTAGTTCTCCAGATTTGGGGCTTTTCTGATATTTTCTCCCTCATGTCATTCTTGCATCACCTCGTTGTTTGAGCATGCCAATTTTCTACCACTTGTACCAATTGGCACATGTCAATCTCTGAGTGGTGCCACATTTCACCTATTTTCGGTGAGAGTTTAGGGTTTCTCTAACATAGCTTCAGAAATCCGATTCAGTGCCTGCTTTAATATTGTCACATAATACTCATGGTTTTGATTGATGAGCATGTTATGAATGGTTGGTTGATTCATAAGAACCACCCATATAGTCATCTTGAGATATTTCAGAAGTTTTCTCGGGTTTCCTTTTTCACCGTTTCAAGTGGGTGGGATGGTGTGGGGTGATCCATCAATACTGGTGCTCTTGTAGTAGGGAATTTGTTTTTGGGGATATAAAGGAGCATTTGATGTAGATATCCCATTGGATGCATTCATAGATGGGCACGAGAGGTCAAAAATTTAAATTAAAAATATGCAACCTCTAGCATGGCAACCTGAAGGCCGCGAGAGACACTGGTTAAAGATTGTTTTGTGTTGGCCTTAATATAGTCGTGATTTCTTTCTATTATCTTAATGCAAATATATAGTCCGGTCTCATTAAAATGAGGATTGTGGTTGTATTTCTCTTTGGTTGTTTCTCTCTTAATGCTCGAGAAGTTGCCAAAAGTTGCGATAGTTGTTTAGTTTGCCTGTTACAACTTAAAAGTGGTTTTTAGCAATGGGAGTCATGTTTTTTAAGGTTCATACTAATATGAAGATCTTTTAATTCTATATTCAGCATAAGAGAAGATGGCCTTTGCTTTGGGCGGTATGACAACAATTGCCACATCTACCTCATTGGGTAACAATGGAAAGGGGAAGAAGTTGGGTGCAATGTTTGATAATTATGGTAGACAATTGTCTTCTCTTTCAATTTTTTCACCCATTTCCTTTAATCGCTCAAGCAGAAGAGGGACTCTGAGATTACGCGATAGAGAGAAGGTAGTTAATACAAGAGCTATGGAAAAGGATTTGTACTTCAACAAGGATGGCTCAGTGACAAAAAAATTGCAGGTCAGAGAAAAAATTATGTTTAAAGGAAGGTCACCTGCACGTGAAACTTAACTACGGTGGATCTTTCCTTGTCCACTTATATTCGATTTTAATGTGTTATTTTAATTTTTCATGGAGGGTTGTTTTGGCATATGGTCTGGCATTCAATTGCACACTTACTGAAAGCATTGTCAATTTGTCTTGCAGGCGGTGTGAACAAACTTGATGATCTTGTTGGAGTCACCCTTGGGGCGAAGGGCAAAATGTTGTCTTGGAGAGCAAGCATGGTTCTCCGAAAATAGTTAATGATGGTGTGACAGTAGCTAAGGAGGTAATTTGTAGATGTGTGCTATGGTTTTATTTTTAACGTTGTATTAGTTCCCCCTCTTAAATGTCTTAGATTTGGTAGGCATAATTTGAAAACTCAAAGTTGAAAGGAAACATATTTGTTACCCAGTGGTCTACTTGGCCTATGGACTAGCCACATTAGAGTAATGCATAAATCTTTTCACAACAATAAAAGGAAAGGGTTATGGCTGAGTCAAATTTTATTGTTATTGACGGTGTAATGAAATGTATCTCAATGCTATGGTTTTGGCCTTTTTATTGGTTGAATTAGAGGACCCAGTTGAAAATATTGGGGCCAAGTTGGTAAGGCAAGCTGCGGCAAAGACAAATGATTTAGCTGGGGATGGAACCACAGCATCTGTTGTTCTTGCACATGTTGGAATATTGAAAAATTCCAGAACAATGAATGGAGAATAAATCTCCCTTCCTCTAACACAGAGAAAATAAAAATTTCTTTGACAGGAGATAGAGTTTCAATACTTTGAAAACAAACTTCTATTCCCTTCAATAACTCAAAAAAAAACTATTACACTACTTTCTCACTGAGAGGGATTACAAAATTATGACTACTACAAAACGCAGTGCATAAAACCAACTCACTGTCTGTTCAAAACAAACATACTCTGTCTCTAAAACACTCTACTGTGTTTTTCCCTTTCGCACTGCTGTGCATACACACTTAAAAAGTTACACTCAGTCTTTCACTTTTTACACACTGTTGTGTAATAAAAAATTTACGTACTGTCTATAAAAAAAACTACCAAGATTTTTTGTCCTTTTTATTTTTATATGTCGTAACATATAAAACATATTATAATAAACCCTCTTTTTAAAAAATAAAATTAAAACTAAATTCTATGGCCCACCTTTCATTTCGCATATGATATATATATAACATATGTTTAAAACATATGTATATATTAAACTATCAAAACATTAAAGAACCCTTTTCGTCGGACTTCAAAAGTCTGAATAGATTGAATTTCAAACCAAATTCGCGTTCCAAAATGGGATGCTGACGTTTGCCTAATTTTAACTCGAATTCTCAATCCAATGTGCCCTATAAAAAATTCGGGTCCGGTTTTCAGGTTTTCAGATTCCCTTCAATTTCATGCGATCCAATATTAATACTCCACGTGTCCTCCTTTTGAATTTACAAAACTGTCGGGTAAATTTCTGTTTGTTTAATTTCTGGTTGGTGAATTGCGTTAATGCTGGCTGTTGTGTTTAAATACAATCCTGTACAGAAATATGGCTGTGGCCGTCTACAAAAAAAAACTTGCAGGAATTTTAAATGCTGAATTAAATTTCTGGATGGCATGCAAGCAACCTCCAAAAAAAAATGTTGCTGCTGCATCCGTCCTTCTGCTGCAGCAGTTGAAGTTAAAATTCAACAGCACAAGGTTTAATAAGTGAGGGTGTAAAGGTAACTTTTTGTCGATAGTACTGGATTAAGATCGTCTATTCATTTTTGTAGGGTCTTATGGTGTTTGGTTTTTTAGTTTTGGGTTGGGCTTATTGAGTCTAAGATAGTTTTTGAGTGAAAAATTTTCTATCAAGTATTAAAAAATTTTGGTTCTTTTGTCAAAATTTATGAGCTTGTTAGGAAATACAAAACTGACAATGGTTGTATCTTAAATTTGTGGAAAATAATTTGAAATGAAACCTTTTTGTTTAGGTTGTTGCAGCAGGTGAAAACCCCGTTCAAATTACTAGGGGCATTGACAAGAAAATAAAGGCCCTTGTTTCGGAACTCAAAATTTTGTCAAAGGAGGTAAACGCTTGCCTTTTGAGTAGGCTGGTTTTCCTTTTTGCTGATGGGTTGGTGTATCTAATTGAATTAGTTGCCTAAGGTATTTTTGGTTGCAAACTCCTTTTCATTTTTCATACAGTATTGGCCTTGTGGAATACATTTGATTGTGTGGTCTTGTTAGATCTACAACATTTGTAGTTGTTTAGTCTTATGGCCGAGGTGCACTTTTATTATCGAAATAGTTGATGCAATATTGTCATTTAATCCTTACTGCAGGGTAGCATGTTGAGAAGTTTCTTGTGAAACATTTGGTATTCAAAATGACACTTGATCCTATACAACATCATGCACTTGACTTCAAAATTCATATTCAAAGTGTGCCAGACAATTCTTGCAAAATTTCAAATATTTATGTTGTTTTAAACCATTATCTTTTTCATGTATTGGATGCTGAAAATGTGAAAAAGATTTTGGTATGAAACCAACTGGTGAATAATTTCCAGCACAACAACCACTTCTAAGACATGATTTAGAAGTAGAACAAATGTGCTTATGAAGCATAGAAAGATATCCTTGATGCATTGTCAATGTTTGGCTAGGGTTATTTTTGGAGAAAATAACTCCTTATTCCTAGAATAGTGATCTTCAATACGAGTAAATGCCAGAGAAGAGAGATCATCGTGTGACGCAACAAAACTGAAATTGGACCCCCAAGGAGAGCTGGTGTGTCTACAATCGCTCTGTCAGCATTTTCCCTTGGTTTACCCCGTTCTTTTCCTCCAGCTTGAGTCTTAATTGACTTCTTCTTTCTTCGGGTTTATTTATCAAATTCATAGAATTTGATAAATAAATACTATCCACAATGGTTGGACTTTAATTTATATTCCCGAATTTATATTATCTCCAATCCTTATAACCAATGTTTAACTTTCAACACTTTGTATTTATACTCCACGTTTCTTTTTAAATAAATAACTTGTAGTGAACTTTCGGCTCTATATTTCACCACCCAGCCTTACAACAATCACCCTCCAGACTTATGCTAATTATCCGCCAATCGTTTAATTAAACAATTTCATTATACTGCGGCCCCACCTATATATATCAATAACCAATCAAACACTCGTATCGTACCTGGCTATCCTCCGCACACCTTAGTTAACCTCCGGGCAAGTTCAACGTGCGACCACCGTCCGATGGCCCTTCTCCAAATCAACGACTCTTGGAAATTTGGCTCGGCTTCCAACGTCGGGCTTTAACGTGCGATGGCGCGGGTTAAACGGTGGTTTTCCAGGGGTCACTTCGCCACGTGTCGCATTCCCTATGGAATCGCTCGTGAATAGGAAATACCACCTACTCCGCAAAAGCGGTGCGATATGGGCAACCCGCTTTTGTGATTCCGCTCGTGGTTTTGGTAGAGGGCTTGACCACGGGTGCAAGTCTGGTTCCGCTATATTTTTGTTTGTTAACTCATGTCCAATCCTCGGGTCAGGTTCCGAAAGCACAACAATTTTGTCTCTTTATTAAGCGGGATTTTTATATTTGAACAGTTTTCATGACCCCGGTTCTCTACACAGACCTCGCCTTGGATATTTTTACATAAAAATGATTGTTCTCGATAATTATTTATATAACTTTTCCACATGTTTAGTGTGGTATTCCCATGATTTATTATAAATATGTGTATTATCAAAGAAAACCAACACAAATTTTATAAGATGGGATCAAACAAAATTGTTCTTGAGTCGAGCCCGCCGGACTTCAAACGGCGATAAACCATAATTCAAACCAAATTCGCATTCCAAAATAGCCTGCTGACGTCGGCCAATTTTGTGACGTGAATTTCTTATCAAATTCGCCCTAATATTTTACGGGTCTGGATTTCCACTGCGCGAGCGGCCCAAAGAAAGATCCGCTCCAATCAATTTCTGCCACGTGTCCTCAATAAAAACTTGCCCTGCTCCCGGCTGCGGGTGCATTCGATGGCATTTAAGGTGATGGGACATGGATATGGCGATTTCATATCAATCGCATTAACATTTAACGCTGCTCAATTAAATTTTCACATCAAATCTGCATTAATTAATTTTTAACACTGTTCAAGATCGGACCTCCACTCCTCTTAGCGATTCTGCACGCTCCAATTTGATCCGGCCTTCAGCTCTCATTATTAATGATCAGAGATTAATTATGACGGGCGTCCTTTGATTGCATTGCAGACGGGTCGACAAAATGGCATTTAGCCATGGTTTTTCAAACAAGCCGGTTGCTGGATTAAACTACCTGCTAAATGTGACGATAAGGAGAAGTGGCCAGCTGAACTTCTGCCTAGACGTTGCTGCATATTTGCATTTCTCTCGGTTCTGTCTCTGTCTGTCTTCCTCTGTTAATTGCAATTCTGCTTCTTCGTCTCCTCTTGTGCCCACTGCGCCTGAGATTGCACCCATGCCTCGCGTGCATCATAGGATGCGTTGCCGCAGGGGGAGCACTAGACGTCAACCCCGGCGTGCTCCCTCCAGCCCCTCAACAGAGTCGACTTTCGGCCAGTCCAGTGATTATTACTTAGGTCGATATCCAAATACTAGGAGTGGGCGGGGTCGGCTTGTAGCATCTGGCCACCGTATGGATTCCCCTGCTCCTGGCTTCCCCGTCGTTAGTTCACCTTCTCCCACGACGCGCACTGCGCAATTTTCCTTTAATTTCTCTCTCAACCGCCCAAGAATCACGGCTTTCGTCACTGTGGTCTTCCGCGAGGAGGCCCAAACGGAGGAAGAATGCACCCGTCCGGCGGGTCTGAGCTCGGAAAAAGCCGGCCAGCATTCGGGCCTTCAGGAGGGGAGCTGTGGCATGCATGTGGAGGTAGCACCTAGCGATCCTGGACCTTCCGAAGGATGGTGCCGAATCGTGGAGGAACCACCGGAGGAGTAGTTTGGTTAATTTGTTTTTCTTTCTTAGCAGGCCCACTTAATTGGGCTGCTTTTACTTTATTTTACTGTGTTGGACCTTTGTAATATTTTTGAATTCTGTAAATTAAACGTTCAAGATTGGTTTCCCCGTATGAGGGCAGTCTTCTTAATTTTTTGATTTTTTGATGACAAATTTTCCATGAGTATGGCCAGGCAATGTTTTTGACTTCGGTGTAATTTTATTCGCAATGTTAATAGATTAACTTTACTTAGAATTCTCACATGATTAGCATTTTTCTTGATCTGTTCAAGGATTTTGGGTACTTTAATTTGTATTTAGCACAATGGACGTCGGTACTCTATATGTTGCTTTACTGTTCTACATACTACTATTTCACTTTCTTATAGATGCCTCGGGCATATTTGAATGCTTTCTCAGATTGTCGATAATCTCCATGTGGATCGTTACTGGATTTTATATCATGTCCCTGTATGTGACATGGGGTATTTTTCTATCATTGTCTGGGGTGGGACTTCCACTTTTCTGGATGGATATTTGGGTTCCAATCTTCAGATGTGAAAATGTAATGACTTCATGGACTGTTTTACTTCATATAATATATTCAAAATAGCGTTTTTTCTCTTCTGAAAAAAAAAATGATTAATGTTTATCATTCTGCCTTCAAAACTAGCGATGCTTGTCTATGTTGTTGGTTTATTGATATGGTCTGATGGTCTTTTTATATTTTGGACATATCACACTCCTCACATGATTAGCGTTTTTCTCTGTTCAAGGATTTTGGGTACTTTAATTTGTATTTGGAACAATGGATGTCGGTACGTACTCTATCTATTACTTTACTATTCTACATACTGCTATTTCACTTTCTTATAGATGCCTCGGGCATATTTGGATGCTTTCTCAGATTGTCGATAATCTCCATGTGGACCGTTACTGGGTTTTATATCAATTCGTTGTATGTGACATGGGGTATTTTTCTATCATTGTCTGGGGTGGGACTTCCACTTTTCTGGATGGATATTTGGGTTCCAATCTTAAGATGTGAAAATGTAATGACTTCATGGACTATTTTACTTCATACAATATATTCAAAACAGTGTTTTTTCTCTTGCGAAAAAAAAAATGATTAATGTTTATCACTCTGCCTTCAAAACTAGCGATGCTGGTCTATGTTGCTGGTTTATTGATATGGTCTGATGGTCTTTTTATATTTTGGACATATCACACTCCTCACATGATTAGCGTTTTTCTCTGTTCAAGGATTTTGGGTACTTTAATTTGTATTTGGAACAATGGACGTCGTTACTCTATCTGTTGCTTTACTATTCTACATACTGCTATTTCACTTTCTTATAGATGCCTCGGGCATATTTGGATGCTTTCTCAGATTGTCGATAATCTCCATGTGGACCGTTACGGGGTTTTATATCAAGTCCCTGTATGTGACATGGGGTATTTTTCTATCACTGTCTGGGGTGGGACTTCCACTTTTCTGGATGTATATTTGGGTTCCAATCTTCAGATGTGAAAATGTAATGATTTCATGGATTGTTTTACTTCATATAATATATTCAAAACATCGTTTTTTCTCTTGTGAAAAAAAAAATGACTAATGTTTATCACTCTGCCTTCAAAACTAGCGATGCTGGTCTATGTTGCTGGTTTATTGATATGGTCTGATGGTCTTTTTATATTTTGGACATATCACTCTCCTCACATGATTAGCATTTTTCTTTGTTGCAGGATTTTGGGTACTTTAATTTGTATTTGGAACAATGAACGTCGGTACTCTATCTGTTGCTTTACTATTCTACATACTGCTATTTCACTTTCTTATATATGCCTCGGGCATATTTGGATGCTTTCTCAGATTGTCGATAATCTCCATGTGGACCATTACTGGGTTTTATATCAAGTCCCTGTATGTGACATGGGGTATTTTTCTATCATTGTTTGGGGTGGGACTTCACTTTTCTGGATGGATATTTGGGTTCCAATCTTCAGATGTGAAAATGTAATGACTTCATGGACTGTTTTACTTCATATAATATATTCAAAACAACGTTTTTTCTCTTGTGAAAAAAAATGATTAATATTTATCACTCTGCCTTCAAAACTAGCGATGCTGGTCTATGTTGCTGGTTTATTGATATGGTCTGATGGTATTTTTATATTTTGGACATATCACACTCCTCACATGATTAGCGTTTTTCTCTGTTCAAGGATTTTAGGTACTTTAATTTGTATTTGGAACAATGGACGTCGGTACTCTATCTGTTGCTTTACTATTCTACATACTGCTATTTCACTTTCTTATAGATGCCTCGGGCATATTTGGATGCTTTCTAAGATTGTCGATAATCTCCATGTGGACCGTTACTGGGTTTTATATCAAGTCCCTGTATGTGACATGGGGTATTTTTCTATCACTGTCTGGGGTGGGACTTTCACTTTTCTGGATGTATATTTGGGTTCCAATCTTCAGATGTGAAAATGTAATGATTTCATGGACTGTTTTACTTCATATAATATATTCAAAACATCATTTTTTCTCTTGTGAAAAAAAAAATGATTAATGTTTATCACTCTGCCTTCAAAACTAGTGATGCTGGTCTATGTTGCTGGTTTATTGATATGGTCTGATGGTCTTTTTATATTTTGGACATATTCGTTTTTCTCTGTTGCAGGTTTTTGGGTACTTTAATTTGTATTTGGAACAATGGACGTCGGTACTCTATCTGTTGCTTTACTATTCTACATACTGCTATTTCACTTTCATGGACTGTTTTACTTCATATAATATATTCAAAACAATGTTTCTCATCTTTTAAAGTTTCAATTTTTTTTTTTTAAATTGAACCCTCTGTCGGTCTACCGATGCCTTGTAGACGTCGGAACTGCGACAACCTAGAAACGTCGGAAGAGAGACAGTATGAAAACGTCGGACCACATTTCGTCGGAATTGCGACAAATTACAAACGTCGGAAGAGCGACGTTCCAAACGTCAGACCACATATCGTCGAAATTGTGACAGATTACAAACGTCAGAAGAGCGACGTACCAAACGTCGGACCACATATCTTCGGCATTGTGACATCTTACAGACGTCGGAAGAGCGACGTCCAAAACATCGGACCACGTTGGGTCGGAATTACGATGACTTTTAGGCGTCGGAAGAGCGACATTCCAAACGTCGAACCACATTTCATTGGAAGTGCGACAGTTTACAAACGTCGGAGGCGCGACGGTTTGTGAGACGTCGGAAGAGTGATGCTTGTTCAGAAGCGACGGAAGAGGTGTCGATAGTGTGACACTTTTTACGTGCGTCAGAACTGCGACGGCAGGACAAACCACGGTTTGTCCACCCTCGAACTGTCGCTCTTGCGACAGCTGTGTCGGAATAGCGACGAATTGGCTGTCGGAATTTCCACCAAATTTTCTAGTGGAGGTACCTGTAATCAATATGCGTTTTGCACTCTCCGAGCCGGGCTCCTCTAAAGGACAGGAAGAGGAGGTGTTTAACCTTACAAAGCTCACTTATGATCAGTTCACCTTCAAAATCTGATAAGAAAAAAGGAGATGTCTAGCATGGAACCCTTCCGCCCCACTCACAGACACGGAAGAGAAAGATATATTCCTAGACACTAGGACCAACCCAGTGATGATAGCATCGGCCGGCACTACTTTTTTCACAGCCATAGAAGAAAATGTGAGCTGAATGAGTAGAGAAATCCTTTCCCTGCAGAATAAGCTACAGGACTCTGAACAAAGGGAAGCAAGGGAGGAGCAAGAAAAGAGAGCATTAAGGGAGGAAATCCAACAGCTTCAAGACAGAAATACTCCTATTAACGAAGTATCGCTCACCATCCAAAGAGAGTTGGTGACACTGGAGGTCCCCATGAGGCAGGTTTACGGGGAGATGTTCACTATAAAACAAACAGTCGCCCCCCTACTAATAGCCCAAGTAGAGACAAGACAGAGGAGTGAGCAACTGAAAGAGGCCTCCGCCACTTTGGACAGAATGATAGAATGGACAGGTCAGTACCCACAAGCTCCAGAAAACTTTCCCAAGAAAGACTGGATTCACACCCAGGATGCCAAGGTCCAAATTTGTATCAAGATGCAATCCAAGGAAAAGTTATCCAAAGACCTCGAAAAGGTAATGACTGCATACGAGCATTTGATTAGTGGCATCGACTCAATTCATGAACTACACCACATTCCATCTCTGGGTGCATTGAGCGAGGAAAAGACGTGGGGAGATTCAAACATTTCTACAACCTATCAGGCAATTCGTTGCTACTCCTGATCTTGCCTCATCGCAAGAGAACTTGGTTAATTTCATCGTTACACCAGTTTGGATCTACACTAAACTTGCATCTTTAGCCAACCAGGTCACACTCAAGAGAGAGACCCTGATTCCAAATGCCTTGGATTGCCTACACCGGTTAAGGGAATAAGTTCCCCTAATCTCCCTGGTAGCTGTAGATTATCGCGCATGGCATAATTTTCTCAAGGAGAAACAAGTTAATGCCCCTAACCTCGCAATCACGCGCACACTCCCATGATCATATTACAGGAGGTCGCAGGTCACAATGTTCAACTGGGTCACAGGTCGCATTGTTCAACTAGGTCGCAGGTCGCATCCTCCATTCAGGTAGCAAGGCAGCCCAACGGTTAGGAAGGCGAAAAGTCAGGAAGCCCAAAGGGCAAGTTTTGGTCTATAAGAACTTCCTTCGGGAAGATTGTAGGGATATTTTGTTTGGGACTCAAAGAGATATAGAGTACTGTATAGAAGGACTACACATTTTTTAGTATGAATACAAGCATTTGTTAACTCCATTTTTGGATCTGATGTTGGTAAATGGGTGAACACTATGAGTATTATGTTTTCAGTTTCTAACATCTTTTGATTAATGAAACTGTGTTTCTAATGACATCATTTATGCATTATAGTTTTCTAAACATGTGTTAATGGTGCTAAGTTTATTTCGCTTTCTCAATGATTGTTAATAACTTTGTTTACTGACATTTATATTATCCCCAAAACCATTTAGGGAAGTGAAGGGTGTTCTGCCATAAATAATTGTTTCTTCTATGGTTATAACAGCGTACAAGCATGACCCTAATGATATGTTGTTGACAGCATTTCCTTTGGCCCCATGCTTTATTATTCATCTTTCTACTCATAGTGTTATATGTTCGTTTAATTCATCAATCATGTGTCTTGTATCATCCAAATAAACGTGTGTCCGTAGGTTCATTGAAGTCCTATTGAGACCCAAGGAAAATAGAATTAAGCGATATACGGACCCACACCCCGGACGGGATCCCTATTCCAAACGGTTTAGAGTCTAGTTGGGACTTTTTACCGGGGAGATCCCCTGCTGTTGGCTGGACAGATTTTCCTGTCAACAATACGCAAATTAGATTTTAAACCAAAATCATCCAAAAATCATACAGAAATCATAACACATCTAAGTAACTAAATCATAAAATTAAAACAAGAAATACTGAATCAAAACTATGCTAATTTGTACAAAATTTAACCAAAGTGTACTTAGCTTGGTATGGGGGCCCTCCAACCTTGCCTTGTACACCTGAAGAATTATTCAACTAAAGCTAACTTAATAAACCATCCACAACATGAACAGGAAATAGAACAGTAGAAATGGTTCTTCAAATTATCTCAAAACTCTCCAATAATCTTAATACCAAATTACACATATTACCTATCTAAATGGTCCATAAACTTTGTTTAAATAGGAAAATCATAAAAAAAAGTTGCTATAATGGCTCTAACAACCTTATCAATCCTAATCCATCTATACAGGTTGAAATAATCAAGTTTGGGTCACAAAATCAGGAAAAATCCCACAAAATAATAAATCTGCCCCTTTTTACTACAGATTCCTGAATGACAGGTCAAGTTTGACCAGCGTTGACCCGGCCTATTTTTGCTCAGTTTGACTGAACCAATAGGTATTTCTCCATCTGTGGTTCCCAATATTTCCAAATATGAACTCATATATCACCCAGGTATCCTACACATATGACTTTAATGGAGCTATTGTAGGAATTTTTAATGTAGTCCAAAATTACTCTTCAAACCCAGTTTTTTCAAAAATTTCTAAAAATTGGAAAACTTAATTTAGTTACCTGAATATGAAAAATAGGACTAAAATGAGGCATATGTAGGTGAAATAATATGGAATATGGTGGTAAATAGATGGATTTAGGATAGGCAAAAATTACCAAAATTGAATGCCAACATTTGGTCTACTTCTTTGTTTGGGCCTAAATATCGTTTAAGGTCAATGATGCACATATGGAAAATATGTGTCATCCTAAAAAAAAGTTGAAGCGGATATAGGATGCCTGAATATATTATAGGATCTTCATTCCTTGAAAAAATCTTTCATATTGATCGGTTTTAATGTGTCATCTCAGTCGAGTAGAGAAGGGAAAGGACGAAAAACATAAGCGAGCACAATCATTTCAAAGGAGTATATATAAGAGTCTTTGAAAAACAAGGAACAACCTATCTTGCCTATAAAATAAGTCAGTATCCCTATTCTTCCCTTGGATAAATAAATTCCTATGAAATTCCAATGATCATAAAGTAATAAAATAAACAAAGTGTGAAAGAAGAGAAAGTCTTCGTGTGCAAAGAAGTGAAGCAAGCAACTTCGCTAGGGTACTGACCACGAACGTTGGCAGCAAAGAAATTCTTGTGATTTATTGAAGTGACTCTGCATGGGTATTGAATAGGCCTACTGGAAGTGGAGAAACACTAGAGACAATAATAAAACTATAGACATCTTAAACTCATGAAATTTACATACTCCTACTCCCTAATTGAAACCACTAAAGCTTGATATTTTTTTGAAATGTGTTAAGCTGACAAGAGAAATAGAAGAGACTAAATTTGTAATCGAGCTAAGTAAATAACCTAAGGGGATAAATAGTATGAGATATAACTTCAAGAAGGCTAGACCCCATGCTTAATTTTATACCTAAACAGAGAATTTGGGGTTCTTCCAGTGTGTCACCTCAAGTGTTGTTGCTACTATAACACCCTCCAAATTTTTCCTTCATTCAAATTTTGGAGCCTCCTTATGACCATGCCATCCTTCATTGTGAGCCATTAATATCATTCTTATTCATGTTTATCAAGTGTTCAATTCTTCCCTTAAGAAATATAAGTGTCAAAACGACCTGCTTTTACATGCTTATCTTGGCATGCCTCCATAATAAACGTCTTCTAAGAAACCCTAGCAGTCAATGTGTATCCTTCGAAGTGAAGCATTGCACAGTCCTTGATGACACTCACTATGATGTGCATGATGATAGTGACTATGTAATATTCCAAATTCTCCATCAGCTAATTGGAATATTAGAGTTCTTACTTTTCTTATTTAGTTAAGTAAATAAAAGGGAAAAGGGGCCCATAAACCCAATAGATGAATAAAATCCACTTTTGTTGTGTGAATGTGGGTTAGTTAGGTAGGGGATCAACATTATGGAGTACTGGAGAAGCTTATTGATGAAGAAAGAGTGGATATCATAGAGAAATAATGAGGAAGATGATGGAGATAGTGGAGTAATAAAAGTAATATCATGGAGAAATAATGATGAAGTGATGAAGTGGTGCATTAAATGCACGCATGATGGAGGGAGTGGAGAGTAAATGCAGAGATCATGGAGATCATGGAGGACGATGCAGTATTTATGGAGGTTATTTGCCACATGTGCAGCACAGAAATGAGGTGGGCCAAGGCTAGAGAAGGCTCACCACCATAAAAGGAAGGTGAGGGCAGTCATAGAAGGTATTCTGGATTTTGATATTGTATTGTCATTTACGACATTTCTTTGCATGCTTCAACTCTTTAGCTAAGTCTGTTGTGTTGTTTAGCACATGGGTGTCTTTGAGTAGAGATCCCACCCTTATCCATGGGGGACTTCAAGTGGCTACTCTGGAATGGTTTCTTTGAGCAACCATTCATCATCCAGCAACTATGCCACATTCATCCCCTCTCTTCAACATTTACAGCTTTAGGAATTACGCATTCCTTCCTTAGGGTTTGAGAGGAGGACTGTAGTTCTCAGTATTTCAGTTGGGAAACTTGTGGAGGGATCAGCCCTTCACCTTTTGCATCCATTTCAGTATTTTTAGAGTAGCATTACTACATTCGGCATTAGGCCATCATTCTACTCATCTATGCAGCAACAGTTCCTACAGGAATTACTCATTCCAGCAGTGTAGGTTCAGAGGAGGAAGGAAGTTTCAAGTATTTCAACTTGGAATCCTGTGAGGGATCATCCCCTCAATTTGGTGAGATCGTTTCCATCCATTTTGAGCAGTATTACAACATCTAGCAGCAGGCTACAGCATTAGCCCTCTTGATAGTGTAGCACTTCCAGCAGTTTTGCAGTTCAACAGCTGTAACTTGAGAGGAGGACTAGATCTCAAGCTTCCAGCTTGGGAATTGGGAGAACGGGCCAGCCCTTCATTCATTGAGATGATTGGGTGTTATTGAGACTATATTATATTTCATTTCATTCCATATATCTGCATACCTAGCGATTATGTATTGCAAGCCCTAGGAGGTTGATTTTCCGAGGTGAGTCAATCCGAAAATCCTTTCTGGGTTATTTTTGGTTTTCATCATAGAGTGTAGATTCCAAATCTCGGCATTTTCTGGGATCTGGAACAACCTTATCTATGCACCCATTTTCATCCAGCAGTTACATTTCCAACAGGGGCAGTGCAGTAGGGTCTCCAGCAGAGTAGTAGTTACGCAATGTTCTCAGTGAGAGGACTTGAGGGTCACTCTAGCCATCTCTATCGACTTGAGTGCTACTATTTTTTAGCACTGTTGTACTTGTATTTCACCTCATTTTTAATAAAATGGCTCAGTTGTTCTATCTATTTTTATGGTGTTTATAGCTTATTTCCATATTGTTGTAGTTTCTACTTATTGTGTTGTGTATTACTGTCTTTTCTTATTTTTGGGATATTATAGTGGTATCAGAGCATGATCTTTGGCTCAGCTTGTGGGCACTACATTTCATGACATCAGAAGAAGAAGCAGAAAAAGAAGAGATCTACAATGATGGAGGGATTGAGTTTTTCCACACTTCTCTTCAAATCTATGCAAGATATCACCATAAAGATTAAATAAATGAGAAGGGAAAGGCAAAGGGGAACCTCAAGAGGGTTTCAATATTAGGAAGTTCTGAGCACTTCTTATCAACAGCATAAGCAACCGAAGGTGCAAAAAGCTGCACAACACTCTACTATGTCCAATTTCATTGCAGAAGGAAATGAATGGCATGGAGATGGAGGATATTTGGAGCATGAGACTCTGAGTGATTATCTTGCAGAGTAAAAATATCAATCTACAACATTCAAAGAGAATCTGACTTTCCAACAGTTTTTCCAAATAAAAGAAAACTGGAGACCCCGCAACAGCAATAGAAGAAGAGGGCACATATATAATAGATTCTTCCTGCCTAGATTTGATGGGTCATCCACAAGCACGGAAAAAACTTGGATGAAGGAGTTAGATGATTTCTTCCAGCTACACCCAATAGCGGAAAGGGAGGCCATTGAGATTTCAGCGTTGCACCTTGAGGGTGAATCCAATGATTGGTGGTTCAGCCATATGGAGCATGCAAGAGTGACTGTGTATGCAGAATTCACTCAAAGGTTGGTAGAGAGGTTTGACAGAAGGAAAATGGAGGCACTTCCCATGGAGACATTTTCCAACATTTATGAGGAAGTATATGAGGAGAAAAAGGAAGATTTCAGCACTATTACTCTGGGAGAAGAGAAAATACCACCACCACCAGCTGCAGTAGAAGTACTTGCATCAGTAGGAGGATCAATTTCATCTTTGCAAGATGGTCCTGAGCATTTGACATTGAGAGTCCCATGCATGATTCAGGAGGTGCATGAGGAGGAGTAAGCAGATATCAGCATTGGTGTAGCAATAGAGGAGCATCCATCACCATCACCAGCAGTTGGAGAAGAAATTTCACCAGTTGGAGGAACTCTTATAGCTTTGCAAGATGTTCCCAAGTATCATTTAATCCAAGGTTTGCAAACATTTCCACCACATATTATTTCAGCACCTCAGATTGAGATTTTTGGGGCTATGGCTTCAGGGGAATTGCATGACCAAGGGTTAGAGCACCTTTCTGATTTGGAGCAGCAGACTATCATTGCTTAGAGGACCTTGACTTGTTCAAGGAAATGTATAGCCATCCCATTTTTTCATTGTTGAGCTGCACACAACACTTTGTGTTGGGGTGTGGAGTTTCAGAGGATGGGATGAGCATAGTCCTAATGCAAGGAAGCTATACAATAGCTTTCGAGAACCAGAGGTTATTGTTGCATGAAATATCATATTATATTTACAACAAAGAGATATTGGCCATTGTACATGCATTGATAAAATTCCGGCAGTTTTTTATTGGTAGTATATTTTGGGTGAATACCAACCACCATAATCTCCGGCATCATTTTGAGAAGGACTAGCAGCTACAGAAGAGGCAGCAACTGTGTATTAGTACAATGCAGGACTATGAGTTTAGCATTGTGTATGGAGAGGTCCATGTGACCGCAGATGCACTATCATGGATATCATAAGCACTATCACTGAGGAGAAGTGATGATTTTGGGGCCCAATTATTCTTTTAGCATTCTGATGATCACTTCACTTATGAAGCATTGGATGGGAAGATGGTAGATGATAGACATATTGTGATGGATAACATCTTCCATTATCGAGAGAGAGCCTTCTTGATGAGCATCTCACAACTCAAAGAGAAGCTTCTGCATATAGCATGTTCAAAACCTCATAGGTTCTACAGGGCCATAGGTGAGAGGTTCTCATGGAGAGACCTCAAGGAGGATGCACTTCAACATATCATGGAGTGAAAATATTACCATAAAATTGTGGAGGATGGTATTTTTGACATTGATTCGATGTCAAGATTTTGGTGGGAGCTTCTCCATTGGGTGGATACCGAGTTGGTGCATGATGTGAATCATCACCCACAATTGGATGAATGGATGGGGATGATGAGCAGGTGGTTGAAAAGATACTTGCAAATCTATGACACAGAGCAGCAAGAAGCATGGCTACGCTGGTTACTCTTGGGTGAGTATGGTTGCCACCTGAAATTTCACATTTTTATGATCCATGCCTTGCATAGTACTGGTGTGATGCAGTAGCAGGAGACATGGCTGGCTGGTTACTTTTGAGAGAGTTTTTCCATCACATGACATATCACATGTAAATGGGTGTATAATTATTTGGGACATTGCATGGCACTCATATGATGTGGAAGTAGGAAGCCTGGTTATGTCAGTCTGGTGTGACATTCTACGTGTCAATCAATATATCATTTCTTCATGCTTTACATTATGATGATGTGGGGTGGCAGCAAGAGTCATTATTACTCTAGTTACTCTTGAGAGAATATGGGTTGATATTCTCCCATACCTTGCATGAGGATGATTTAGGATGACAACAGGAGGCCTTGTTGTGTTTCCTTTTGTTAGGAGAGTATGGCCACCTACTTGGTATGATGATGAGGTGGAATGGAAGCAAGAGGCATTGATGTGGTGGCTGCTATTGGGAGAGTATGGTTCGAAATTTCACATGTCAACCCATATGTCTATATTTCCTACTTTTCACAATGTTGAGATGATTCTTACAGCAATCAGGGCCACCAGGGCCAAGGATTGGAGCATGGAGAGACATAACCTACTCCATGTAGCATGGTTTGGAGATATATTTTATGAGTTGAGACATTATTTTGGAGGAAGGAACCACTACACTTAATATATCTCATGTAGATAAAAGACTCTTGGACAGCATATGGTTTCCACTTGGGGACTCATTGATGAGGAGAGGCATCTAGCTACATAGCTGGAGGCCATTCTAGAAATTCTATAGAAGAAGCTATGGAGTTGTGAATTCATAACACATTGGAGCAAATGGGGATACCTTCCATATGAGGATTCCACTTGGGAGGGAGATGGATTTCTACAGCATCTACTTTTGCAGTTTCTTGAGGACAAGAAAAATTTTGGCAGGGAGGATTGTAATATTCCAAATTTTCCATAAGCTAATTGGAATATTAGAGTCCTTACTTTTATTAGTTAGTTAAGTAAATAAAAGTGTGGAGGGACCCATAAACCCAATAGATGAATAAAATCCACTTATGTTGTGTGAATGTGGATTAGTTAGGTAGGGGATCAACATTATGGAGTAGTGGAGCGACTTATTGATGAAGGAAGAGTGGAGATCATAGAGCAATAATGAGGAATATGATGGAGATAGTGGAGGAATAAAAGTAATATCATGGAGAAATAATGATGAAGTGATGGAGGAAGTGATGCATTAAATGCACACATGATGGAGGGAGTGGAGAGTAAATGTAGAGATCATGGAGATCATAGAGGACAGTGCAGTCTTTATGGAGGCTAGTGGCCACATGTGCAGCACAGTAATGAGGTGGGCCGAGGCTAGATAAGGTTCACCACCATAAAAGGAAGGTGAGGGCATCCATAGAAGGCATTTTGTATTTTGATATTGTATTTTTGTTTACGACATTTCTTTGCACGCTTCAGCTGTTTATCTAAGTCTATTGTGTTGTTTAGCACACGGGTGTCTCCGAGCAAAGATCCCACCCTTATCCATGAGGGACTTCGAGTGCCTACCCTAGAAAGGTTTCTTTGAGTACCCATTCATCATCCGGAAATTGTGCCACATTCAACCCCTCTCTTCAGCACTTACAGCTTCAGGAATTATGCATTCCTTCCTTAGGGTTTGAGATGAGGCAGGTAGTTCTCAGTATTTCAGCTGGGAAACCTATGGAGGGATCAACCCTTCACCTTATGCATCCATTTCAGCCTTCCGAGAGAAGCATTACTACATCTGGCATCAGGCCATCATTCTATTCATCTATGTAGCAGCAGTTCCTGCAGGAAATATGTGCTAGGGGAATTTTGAGGTATAAAATGGGCCTTCTAAGGAAATTATAAAATAATAGTGGAAATAATAAAATAATATTTGATTACATCATCAAATTTTCGAAGAAAAAAAGAAAAAACTACTTTTTCAACTCATATTTTCAACTTATCTCCCAAATTTTTTACTCAAATTTCGAGTAAGAGTATTCATTGGATGCACAATTTAATTCATCATCCAAAGAGTACCCATGTTACATACTTTCTATGGATCCTACTACATGAAAAATGAGAAATACATGAAAAACGTGATTGCGTATTTCTCTTTTTTCGTGTAGCAAGGTGTATCAAAAGAATGAAAGATGGGTACTCCTCGGATGAGGAATTAAATTTTGCATCCAACGAGTACTCTCGCTCGAATTTGAGTAAACAATTTGGTAGATAAGTTTAAAATACGAGTTGAAAAAGTAGTTTTATTATTTTATTATTTTTTAATATTTTTATCCTTTTACTTAAAAAATGGTGAATCATCCCCCATGGTTGACATCATCATCTTGAATCCTATTGATTCTTATAAATTTAATTTTGGTTGTAAATTCTTCTTAGGAGGCCCATTTTAGACCTCAAAATTCCCCTAATGCATTCCAGTAGTGTAGGTTCAGAGGAGGAAGGAATTTCCAAGTATTTCAGCTTGGAATCATGTGAGGGGTCATCCCCTAAATTTGGTGAGATCATTTCCATCCATTGTGAGCAGTATTGCAACATCTAAAAACAGGCTACAGCATTATCCCTCTTGATAGCACAGTCAATTCCAGCAATTGTGTAGTTCAGTAGCTGCAACTTGAGAGGAGGAGCTAGATCTCAAGCTTCCAGCTTGGGATTCAGGAGAAGGGGCTAGCCCTTCATGCATTAAGCTGACTGGGTGTTATTGCAGTTGTCTTATCTTTCAGTTCATGCCATATATTTTCATACCCAGCAGTTATGTATTACAAGCCCTAGGAGGGTGATTTTCTGAGGTGATCCAATCCATAAATCCTTTCTGGGTTATTCTGGGTTTGCATTATAGAGTCCGGATTCCAAATCTCGACATTTTCTGAGCTCTAGAATAGCTTTATCTACGCACCCCTTTTCAACTAGCAGTCACATTTCCAGCATTTCCAGTAGGGGCAACACAGTAGGGTCTCCAGCAGAGCAGCAGTTACGTAGTGTTCTCAATGAGAGGACTTGAGGGTCACTCTAGCAATGTCTATCAGCTTGAGTGCTACTATTTTTTAGCACTATTGTACTTGTATTTCACCTCCTTTTTAATAAAAAGGCTCATTTGTTCTATCTATTTTTATGGTATTTACAATTTATTTCCATATTATTGTAGTTTCTAGTTACTATGTTGTGTATTATTGTATTTTCCTATTTTTGAGATATTACCGATTTTGCATCCCTAGAGACAAAGACTACTCAATATTTTTGGACAATGTCTAAGTATTTCTTGTGGCAGTGCTTGCATAGTTCCTAGAGACAGAGACTATGCAATCCTTATGGATAGTGACAGTGTGAGGGAACCCTTTGCAAATAGTGATTGCACACTCTTTGTTCACAGGGAAAATATACTTCTTCAAGTCAATCGATTCACTCTTAACTCCTAGTTTCCTGAAATGCACTAAGTGCCCTCGCCAATCTTAAACCTAATTACATGTCTGCTCTCCTTGCATAAAGCCCCATCTAGATCTCATATTTATATTCATCTTTCACATTTGAGCCCTGTGCATTGTTGGAATATAAGGATAATTCTCTCACTCATGGTTGTAAATATTCTGTCATTTGGGTGAGTTGCTCAAATGTCACTTTTTCTTTAGCAAGTGTCACTTTACCTTTATTTTTCTCTTACATGTGTCTTTTTTTCTTGCTATATATTTTAAAAATGTTTCTTTTCCTACTCTCATTCTTGCATGTGTCACTTGTGTTTTCTTTTTTTTTGCATGTGTCACTTGTGTTTCTTTCTCTTATTTTCACACATCTTAAGAGCACCATGCCACACCTCCTAGATGCAACTCCAACATACTTTCTTGCACTAGTTGATGTTATTTTTCATTAGAACATGTGGTGGACACATTCTTATGGCATAGCGCAATTTTTGGTTTCATTGTGACACTTGTGTCATAAAGGTACATCTTAAGTGTCACACTTCGAGATAAGTGTCGTTTTACTGTCATTTCACTATATGCTTATTGGTTTTTGGTACTGTGTGTCTTCATGTCATGTGCTTGGGTGTATATATGTGTGTAATCATGTTTGAGACTTGTTATATTCTCTTACTCTCTTGTCTCATTAATCTCACACTTAATCAATTTTGGAGTTCACTCTTGTCCTCACATTTTTTGAGAGTCACAAGCACACTCAATCCTTTAATCAAAGTGATGAGTGAACTGCACACTCATGAGCCTCAGTGATGAAATCCTTACCTCTCATACTTTTGAAGTGTACCCATCTTGAAGACATCCTCCTCCAACTACACATTGAGAAACCTCAAGGTACATACCCTCAATCTTGTTTCTTAGCCTTTCCCATTGCACATTCCATGATCCCTCTCGGCCTGTATTGTAGATTGCATGATTACAGTGGATAGAAGGGTCATTTCAAGACTCTTGTAATTTTCAAATGTGCATTCCCCTAAACTTCCTCTTTAATTACTGTGCACTTCGTAGTTACAATGCACAACCTAGCCTTCCATGTCTCCTTCACTTTCTCAATTGTGTAGTCCCCTGAGCATCCTCTTCAATTACTACACATTGTGCAGTTCCAGTGCACAACCTAGCATCCTTTGTCGCCTTCACTTGCTCAACTACGCAGTTCCTTTTCTTTCCTTTCCTCAACTACACATTTTGCAATTATAGTGGATAGTAGGTCCATCTCTAGATCACTGTAGTGCTCAACTGCGCAATCCTAGGAGTCTTATTCTCAATCATTGTGCATTGCACAGTTACACTGCCTAGTCCCGCCACTCTTGATAACTGAAATTTCCCACTATGCATAACCTTAATGAGCCTTCCCTTATTTCACGTTGCATGGCTCCAGTGGATAGCATGCCCATATTTTTGGTCCCTACAGTGCTAAACTATGTAATTCCTAGGCCCTTTCCCTCAAGATTTTGCATAATGTCTCGTCACAGTTAGCATGTTACATGAGAAAACACAGGTAGAATAAGTGGTTATGGTACTGATGTTGTATTTTCATGAGTGAACTTTATTTTCAAGTGATATCACCCTATCATGGAAAGATGATGCTCAATGAGGTTAGCAAGAAGAATTTATGTGAAGGTGTTATGGTAAAACACAACCCCCCCATTTTTTACTTATGTACTTCAAATAATGGAGACCCTTTCTACAAAAATTTTGGCTAAACACCTTTTAAGATTTTTTAAGTTAATTATCCTACGTTTTTTTCATTTTTCATCTTCCTCAGAATTTTGTTCTGATTGTTTCATTGAATTTGGTTTTTCATATTCTTTCTAACGATACATGTTTCGCTTCATTTGGTCAACCGGTTTGTAAATGGCACTCTTTTGAAGTTTTGATCAATTTCTTGCTTAGGTTAAAAAATGTATAAAGTGTACCAATATTTTAATTCTCATAATTAAAATAGTCATTCATTGTAAATATTAACTCTTATTTAGGTATTACTAACATCTTTATTTTTTCACGAATGATCCTACTAAATGACACAACCAAATTATAGAGCATTTAAAAAACATGATTTTCATAATTTTGGTAATTTATCATAATTTCCTTTTTTTTTAAATGAAATGTCAAACTCAAAATTTCATAATGCCAAAGTGGTTGTATTTCATTTTTTAGAATTATTAATTACCAAATTAGTGGTTGTAGTTTAGAATTGGAAAACTCACTATAAATGGTCTACACTTCGTTTTATATTTTTAACTTAACTAAACTTTAAAAATCCTGGACCCCAACTAAAATATACAAAAAATCATAAAAAATATATCGCATCCATTTGCTACGCTTTATCGCAAACATTACACAACGTTATGTTTCAAAAAACCCGAAAATAATTTTCATTCGAATGCGATATGCAATTTGAAGTGGGTATGTCAAAATATTTATCATAAAGTTCTAAAACTTCTTATGACTCCCGCTCACATCACCCTCCACTTCACTTCCACTCCTTATCTCTCCAGCCACTCCTTATCTCTCCACATATAATACTCTCCCTCACCCTTATAACTCGTATTCACCTCTCCTCCTCTCTTCTCTCTCATGTGGTGTGTATTTCATATAATTTTTGAATTATTAATTAAAATTTATTATATTATATAATATTATAATTAATATAATATTTTTATTATAATTTTAATATAATTTAAATTATAATATTAATATAATATTTTAATATTCTAATTAATCAATAAATCATTTTTTAATTAGTTTAATTATGTTTACTATTAATTTATTCTTAATTAAGATTAATAATATAATTACAATTAATTTGTATTAATTGATTTTTTTTTTAAACTGTAAAAACTGTAATTTAAATTAGGATTAGAAATTAATTAAAAAATTCTGATTTTTAGCCTAAGTAATAGAAATTCCATAATTCTAGAAATTTTAATATACTAACTTTGGAAGCTCCTAAATGGAGTTTTACTTGGCAAAATGAGGCTCAAGACGACTCATTAGATAGATAAAATCATGGAGAACATTTCTAAAGTTGTTTTATTTCTAGATTTGATCATTTATTGGGTTTAAAATTCAGCAGAATATCAAGCTACGAATTTTTAAACAAAATCAATTTTCTGAGTTTTATTTTCTGCATTTTAATTTGCCCACAACTTATTCTAAGAGCAGATCCATTCGTCAATGATATCCTTGACCAATTAGATCATCACAAGAATCAATAGAAAGCTTACATTTAATTTTAGATTATTTGTTTAATTAAGTTTTGATTGGATTTATTTTTATTCCAGAGTTGGCATTTTTTATTTTAATTTTACATTTTAATTTTGTTTTTAATTTGTTTTTGCAGGAAAACAGTTGAAGAGATGAGAAGAAGAATATCTCAATCAATGAAAAGGCTCCAAAAATTGAATAATATGATTTTAAGCCAATGAAAATTGATTGAGCAGAACCACTCTTCAACAAACTTTCTTATTTGAGAATTATTTTGTAGATATTATAAATAACAGATTGTAGAATGTAGAAAGGGCTTCTCTCCTCTGCAATTTTGGAATTCTTGATGGCGCTATTGTCTATAGGTTTAGAGGTGTAGGGTGAAAGGAGAAGAATCTCAAATCTGGAGATTATTGAGGTTTTTCTTTTACATTTTGAGTTATGTATAATGAACAGAGTCTTGCACTATTGTAGCTCTGATTTTGAAAGAAGAAGTTCAAGCATTGTAAAAGACTATTAGAGATTGGAGCTGGAGAAATGGACTTAATAAATTGGTATTTATAGTACTATTATTTTTTAAATAATGGTTTCATTTTATGATAACATGAATGTGTCAATTTACTCGCATACTTGTGCACTTCTGTCGGTATGAGTAATTTTCCTTATTTTATGTTATTATTTATCTCTACTCTTATTGGTTGAATTTTGATTTCTGAGTAACTATTTACTCATAAATCTGTCTTATAAAACTGATTTATTGAATAATGATATGTTGTGAACTATTTCCACATATTATTTTTTAATTATTCAAGTTACTGATTAAATTATCAATATCATTTTGAGAACTACTTCCTGAGTGTTGTTGATTGATTATTTCAGTTAAAAAGCATCTAGATAGGATGTGTTTGGTATTCACAATGTCATTTAATTGAACTACTTCGTTAGCTTGATATTAATTTAAAACAAACATATTTAAATCTCAATTATTTAAAACATCTTATTCTCAGTTGGGATAGATCTATATTTGCTTAATTGAGATAGGATTAATATAGTTTTTGTTGCTTGGATCTTAGAATAATTTTGCATATAGATTAAATTCTAGATCCCTAAAAGTTCTCTTCCCAAAGATGTAAAACTTTAGTTGTGGTTTGGCTAAGCCCAAATTAGCTTAAGGATCACTTTTTTTCCTGATCAGCAAGAGAAATGATCCAATGCCTCTTTCCCATTGGTAGAAAAAAGTTATATTTTAAGCCATTGGAGATTGAGAAAAGGTAACTGGACCTAAATAAACCAGTCGGAGCCACTATTCCAAACAGAAAATGAACTGCTTTATGGTCTAGACCGAGTGGTCATCCCCCATGTTGTTGCAGGGAATTTCGAGGCCTCAACATTTTGGCACTATAAGGAGGGCCTGAGACTTGTTTTCCTTTGGAGTTTTTGTATTCTAACATTTTATTTTTATTACAATGGCTCCACTAAAACTTCCAATTTGGAGTTGTATTTCTGGATGTGCATCTTCCAATACTCCATCAAAAATAGTAAGACTCTTGTCTCAGGTAAAGTTTAATGGTAAGAATAATACTTCTGCATTTAATCATGTCTTTCAATTTATTCAAAATTTTTCAAATTCTATTTTTCAAGAAATTGGTGAAGATATTTTATGCAGGATTTTTACTCTTAAATTCTTGGAAAAAGCCAGAAACTGGTGTAAATCACTTCCAGTTTCTTCAATCCACACTTGGGAACAAATTATTACAAAATTCCTTTGTAAATTTTATGGATATATCTACGAACAGATATGTGATGATTTTGAAGATCTACGAAGGTTTGATGGTGAGTATTTAATTGATTTTACCATTAGGATTCGTCTAAATTGTTTAAAATTTAAAATTGAAGATAAAATTTTGAAAAAAGAATTATTAGATTGGTTTGAACATATTTGCACTCTTCCCTCCATTCAAAATCCATTATTTCAAACTTTAATCAATCTCCTTCTAATTTCATTGACATAAGTGAGAATTCCAATATAGAGGTACAAACAAATGATGATCAAGAGGCCTCTATTGTGTATAATCAATTCCTTCAATTACTGCACACTTCTTACAGTATTGATAAAGATCAAGGTGCACCTTCACATGTCAATGAATGTCAATCACAAATCTTGGAAATTTTCACTAATCAACCGCAGGAAGATATTAGCAACATTGTTGAAGAAGATAGTGCTTTAAAATCTGAAAATAGATATGAGTTAGAATCAGAAAATCAAAGCATAATCCGACAAGTACCGACAGCGATTGAAGTTTCCAATAAAACACAATCTATTGTATAAATTTTTGAATTCTTTCATGATGAGCAAATTCTAAATTCACATCAACAAAGCAATGTTCTTCAAGAAAGCATAATTAGCCAAGTAAATGATCTTAAGTCTGAAATTTGCAATGAAGAAAATGCACAAGATTTTTCAAATAGAGACATTTTTAAATACATTATTTCAGATTCATATTTTTCTCTTTATCCTGATAATTTTTCTAATAGCAATTTTTCCTCTCTTCTTGTTAAATATATTTCAGAAAACAGAGAGGCTGATCTAAATGAATTGTAAATTAGTTGTTATCGGGATAGAGAATTAATTTGTGATCATTCTTCTGGCATTAATGAACATGAGCTTAATATTCCTTCTTGTTTTGATACATTGAATAAGATCGAAGAGAATTCTAATGAATGTCTTGAGGTCATTTATGATAGCTACTTTGACAGTGAGGATATTGATTTGTCTTCTTTACAATTGAATCCTCATGATAAAAGTATAATCACGTCTGAAAATAAAGAACAATCTAATTTAAAAATTGTTCCAAATAGTTCTCATTTTCAAACAAATAATCATACTTATGATTTTAGCATTCAAGAAACCATTCCAATATATGGTTTATAATATGATCAAGCTCACATCCCTGTTCAGAGTCATATCCTCCTCTCTAATTCACAAGTGGGTATCAACAATCATTCTAATTGCATTATTCTTCTCAATTCTTGTGAAGAGGAAATTACTTTAAGTCACTCCCAATTATGTTGTAACAATAATTGTAACACTAGTGTAAACTATGATTCAATTTTGTTATTACTTCAACATTTATTTTTAACTTCAGATTTATTTTATGTTTTTAGTCCTGTATTTTTAGATACTTTGTGCTGACATATTGAGCAGCTCAATATTGAACACTCAATTGATGCATTACCTCAATGGAAAAATGAAGATTCAAATTATAATTGTGAACATCAAAAGTTATTAAACTTCCAATTTCAATTAATGTTCATTTCTTATCAATTGCTTCTTACTTCTCAAGAGCAGTGCCAAAAAGAGAGTATATTTTCACTTTATGACCAACAATATAATTCAATTAATAATCTTCTGTTAGATCTATCAGACTTCCATCCATTTTTCATTGATCAATTTGAAATACATTTGAAAATTTTTACTTCACGAGATATCATTAATAATTTAGCACTTAAACATAACACTAAAAAAATCACACAGGCCATTGTTGCTAAAAGACCATTTCTACAACCTAGTCTATCATCTTCTCTTTTGAATCTCTCCCACTCAATAATGGAAATCCATCCATATTTTTATGATTCAATTGAAATTCAGTTGGAAAGAAAATTTCAAGAGAAGGTAATGGTGAATAATCTACTAACAATAAAGATACATTCTGCTTTCAGATTTAGTTTTTGTATTTTAATTATATTTGCATTTTTACTAATGTTTGACATGTACATACATGCGGGAATTAAAATGCTTACATGGCTTCATTGGAAGTATGACTATATCTAGTCATGTTTCCTTCGTTAAGTTAGAAATTTGAATATATTAATTTTCTTTTTTGTATGCGTGTATTTCATTATTTCAGATTTTCAATAAAATAAGTAATGAATCAAATTTCTTTAGAGCATCCCATTTCAATTATAGAAAAGTATCCTAGAGAATTTTAGAAGCTTTTGAATTATCTGATCATACTCATTTCTTAAGCCTTCAACTTTCTTGTTTTTCAAAATTCATAACATTGATCATACATGAAGAAATTCCAAGAATTTTCTACTACTTGAAAATTTTTTATTCACAAGTAATTCTTAGAACTCATTTTTACCACTCTTGTCTTCTGATTTAATTTTGGAAAGAATGTAATTTAAAAAAAAAAAAATCATTACTTAGCATTTTAGATTAAAATAAGAAGGTGATCTTGAACTTATGCAAATTTTGAGAAAATTTGAGAGAACTTGAAGATTAAACTTACAACCAAAATTATTCCAAGTATGTGTTTACAGGTTCATCATCATCTATTATTTATTTCTTCAAAGTTTTTTTCTTATTTCTATTTTGTTTTGTATGTGGATCTTCAATAACTTGATTATGTAGATCTTAGATAAGCAAGCAGCCAACCCTGTTTCCAAAATCTGCAACATGTTCAGGGAACTATTTATTATTTCATATAGAATTTGAAGGATATCTAAATTTTTCTTATATTGAAATCCTGATAAGTCTTAATAAATTTTCAGAATAATCATATCAGATCATTTTATTTCACAATTCTCTTTATAAGAATGTTCTGATAAAATTAATTTCCAATCAAAAATTTTGACATTTAATTAAATTATTAAAGGGTTACTTATTATAAATCAAAGTTAAATCACCCACTTTCTTTTTTAATTGAATACTTTAAATAAATCATCGACCCCACATATGGCTCATTATATATCACAAATCACATATCGGAGGCTCTGAAATGAGCATACACTAAATATATATGATCTCTCGATATTCTCATTCCCTCCAATCTCTGATGATATCTCTGTATGATATCACATTATCTGTATCACAACATTTGATCAGAGAAAACTCTTAACAATTCCTGATAGGAAACCTTCGATGCATATCTTCTGATATTCATTCTCGCTCATTTTCTGATAAAATTACTTCGCTAAAATTGCGATGTTCATATAACCCGGATCCGATATGAAATTTAAATCCTCTTTACATACATATATCGCATCCGTTTATAAATCAAAAAATTTGGTAGGAGCATATATTTAAAAGTTCCGATGTCCTGGAGCCGATCTGAAAAATAAAATTAATATAACAAAAATATCAGGTCCATTCTTCATCACACATCGACGCATCAATGAAATTACATTTCGCATATCAACAATTTTAGTGGTTATTGTTAAAACCTCACCCGGTAAGCTATACTAGTTGTGATGTGATAAATGACAAGGTAAAAAAATTGTGATGCGATGCTACGCATATCACATATCGCATGAGATAAGTAATATGTTAAATTATAAAAGTTGCAACGAGCAATGTGGAGTTCACTGCGAATTGTGAAATTGCGAAATCGCAAAATTGAAAAAGAGTTAAGCTTTGAAATTTGCGGGAAGGTAAATTATAAAAGATGCGAAGTGCAACCATGCGTGATTGGTCACCGTTTGTGTGGGCCGCAAAACCAAAGTTCCATGCATATATTTTGATATTTGCAATCACATTGCATCAATAATTTACCACATTTTCATTATCGCAAGAATAATACCAATGTTTCATTTCATTCACAAGCTTTAATCTTCCAATATGACTATAATCTGATATCGCATTCATCCATTTGTAGTTTCCCATCGCACATGTTCATCTCGCGACATTGCCATCACAATAATTATAACGCATTGCTAACTCAAATGAAGCTTTGGCTTCAAGATCTTTTGATGCAATAAACTTCAATAATCGGCTTTCCACCATTATCTTTTAATTATTATATAAATAAAATGTTCAATCGCATATCGACAAAAGTGGAAGTCGCAGAATTTAAATTATGCATGGCAAAGAATTTCGCGAAGCGAAAAATTCAGTAAGGAAATGTATCAATGATTAATTCATATTTTTAATTCTGAATTTATCTCCATACTTATCATATAAATATTCAAATCCTCTTATATACTATTACATTATTTGGTATTTTAAATCAATTTCAATACTTTGGGGCTTATATGAATTCAGAATGGAATAAGCAAAAGAACATTCATCGTTTCAATTCATAACGAAACATATCTTCACCCTCGTTTCTAATGAATTCGATTTATTTCTGATTCTTTGAACATGAAACATTGCTTTCTTTTAGTTTACTGCTTGTTTTACTTTATATATAATAAATAATGATTTTTGGTCAATAAAAATTCTTCATTCTTTTAATTCTAAATTAAAATAAGAAGTTATCTTTTATTGGCGAAAATGATACCTTTCAGGTAATATTAAATGCAGTTCTCCAATGGTAAGTTTCATGTGCCCACTTTCATTTATTTTGATTTCTTCATTTTTGTTTTATTTTTGCTGATCCTGAACTTTGTTGCTAGAGGTCTTCATAAACCTTTCACATCTCTACCAGATCAGTTTTCAAAGTTCATTTTCTTTTACTCTTTGAGATTCTTGAAAGAGAAGCAGTAATGAACATCTCATTAAATCAGCTAGACTGGGGAGTTTCTGAAACTTTAGTCTGTTTCTTTAAGCATTTATTTTATTAGAGAATAGTTAGCATGCTTTTATATAGGTTTTGTCTTGAAAAAGAAAAATTTACAACAAACAGAAAATCCTCGTTCAGCGTATTATCTATCATAACTGATATTTCACCCTCTACATTTTGGGGGTCTCATTTCTTATAACTCTGCAAGATAAAAAAATTAAAATCTCAACATAGGAATGAACGTACATATACTTATTTTCTTTTATAATCTTTTGTTTAGAAATTCATATAAGCGATCTTGTTAGAGTTTAGCTTTTAAATTTTGTTTTTCTTTTAATTTTTTCTTTCTTCATTTTTTATTCGTTGATTTCTTTTCTTACTTTAGTTTAGGAATTATTTTCCTTTTGCTTTCAATTTTGATTTTATTTTGGTGATTTTATAATGATTTATGTCAAAGGAATTTTTCTTACCTTACAGTTGTTGACATACATGGGAAATCTTTTACTCTATCCATTTAAGTGAATTTCATTTATCATTAAAGGCATATCTTTATGTAATCATAAATTCATCTTACTTTAAATATTTTTCATGGATGAACACACATCCTTTTTAAGTGATTGAGTTTAATTTTTCAAGGAAAGAACTTATTTGAGTTTAATTCAATGAATACCTCCCACCCCTCCACATAAAAATCCTCTGATTGATAGTTACATGGAAAGAATTTGGAGAACAAATTATGAAAGTACTATGTCTATTAAACATAAAATCTCTATTACCATCCCACCTCTTTCACTCAAATACATCATAAACAAAAATCTTGCAAATGCACTTATCAAATGAGTGATAAAAAGAGGAAGCATGGGAAATACAAGTAAACCCGTTGGGGCTATGGATGCTCGCTGGCAGCGGGACTAGGCTTGTATGGCATAAAGACAACTTTGTCGGGGTACTTTTCAGGCTTGCTGGCAGTGAAGCGATGTCAGAGACAATCTTAAAATGGATATATGCTTTATCAAAAACTTCTATCTCTACCTTCTATTTTTTTTCACATGAGGAAAATTTAAAAAAACAAAAATTCTCAAATTTGGATTCATTACTTTTACTCAAGTTTGTTTTAAGTACTTATCTTTACAAACTCATATTGCTTAATCTATTGTAGTGTAACCTATGGAAATGCTTTACTGTTAGATGATTTCATGATTTTTCATTATTTTCAACCTTTGAGTAAATTAAAATTCATTATTTTTAATCAAAGATAATTGGTTCTTCTCCCACATGTTGCCATTGTTATGGTAAAACACAACCCTCCCCCGCCCCCCCCCCATTTTTAACGTATGTACTTCAAATAATGGGGACCCTTTCTACAAAATTTTTGGCTAAACACCTTTTATGATTTTTATTAAGTTAATTATCCTACATTTTTTCTATTTTTCATCTTCCTCAGAATTTTTCTTTGATCGTTTCATTGAATCTGTTTTTTCATAAGCTTTCCAACGATACTTGTTTCGCTTCATTTAGTCAATCGGTTTGTAAATGGCACTCTTATGAAGTTTTGATCATTTTCTCGCTTGAGTTAAAAAATGTATAAAGTGTACCAATATTTTAATTCTCATAGTTAAAATAGTCATTCATTGTAAATATTAACTCTTAGTCAGGTATTACTAACATCTTTCTTTTTTCACGAATTATCCTACTAAATGACCCAGCCAAATTATAGAGCATTTTAAAAAACATGTTTTTCGAGATTTTGGTAATTTATCATAATTACTTTTTTTTTAAACGAAATGCCAAACTCAAAATTTCATAATGTCAAGATGGTTGTAGTTCATTTTTTAGAATTATTAATTACCAAATTAGTGGTTGTAGTTTAGAAATGGAAAAACTCACTATAAATGCTCCACACTTTGCTTTATATTTTTAACTTAACTTAACTTTAAAAATCTTGGACCCCAATTAAAATATACAAAAAATCATAAAAAACATATCGCATTTGCTTGTTGCGCTTTATCACAAACATTACACAACGTTATGTTTCAAAAATCCCGAAAATAATTTTCATGCAAATGTGATATGCGATTTGAAGTGGGTTTTATGTGAGGTGTCAAAATCTTTATCATAAAGTTCTAAAACTTCTTATGACTCCCGCTCACATCACCCTCCACTTCACCTCCACTCTATATCTCTCCAGCCACTCTTTATCTCTCCACATATAATACTCTCCCTTACCCCTATAACTCTCATTCACTCACTTCTCCTCCTCTCTTCTCTCTCTCTCATGTGGTGTGTATTTCATATAATTTTTGAATTATTAATTAAAATATATGATATTATATAATATTATAATTAATATTATATTTTTATTATAATATGTTTATTATAATTTTAATATAATCTAAATTATAATATTAATATAATATTCTAATATTCTAATTAATCAATAAATCATTTTTAATTAGTTTAATTATGTTTACAATTAATTTATTATTAATTAAGATTAATAATATAATTACAATTAATTATTATTAAAAAAAATTGTAATCTAATTTAGGATTAGAAATTAATTAAAAAACTCTAATTTTGAGCCCAGGTAATAGAAATTCCAGAATTCTGGAAATTTTAATATACCAACTTTGGTAGCTCATAAATGGAGCTTTACTTGGCCAAATGAGGCCCAAGATGGCTCATTAGATAGATAAAATCATGGAGAAAATTTCTGATGTTTTTTTATTTCTATATTTGATCATTTATTGGGTCCAAAATTCAGCAGAAGATCAAGTTCTGAATTTTTAAACAAAATCATTTTCTGAGTTTTATTTTCTGCATTTTAATTTTCCCACAACTTCTTCTAAGATCATATCCATTTGTCAATGTTATCCTTGATAAATTAAATCATCACAGGAATCAATAGAAAGCTTATATTTAATTTTATATTATTTATTTAATTAAGTTTTGATTGGATTTATTTTTATTCTAGATTTGGCATTTTTTATTTTAATTTTGTTTTTTATTTGTTTTTGCAGGAAAACAGTTGAAGAGATGAGAAGAAGAAGATCTGAATCAATGAGAAGGCTCCAACAATTGAAGAATATGATTTTAAGCCAATGAAAATTGATTGAGCGAAACCACTCTTCAACAAACTTTCTTATTTGAGAATTCTTTTGTAAATATTATAAATAGCATATTGTAGAATGTAGAAAGGGCTTCTCTCCTCTGCAATTCTAGAATTGATGGTACTATTTTCTAGAGGATTTAGAGGTGTAGGGTGAGAGGAGAAGAATCTCAGAACTGTATATTATTGAGGTCTTTCTTTTACATTATAAGTTATGTATAATGAACAGAGTTTTGCACTATTGTAGCTTTGATTTTGAAAGAAAAAGTTCAGGAATTGTAAAATATTGTTAGAGACCAAAGTTGGAGAAATGGACTTAATAAATTGGTATTTATAATACTATTATTTTTTAAATAATGTTTTCATTTTATGATAATAGGAATGTGTCAATTTACTCGCATACTTGTGCACTTCTGTCGGTATGAGTAATTTTCCTTATTTTATGTTATTATTTATCTCTACTCTTATGGGTCGAATTCTGATTTCTGAGTAAATATTTACTCGGAATTCTGTCTTATAAAACTTATTTATTGAATAGTGATATGTTGTGAACTATTTCCACACATTATTGTTTAATTATTCAAGTTATTGATTAAATGATCAATATCATTTTGAGAACTATTTCCTAAGTGTTGTTGATTGATTATTTTAGTTAAAAGGTCTCTAGATAAGATGTGTTTGGTATTCACAATGTCAGATAATTGAAATACTTCGTTAGCTTAATATTCATTTAAAACAAACATATTTAAATCTCAATTATTTAAAACATCTTGCTCTCAGTTGGGATAGATCTATATCTTCCTAATTGAGATAGGAATAAAATAGTTTCTTTTGCTTGCATCTTGGAATAATTTTGCATATAGATTAAATTCTAGATCCCTAAAAGTCCTCTTCCCAAAGTGGAAAAAATTTGGTTGTGGCTTGGCTAAGCCCAAATTAGCTTGAGGATCACTTTTTTGCCTTATCTGCAAGAGAAATGATCTGATGCATCTTTCTCATTGGTAGACAAAAGTTATATTTTAAGCCATTGGAGATTGGGAAAGGGTAACTGTACCTAGTTAAACTAGTTAGAGCCACTATTCCAAAAGGAAAAGAAACTGCTTTAAGGTCCAGACTGGGTGGTCATCCCCCATGTTGTTGCAGCAAATTTTAAGGCCTCGACAGAAGCACACTTGTGGAGATGAGTCACAAAGATGTTATCATGCAGGAGTAAAGGAATCTTGGACCAAGGAAAAGAGATGGAAACTCATATTGATTTAGAATGTTACAATACTCATCCAAACCTTTTGGAGGGTGAAGGTGAACCACATCCTAGATCAATCATTTAGAGTTGAAGACATAGTAGAAAAGGAAGGAAACTCACATCAATACATTTCCATCAAGTCTCATCTCACTATCACCAAAATATGGTCATTCAAAGTGTCAACATAAGAGTATTGTTTGGTCCCATGTATTTTACCACATTATTTGTCGAATGTGATATTGTATTTTCAAAAAATGAGAAAATTTAAAATGTGTGGAATCCCAAGGGTCACACATGGAACATGAAAAGTCACTAGAAAGTTATAAAGTCACATAGAAGCTCAAATGTCCCATAGGAATTCTAAAAGTCACATGGAAGCTCAAAAGTCATGAGGGAAGGTCAAGAGTCACATGGAGAGGTGAAGAGTCACCTATTTTGTTATAAATACACCCTCATAGTTCAATAAAAGGACTTTTCGCCTTGGCTCCTCTAGCTTCGAATAGGAGAGAAGATCATTCTTCAGAGGAGAAAGTAGTGGTTTAATGTATCACTCTTCGAGCTAATGTTGCACCGATGTAATTATGTATCTTGGAACTTCTACTTAATATTGGAAGCTCTCCGATCCGACGCACTTTCATGCATGTACCATGGATGTTTTAAGACTATTATTTTAATTTTTATGGTATATGTTTGTGTCCATACATACTAAAGAAAGTGAACTATTTTTTTGGATTTATTATATATCTTTTTGAATGTGCATTGCTACTTTCTTTCATGATCGTTATTACTATGTCAAATATTTCACAGTTTAACTAATAATTCTTTCTATGCTCTTATGTGTTTTTACTAGAATAGCATTATTACTTTGTGATGTTCCCACTTAGCAATGTTGTTAAACGGAAATATCAATTTTGTGAGTTTTCTCATATTTTGGACTATTACTTAGAAAAAGTGGGTTGTGGGACTCCACTTCAATTTTTGAGCTAAGTTGAGGGCCCATCATAGGAGAAAGGGAGAAAATCGAATGGCTAGTGGATGGTGGGGGCCACACAAAAAGGGAATACCCCAATCTTGTAATATGCACTTTTGTAGGGAAGAGATGAAGGAAATCAATGGTTGGTTTCCACATGTGTAAATTGGAGACCTAATGAAAAAATAGGAGGAGGCACTCATTTTTGGGCATCTTTGATCATTTGAACATTCACCCTTGACTAGTACGCTTTAGCGGAGATCCAACTCTACATGTGTTGAGCACACGATATTTCCAAGCAGGAATCTCACCCTACCTTCGGTAGACTATGAGTTCCATCCCAACGAGGAGTTTCGTGATTTCATATATGACCAGGGAGCTTGCCAAGTAAATTCATGGAACTAGAGAGTAGGTGGGACGTAGAAGGGAAATATTTTGTCACAAGAGGTGTAATATTCCCAAATGGGAAAAGCAGGAACATAGAACAAAATGTTGGAAATAACAGTGTAAACATCACATCAAAGCATGAGACCAATATGGAGCTTCTTTATTCATCATAACAGCAGCAAACATGTATAATATAATGGGCCACAAAGCATATAACAAGGTACAACAAGCCTCCAATAAAGAAAACCCTCAAGAATGAGGTGTTGCTACTATATCAAAATTTCGGAAGACTGCTACAGTGCAGTCATAGAATAACTACTACAGCAAATGAATACACAAAAGATGAATGGTTGCTAGAAGCCTCAAAATATTTAAAAAAAATGAAGATCTAGGCTCTATACAACCTCCAACAATAAACCCAAGAGGGTTTTATGAAATACACCAATATACAAGATATGAACCAAAGCCCTACGGCTAAAGATTCACTGCAACATTACAGCTAGAAAGATGTGGCTGATCTGATATGACAAAGAATGTAGCCTCCTCCAATTGATCCTCTAGATGAAAGGTTGATCCCTTCACTAGAAAATCTCCTCTCCAAATGGTTTACTGAAACCACCCCTGCAACTCCTCCCTAAAATAATGCATTCCAAGACAGAAATTGTGTTGTAGGGGCAAATGATAAAGTGGCTTGATGCAAAATGTTGAAATAAGGCTCAAGGGCCTTCCTCACTAGCCTCCCAATGGAAGGAAACCTTCCTCCATTGAAAAACATATCGGCAATCACCCAAATGTATTCTCCACTGTTACAACCTCCAACTCAACACATCTCTCAACATAAACTGCATTGTACCACAAGACTGAAGCTTTGGCTTAATGCCTGAATGTGGAATGTAGTTCAAATACTCTTCCTTAGAGGTCACTCAAGGAAAGAGTTGGTATTCTCGCTTTTGAACAAACTATGCTAAACAGCACTGCAATATTAGCTAAATAGCTGAAGAGAGAAACAAGTCTAAACAGACCATAAATCCAAATATCAATATAAATAAACATAATGATCCATGGTTGCCATCCACTTCATTATATAAGTGGTGAGCTTCCTCACCCTTGGCTCCACTCATTAAAGGCACTACTTCCATGCATGGAGTCTCCCTCCAAAACTGTGTTGTCCCATAATGAATGCCACTCCTCCATGACGGCATTGTTGATTTGGTCAAAGTTGACCCAGTCTATGTGCTCCATCCCCTTTTCACACACAAGGGTGCATAATTAAGCTGCGAAGTTGTCCTCCTTCCACATTAGCAGTGATTTTATTCTATTAAGGAGATTTATGGGTCTCCATACCCTCTTATTCATTAAACAAGGAATCAAAAACAAAATTTAATATTCCAACTAGCTCATGGCTAATTGGGAATATTACAGTCCTCCCCTCCCAAATGTTGTTTTTCCTCAAGCTACTGAAAATGTGAGTGCTACAACTCTTCTCCTCCTCCATTGGTGACATCTCCATGTGATAAGATCTCCTCATAATCCAAGTGTCTCCCAATCCATCCCTCCATGACATGCTCCTCACAAGTTCTCATGAGATGCAAATGACTCATCTCACAAGGAAGAAAAAGATCCAATGTAGCAATCATGTTTTGCCCAATGTTCTCCCTGAAACATGAAGCATAAGAAACATGGAGAATCTCTCTCCCAAAGGGCACATCCAATCCTTCCATCCTCCCTCCATTCATTCCCATAAAAAGAATAAGAACATCATCAATGTATGGGATCAAAATAAAATATATATAAACAACCATATACAATAATTGAGGTGGATCATAGTCCCACATGTAGAACCAACGCAATATATCTCTTAACTGCCTCAGATAATGATATGATAAGTGGTTTCCCCACCACTTACTTTCTTCCATAATCACCTCACATGCTGTGAGAAGGTGAGTGATGTCGGGTGCCTTTGGAGCACACCCTGAATGATAAATCATCTCCCTATATCCTCTTAGGGAGTGGCCATGCTCAAAAATGTTTATGGCCCCAAGTTGGCCATGAAGTTTATAAGGAAGAATGCAAATAATCATTAAGTAAATCATTATGCATATAAACATGTTCCTTACCATAAACTCTACTCATACAAATGGAGTGGTCCATAGATAGATCCCCTCTCATTCCCAAATATGAAAGAGGTGGTTGTGATAACTCCCTCAAAGAGTTATGTATCTCCTCCATCTACACATGAACCATGCATCTCTTCAAATTTTGATATACCTCCTCTTAAGATCCTTCCCAAGTATAACCCTTCATGATGGTGTGGTATGCTCTCATGGAATAAGTATGTTTGGAGAGAAAATCTTCATGTGCTACATGTAGTAACTTCTCCTTGAGCTTGGAAGCTCTAGATAAGAAGATCCTACCATGATAGTAGATGACCTCATCTCTGACTGAATATCCCTCCTCTATTAGCTGGTCATCAAGTATCATACAAGTAAAAATATCCTTGGAATAATCCACCAACAGCTGGGATTTCCAATATGGATCTATCCTCCAAAGTGACAGTGCTGATGACCTATCATAAAAAGCATATGTCATGTGGTTGCTCCCTTCTTTGACATCTCCTATTCCAAAGTCACATACAGTTGGAGAGGTAAATCCCATCTGCAGATAGAGGCGATCCCACTAGCCCTAGAGTGGGTCTAGCAACAAATAGAACACGCTACGATATTGATTCCTAGTTACAAAAGACAAAGTTACAATATATGGCCTACCTCACGTCCTCTGCTGCTGTTGTCGACGGAGAAGTGTTGCTTCCCATTCCTCACTTGACAGATCCCAATCCTTTTGCTCACCACGTCTGGACACCTTTACACATACAGAGAAAAACGACAGCAATACAATGTAATAACCTAAGCATGTAACTATCAATCAGTTGGAAAATATTGAATCAAATTGCATTACGCAAACAAGCAATACAACGATTGAACCAATAACATAGTCGAGCATATATTAAGATATGAAAGAAAGATTACAATCGAGTTCTGACGTTCCGTTCTTCCTTCAACAGGGCATCCAGCGGAGCGTGTCTCACAAATCTTGTCGGGAATTTGGACAAGGCTCTCTCTCTTACGGGCTTCTCCTTGGCTCTGCTCTCAATAATCACCCAGCTATAGTTTGCTTCCCAAATGTTCAGCTCTATTTTAGCTAGGTTACAAATAGAGAGGGTAGGCTTTTATAGAGGGAGAAGGAGAGGTTAGGCTCCCTATAATCATGGGGGAGAATCCTATCTCTTAGGAAGGTTCCATGAGAGGTGGAAAACCTCTTCCTAAACAAGGAGAACCAAGGCCAAATAGCCCAACCTATTTTTTATGATTCATTCCCAAGGTGGTTAAAGGAAACTTCCGCCTCAATTTGTTAAAAAACATTCCAAAACAGGTTGGCATGGGTACAACACAAGGACAGAGCACCATCTAGAGCACCCACTAGTGTATATTTTCCCCATTGGCGCGAGGGATGAACTGGCTACTCGCGCCAATGCTAAAACATGGGTTTTTGGGGCTTTCCTCAGGAAATGTTCTCAAGGATAATTCTTGCCCTTATGCAGAAGTATGCCATCAAGGTGTTTTCAGGACATTTTACTGTTCACAGATCATGGGAATAGTCCTCCAATGTATGGGACGAGGGATTGCAGGGATGATGACAAAATGTTGTGTAACAGATGCCCTCTAAAGCATGAGGTCCGAGAGAGAGGGAGGGGTGAAATTCTTTATGAGAACGCATTCAACTGAAAACATTTCCATCGGAAGACCTGTGAGTACAAATAAAACTGATATCTCTGATACATGATATGTGGTATGGGCACAGCCATCCATAATAAAGTGTACAAAAACCAAGATCCAAGGCATGGACGTAGCCGTCCAGCAAAATAAGGATCAACAAGTAGACTTAGGTATGGTCGCAGCAATCTAATCAAAAGAGTCATGTAATAGGTCATAACAATCCACAAAGAATCTGCAGCCTGGATCTCATCAGAAAAAATTTAAGGTCTTTCTCTCCATCTTAACCCAAACAAAGTACAAGTTCGAGCATGTGAATATGTGAGCTGAAGTCGAACATGCAAGAACATCATCTGATTACCAGCCAATGATGAAAACTGTTAACCCTTTCAATGGCATCTTGTAGGGTAGTGGGTTTGGTAGATTTAAGCAACCCATGAACAGGTTATGCTAGCCCATCAATAAACATATAGACCCTCCTTGTTAGAGATAAATCAGGAACCATAACAGAAAGTTTTAGAAATTTAGAAATATAAGTTTCTGGATTACCTGATTGTTTGAGCTTTTTTAGCCCCATGAAAGGTACCTCTGGATCTCTTCGATCAAACCTCTCCACCAACCTCCTTGTGAACTCTAAATATGCATTCACATTGGCATGACCCAATGTAGACAAGCCATGAAACCACCAATCATGTGCTTCACCCTCAAGGTGCAGCGCTGCTATCTTGATGGCCTCCATCTCCGGTACTTGGTTTAGATGGAAGTAGATGTCTAGCTTTTCTACCCATGATTTAACAATTCATTTATATGACCCATCAAAGTTGGGTAATAAAAATATCCCCATACTTCTGTATGAATCCTGCACCTCTATTGTGATTTCGGGGTCTCCTATTGTTCTTGATCTCACAAAATTCTTGAAAACTCAAGTGATCCTTAAATCTCTAAGATTGAGACTCATACTCCATGAAATAGTCTTCAAGAGTTTTGTTTTCTTGAAACCCTCCATTTCCCACTGCTAAGAATGTAGGCATTGTAGAGCATTGGGAAACCTGCTACTACTTCACTGGTTGATCACTCCAGTGATGAGAAATGTCAAAGCCTTCACCATGCGGAAACCCTTTAGGGGATTCCTTATGTCTATCCATCCTCATCTCCTTTATTTCTTTAGCAATGTCTTGCATAGTTCGAAGAAGAATATTTGGATACACCCTCTCCTCATCTCCTTTTGATAAAGGGGTTTTACCCTTGTCTTCCTTATCATCTATATAGTCATACTTCAAATTTCTTCTTCTGAGATACCTCTTCTCTCTATCTGTGAGAGGATCTCCTTCTTCTTATGACATATTGGCTTAAGATGCATAAGCTGAGCCAAGATTATGTTCTGATACCACTGTAATATTCCCAAATGAGAAAAGTAGGAATATAGAACAAAATTTTGGAAATATCAATGTAAACATCACGTCAAATAATGAGACCAATATGGCACTTCTTTATTCGTCGTAACAGAAGAAAAAATGTATAATATCATGGGCCACAAAGCATATAACAAGGTACAACAAGCCTCCAATAAAGAAAACCCTCAATAATGAGGTGTTGCTACTATATCAAAATGTCGTAAGACTGCTACAACGTAGTCATAGAAGAACTGCTACAGCAAATGAATATAAAAAATATGAATGGCTGCTATATGCCTCAAAATATACAACAAATGAATATCTAGGCTCTATACAACCTCCAACATGAAAACCAAGAGGGTTTTCTGAAATATAACAATATATAAGATATGAACCAAAGCCTTAGGGCTGAAGATTCACTGCAACATTACATATGGAAATATGTGGTTGATCGAATATGACAAAGAATGTAGCCTCCTCCAATGGATCCTCTAAATGAAACGCTGATCCCTTCACTAGAAAACCTCCTCTCCAAATGGTGTACTGAAACCACCCCTGCAACGCCTCCCTAAAATAATGTAGTCCAAGACAAAAACTTCGTTGTAGGGGAAAATTATAAAGCAGCCTGATGTAAAATGCTGCAATAAGGCTCAAGGGCATTCCTCACTAGCCTCCCAATGGAAGGAAACCTTCCTCCACTGAAAAAACAGATCAGGAATCACCCAAATGTATTCTCCACTGCTGCAACCTGTAACTCAGCACATCTCTCAAGAGAAATTGTGTTTTACCATAAGACTGAAGCTTTGGCCTGATGCCTGAATATGGAATGTAGTGAAAATACTCTTCCTTAGAGGTCACTCAAGGAAAGAGGTGTGACTCCCGCTCGATAACACCCTGTGCTAAAAAGCACTACAATCTTAGCTAAACAGTTGAAGAGAGAAACAAGTCTAAACAGACCATAAATCCAAATATCAAAATACAAAAACATAATGATCCATGGCTTCCATCATCTTCCTTATATAAGTGGTGATCTTCCTCACCCTTGGCCCCACTCATTAAAGGCAATACTTCCATGCATGGAGTCTCCCTCCAAAACTGCACTGTCCCATAATGAATGCCACTCCTCCATGACAGCATTGTTGATTTGGTCAAAGCTGACCCATTATGTGTGCTCCAGCCCCTTTTCACACACAAGGGTGCTTAATTAAGCTATTAATTTGTTCTCCTTTCACATTAGCAGTGATTTTATTCCTATTAAGGAGATTTATGGGTCTCTATACCCTCTTATTCCTCAAACAAGGAAGCAAAAACAAAATTTAATATTCCAAATAGTTCATGGCTAATTGGCAATATTACAAGAGGATTTAATTTTGGGGTTGTGAGTTGTTGGGTTTCCATAGAGATACAGGGGCCATCATCAGTTGAATATTTGGGGAGTCCCCAGAGCTCCATTTTGGAGAGAAGTGGTTGGGCCAAGAATTTACTAGCAAGGACTATGTAGGGCCTGTGTAACAGTGTTTCGTGCCATGTGGGGCATTGGGAGGTAGAGGATTTTGGAGCTAAGACTTGTGGGGAAGATCTAGAAGGGAAATTGTTGAATATTTTAGCCATTTTTGGGACATCCAGTAGTTTCATCTTCAGGTGGGTCGAAATACCCAGCATATAAAGGAGTTAGAAGAAATTTGACTGAAATTACAGGTTCGGCATTGTTGATAGGTGGTTTTCATTAATGTAAACCCAAGAAGCACTAGGAGGTACCCCAATCTTCCATGGAAATTTTGACAAGTCGATTCACGAAATCTTGTTTCGAGATATTTCTAAATATATTCTCCTCAACAAGATGTTTCCATTGATATATGGTACGCCCCGTGGTTCCTTCTAGTTTGAGAGAAAATTGAGTTTAAATTTGAAGACCCAGTTTTGTGGGCTAAAACCTCAGGGGTAGAGACATGACACCTTATTCACCAAAAATTGTCAATATATAACAGGGATTCTCACTGTAATTTCACCACGTAGAAGTTGAATAATTTAAAGAATCGAGGACAGTAAATCAATCATTGACTTAATACATTCATGTGTCACCTACAAGCACACCAAAAAAGGTTAGTACGTTAATTCCCTAAGGATATGTCACTAATAAGAAATAATTTAATTCAACAAGTATTAATCCAAATATTAGGAAGAATATTAAAGTGATCCACTTACCTTATAATAAAAGGATACATATTTTAGAAATATTTAAGATTCTAAAATATTATCAATTACTCCTCCAACATACATTAAAATATGTTTTACATTCTATTCAACGCTCCCCGTGTGTTTTGCGACATGGACTAACCGCCTCTCGTGGATCCTAAATCTGGCGATTGTAGTAGATACTAACGCCTGTGGGTTCTGATCTAATGGTAATTTTGATTCCAACAAGTAGTATCAGAGCGACAGGTCTCGAGTTCAAACTCACCCGGCTCACGTTGGGGGGGAGATTGTTGGACATTGGGTTCAACGTTTCCCATGTGTTTCGCGACATGGACTAGCCACCTCTTGTGGATCCTAACTCTAGTGATTGTAGCGGAGACTAACGCCTACGGTTTTTTTTCTAACAGAAATCGTGATTCCAACAAAATCCCCCATTAAAAACGGTCAAATGATAAATATGTGGTGTCTCCTCCAATTAAGGAGCCCTGTCCAATGTCTAATTGAGAACCTTATGTTATATAAATATTTTGTGAAATCTTGGCATTAATACAAGATGGACTTAATTAATAATCTTTGAGATTTTGGGATTTCCTTAAAGGATAGTCAACACAGATCAATTCTTGTGAGGGCTAAGTTTATTAAAATTCTATAAAAATATCAGTGAATGTTCTAGGAAAGGTCTATCAAGTATTAGCAAAGGTTCTAGCTTGGTTAAGAAGAGAGACGGATTACAAGTCTATCAAAGAAATAGTTAATGGTTTTTGCATTGAGGTCTCAGACCTCTTCCACACAATTGCAAAGGATAACAAGGGCATACAAATCTTGGATAACTCAAACATATAATAGTCTCAGTCCTCCATTACATCAATTAAGATTTGGTTAAGATTTGGTTAATGTTAAGATCTGTTTGCATTTCCTTGTTTTGTTAGTCTATTGTTTAATCATGCTTGATTAAAGGTCTACACCAATATTTTTCAAAAGTTTGTTTCTTTAGTCAGACTGTGTTGAGAAAAGGACATCATAAAATGATGTTTGGGCTTTATAGTATTAATAGATTTGATAAGTATAATTGTTAAATTTTTGTATAGTAATTAGGATTGTAATAATTTGAGGGCACTAATAGTTTTTTGTGTCAAATCAAGGATTGCATTACAAGTTGTGGTTATTAGTGAGGATTGTGTCTAATTGTGTTAAGGTCTGCATTTAGTTGTGTATTGCACTTTATTAAGGTCTATATAAATTTGTAATCATCAGTCATTTTGATTCTTGAGCATTCATGGGGTGTTGTTAGGTCTAGATAGAATTTAAGGTATTCATTAGGTTTGTCCTAGTCAAGAATTTTTCCAATATTAGATTTTTTATAGTAATTTAAAATCCAAGAACAAAACGACAATAAGCAAGTCACATGCAAAATTCAGGTACATTTCGAACCATTCAATTTTGGATATTCATTATTTTATACTCACACTTATTTTTTATGCAAAAGTAAGTGAAGGGTACCTTGTTTTTCTTTGGGATTGGGTTTTGTTTGGGAAATTTGCATGCAAGTAGAAGAAGACTCAAGGACAACACCAAGCAAGCATTCAAGAGTCTGAAGTGTCAAATCAATATCTCGAAGGAATAATTTCAATGGGACATTCTTTGAAGACATGAAAACTATCATCAAATGTTGTCCATATATTGTGAAGTATTGTCAATGTCAAAAGTAAAATCATTGTGATTAAGTACAAGAGCCCATCTTGTAAAAGAGTCAAAATTGACTAGAGTTGTAAAAGAGTCAAATTTCCTAGAGTTGTAAAGGCATTATTGGGGAGAGTCTATTGTATTGTCAATTTTTTTGGGATAAGGGTAGGTCAAGTATTTACTATCATTTATTGTAAATCATTATAATGTAGACCATTGTCCCTGGTAAAGGAGTCCACGTATTTTATTCTATTTTATTTTTTATAGGGTGGTAGGGTGGTGCTAGATTGGTGAAAGAAGTCACCTTCACGTTGGGGCATGTAAACACTTCAGGGTGGTAGGGTGGTGCTAGGGTGAGTTGTGGCTCACTTGGGTGTTGGGGAATCCTTTCAGGTGACTATTGGTAAAGACAAGGCGTTGGGGTTTCCTTCCAGTGGGAGCTAGAGAAAAATGCTTTACTAGAGTTCTAGGAAGTTGTAGCTTTCTTTTCAGTTGGAGCTTAATATTAAAGAACTTATTAGAAAATAGTTCGGTGGTTTTTGACCCAGAGGGGCTTTTCCACCTAAAACTATTATGCCTATTGTCTCTATTTTTGAATTTTTTTTACTGCTCTTACTGAAAAATAATAATAATAACTAAAGATTAACTAATTCTCTGAAAAATATTATTAAAGTGCTAATTGCTAAGAAATATTGATTCACCCCCCCCCCCCCTCCTCTCAGTATTTCCAACAATTGGTATCAAAGCTTGGTTCCTTCAGTAGCAATTTAACAACTGGAAGGAGATCATGGAGTACACCAAGAATAAATTTCCTTTATTTAATGGAGATAACTATGCACTATGGAGCAGAAGGATGCAGGTTAATTTACTTGCACAAGGATATGAAGTTTGGGAAATTGTCTAGCAGGGCTACACGTCGAAAAAATATGACCAAGTTAAGAAAAATATCATAAACGATGCTAAAGAAAAGGATCTTATTACAAGTGGACTAACTCAATCTATCTATGTTAAGATATTGGATTGTAAAACAGCTAAGGAGCTACGGGAAAAGCTTCAAAATATATATGCAGGAGGCTCAAAGGTCAAGAAAGAAAAACTTCAAATTTACAGAGCTCAATTTGAACCTAAGGATGAAAGAAGATGAGAAAATTGCAACTTACTTTCAACGTGTAGATGAAATAAAAAATTCCTTGGAAGGATTAGGAGAACCAATTGACAAGAAGGTCATTGTTCATAAAGTCCTCAGAACCCTTCCATCAAGATTTAATCCTAAGGTTTCGGTGTTAGAAGATAGATCAGATTTAAGAAAATTGAATATGGAAGAACTACATGGGATACTTACAACTTATGAAATGAGGATTGAAGAATAATATGGTTCATCTAATATATAAAAAACATTCACAACATCCAAGAAGACCGGGAAGGGAAAACATATATCCAAACCTAGATCGAGTTTTTGCAAAGAGAAAGAAGAAGAATAATAATAAGAACTTTCAGATGAAGAATTTGCATACATTACAAGGACGATGAAAAGAGGAACAGGAAAGTATAAAGGAAAATTCCATTACCATGTTTTAGCTATGGTGATATATGACATTTTTCTGCTAAGTGACCTCATAAGAATAACGCATTTACAAAAGGAAAGAAGGGTCAAAGAAATTTCAAATACCAAGGTAAGAAGAAAGGGTTTAAGAAAAACTTCCTCTCCAAGGAAGATAGTTCTTTGTCTGAAGAAGAAAGTGACAGTCGTGAAGAAAACAAATAAAGAGTATTATTTATGGCTAAGCATAACACGATGGAAGAATCTGACAAAGAAGAAGATGAAGAAGAATAAATTTTGAAATATAATTTAAAAACGAAGTTGTCATAATTATAAAAGAACTCAAAGCAAAAAGGAAAAATGTTAATTCTCTAGAAACCAAATTGAAGAAGGTAAAGAATCTCAACAAACGAAATGAAGAATAAATCATCAACCTTTGAGTAAAATTATAATAAGCCAAAATAATTGAAGAATTGCTCAGGGATAAGTTAAAAGAAACTAACAAGGCTAGGGAAGAAATAGAAGCCCAAATAGTATCTCTTCAAAAGGAAGTAAAAAGGGGAAATGTTTTGCAAAATTTTGGTAACAGTTCTAAAACTTTGAATGACCTCCTCAGCAACCAAAAGTCATACAATGACAATACTGGTCTAGACCACAAATAAATCCTTGAAAAGGGTTCAAACTCTGAAAGGGAAAAGGCATAGAAAACCTATGCTTAAAATGTTAAAGGATCTACCAAGCAAGGATGTTTCCCAACCGAATCAATGGTTCAAGATATACAAGAAGGCTCTTGGAAAACGATTCCAAGAAGAAGGTTTCCTCCCAGGTATCAACCCACCTTTTATGGATTTTTTTATTCATGTATAAAGTTTGGGCATAAAGCTATAGATTTTCGTACTTATGAAAGCAACTTTGGAAGATTGGTTAAGAATATCTATTCCAAAAATTCGCAAGAAAACTTTAGGAAAAATTATAATAGATTTGATTATTTAAGAAATAAAGTAGAATTCTATAAATGCAAAAACTTTGGACATTTGGCTAAGGATTGCAATTTCATGCTCCCCTCAAGTTAATCACAACAAAATCAAAATGAAAAATTCTAGAAGAAGAAACTGAAAGGTGTGCTCTTTCAGTAAAGGCTCAAAGTAAAAATAATGTTTGGTATGTCGATAGTGGTTTTTCTACACATATGACTAGAGATAGGAATAAATTTATATATTTAAAGGAAATAAAATATGGAACAGTATCCTTTGGAAATGAAGGATCTTCAAATGTCATAGGAACAGGTACTATCGAGCTTGGAAGAAAGGATGCTATAGCAAAAGATGTGCTTCTTGTTGAAAATATGAATAGAATTTTGCTAAGTGTAGGTAAAATGTGAGATTAAGGACACACAATGTTATTAGACTCAAAGAAATGTGAAATAAGAAAAGAAAAATACGGTCAACTTGTGGCTACTGCAAATAGAGCTCCAAATGACATATACACCTTGGATGAGGTTGTCAAAGGATGTTTCTTGGAAAAATAAGATGAGAGTTGGCTATGGCATAGACGAATGGGACATAATAATTTTGACAACCTTGTTATAATTAGCAAAAAATGTGTTGTGAAATAAATTCCATTGATTTCAAAGCCAACCAACATTGTATGTGAACATTGTCAGCATGGCAAGCAGACCTAAGTCGAATTCAAGACAAAAGAACACTTCACATCACAACCATTGGAATTAATACATATTCATATATGATGACCAATGAGGACTAAAGGATTAAATGGTGAATTATATTTTATGCTAATGATAGATGATTATACCAGGATGATTGTTGTTAGTTTCTTGAAGAAAAATTCAGATGAATTTCAATGTTTCCATATCTACAAGGAAATGGTTGTGTAAGTTCCCTATAATACTAGTGTATCCCCTTATTGTTGTTAGTGTAGCCCCCTTATTGTTATCGTTTTACCTCTATAGCCCCCATATTGTTATTATTTTTCCCTTACAATATTATTGTTAGGTCGACTACGATTATATTGTGACCCCATGGACTCCTATATATAGAAAGGAGATTTTTTCAATTGTATCATCCAAGAATTGTTCATTTATGTAATGTAAAGTAGGTTTCCCCCTCGAAGTGGCTTATTTATAAGGCATTTATCTCTCTTTTCTTCTATTTTTGGAGATGGTTTCATAACATTCAGTATCAGAGCTTTGGATTCTAGGGTTTTGCTGCTCCAAACAGGTCATCGTGGAAGTTTTGCTATAACGTTTTTGCTACGAAGGTTCAGAAGTTGAAATTTATATCACACAAAGCCAAAATCCTAAGAAAATTCATGTAAATATTTCAAATCTTGGTTCGCAATATTTTCTGAGATATGATCTATGGAAGTTAGGGTTTTTTCAGGCTCCCGAATTTCATCTCAAAGAGGTGACTGTGGGAAAATCGTCATAAATATCTCTCTAAGCATCAAATTAGAATTCTATAAAAATTGGCCGCAAGTACACAGACTTTAGTTTCCTTTATATCAATTTCATTGCCAAAGGAGGAAACAGTGACATGTGGCACGTCGTACAAGTTAGCTCTACTGAACCGGTCCATAATTTGGTCATTGGGGGATATTGGGCATAAATTTGGCTTGAAGAATCAAAATCAGGTCAAACCTCTGGCATTAGAAAGAATGTTTAGAGGGCTAATATAAGACTGAATTTTAGATATTGAAGATCTGAAATCAAAAATATACTTCAGTTTAAATATTGAGCTCCTCAAAAGCAAGAAAAAGGTGTGTATTTTTTTTGAATTGCATAAGTCTTATTTGAAAATTTAGTTTGAATTGATTCCAAGGGAATAATGTAGAATAGATATCAGTATTGGCTTCTAAAATTCCCCCTAAAAATAATTCAACACCCATTAAGCCTTCAAAAGGCTCTACTATGACTCATGAAGACGAAGAAGTGCAACATGACATATCAAAATTACAAGAGCAAGTGCACCAAATTTTGATCTTACAAAGAGAAATTAAAGATGACATAGATGGTTTAAAAGAAAAATTGGAGGCTAAGTTGGATGGTTTGAAGGATCAAATGAAAGCTAATATGGATGATAAATTAGTGGAATATCACATTGAGCATCAACAACAAGTTCTCTAGCTCTCAAAGGATAACCTCACTTTGGTGCAGAATCGAGTGAAACAACAAGAAGATCAACATTGCAGCAAAATAAGTTTCGAAGCAGTCACAAAAACAAGAACTCGAAAAATAAGAAATTGATCAATTTCAAAGTATATCAGCAACTGGAAGAACATAACCACTTAATACTCCACATGGGAGGATGAGAATTTTATACAGAAGCATCCAGAAATAATCAAGCGTTGAGGGCAACACTTGTTTGAAGGAGAGGGGCATGTTAGGTCCCTATAATACTAGTGTATCCCCTTATTGTTATTAGTGTAGCCCCCTTATTTTTATTTTTGTACCCCTGTAGCCTCCATATTGTTATTTTGTGCCCTTACATTATTATTTTTAGGTCAGCTAGGATTATATTGTGACCCCATACACTCCTATATATAGAAAGGAGGTTTTTTCATTTGTATCATCCAAGAATTGTTCATTTATGTAATGTAAACGAGGTTGCCCCCTCAAAGTGACTTATTTCTAAGGCATTGATCTCTCTTTTCTTCTATGTTTGGAGTTGGTTTCATAATAGGTTGAGAATGAAACTGCTTAAAAAATAATTTTTTGAGATCTGATAATGGTGGTGAATTTACCTCGAAATCATTTCAGCATTTTTGTGAAGAAAATGGAATAAAAAGGAAATTATCATCCGCCATAACACTGAAACAAAATGGATTTGTTGAAAGGAAGAATATAATTATACAAGAAATGGCCATAACAATGCTAAATGATTCAAAATTAGATGACAAATTTTGGGTTCAAGCAATTGATACAGATGTATTTATTTTGAACAGAAGACTGCTTATAAACAATTGTGATAAGACTCCATATGAACTTTGAAAAGGAAGACCACCAAATGTCAAATATTTTAGGGTATATGGAATCAAATGCTATATTAAAAGAGAAGGTAAAAAAATAGGAAAGTTTGATTCTCGAGTAGACGAAGGTTTTTTTTGTTGGTTATTCATGCAAAAGAAAAACTTATAAATGTTACAATCATAGGCTTAAACAAATAGTTGAAAGCATCAATGTAACATTTAATGAAGATTATGGATCAAAGGTTAATGAGGAAAGGATCTATTCAAGCAAATCAAATATACACAAGTCAGAACCAGAAAAGGTCAAAGAAGAATTCCCAGAGCAAGCATAAGTGAATAAGGAAACAACTACTAACTAAGAAGAGATATGAGAAGAACAACAGTTTGAACAAGAAACACCCCCAAAAACCCCCAAATAATGGTATCAAAAGAATCATCCATCAAATCATATCATTGGGTATCTCAATGAAGGAATGGGAACTAGAATAAATCGACATCTTTGTGTACCACAACAAGCCCATCTTGCTCTCTTAGCTACATTTGAGCCAAAAAAAATTGAAGAAGCCAGTCAAGATAAATATTGGGTAGTTTCTATGAATGAAGAATTGGGTAAAATTGAGAAGAATGACACTTGGGAATTGGTCCCATGACCAAAACATAAAAATTTCATTGGGACAAAATGTTTTTTCAGGAACAAGTTAAATGAGGATGGATAGGTTACTAGGAATAAGGCAAGGTTGGTTTGCAAAGGATATGCACAGGTCCAAGGAATTGATTTTGAAGAAAAAATTTCTCTCGTTGCTAGAATGGAAGCTATCAAGATGTTCTTGGCTAATGGATGTTCAAGAAAATTAAAAATTTATCAAATGGACGTGAAATCGGAATTTCTAAATAGATAATTAGAAGAAGTATATATAGAAAAACCTGAGGGATTTTTTTCTCACTGACAAGAAAGCTTATGTTTGTAGGTTAAAGAAGGCATTTTGTGGTCTCAAACAGGTACCCAGAGCATGGTATTCCCATCTTGACAAGTATTTGCAACAACAAGGGTTTAAGAATGGAAGTGGGGATAGAAACCTTTATGTAAGGATTTAACATGATATTCTGACAATTATTGAAGTGTATGCGGATGATATAACCTTTGGGAGTGATGATGACAGGTTAAGTAAAAAAAAAAAATTTAAAATATGCAAAGTGAGTTCGAAATGTCACTAGTTGGTGAGTTGACATACTTTTGGGGACTTCAGATATCTCAGCAAGACAAAGGAATATTTATCTATCAAAACAAATATTTCAAAGTGATGTTGAATAAATTTCAAATGGAAGATTGTAAGCCAGTTCTCACCCTAATGGTGACAGGTTGCAAGTTGAGAATAGATTACTCATCCAAAGATGTGGATCATAGGATGTATAGATCTATGATTGGTAGTATTTTATATGTAACAGCTTCTAGGCCAGATGTGATGCAGGCGATTGGGCAAGTTGCAAGATTCCAAGAAGCACCAAAGTAATCACACATCATTGCAGTAAAAAAGATTTTTGATATCTTAAGGGAACAATAGAATATGGACTATGGTATTCTGAAGGAAATGAGATAACCATCAAAGCTTATACCGATCCAGAATGGGCAGAAAGTGTTGATGATCATAAGAGCACTAGTGGAGCAGCCTTCTATCTAGTTGGTTGTATTTTTTCATGGTTGAGCAAGAAGAAATCTTCAATCTCATTATCCACAGCAGAAGAAGAATACATATCATCAGCAGCTTGTTGTACCCAATTCCTATGGATGAAACAAACCTTGCACGATATTCAAGTGAATTTTGATGAGCCCATTCCAATATTTTGTGATAACTCCAGCGCCATCAGTATCTCCAAGAATCCTGTGATGCATTCAAAAATGAAACACATTCCTATCAAGTACCATTTTTTTATAGAACATGTTGTCGAGAAAAACATCAAGGTTGAATACATTGGGATGAAATAACAAATCGCTGACATATTTACCAAACATTTATCGCGTGAGGAATTTGAGTATCTTCACCAAAAGCTTGGGATTCTCCCAAGTTCCCATTAGATTATTTTTATATATTCAAGTATAAAAGGGGATTTAAGGTAGTTACAGGTCCACATGAGATGCAGGTTGTCAGGAGGAGTTACCCTTTTCCATTGATGTCAAAGGGGGAGAGAAAATGTTAGGAAGGTTAATACCATGATGTCAAGGGGAGTTATGATCGTAGGGGGAGTACTTGTGTTGACATCAATGCCAAAGGGGAGGAATGTTGATAGGTGGTTGTCATTGATGTCAACCCAAGAAGCGCCGGGAGCTACCTCGATATTCCATGGAAAAATTGACATGGAAATTCATGGAATATTGTGTCAATATATTTCTTGATATATTCTCCTCGACGGGATGTTTCTGTTGATATATGGTAACCCTCGTGGTTACTTCTGGTTTGAGGTAGAAAATTGAGTTTAAATTTGAAGACCCAATTTTGTGGGCTAAAACCCCAGGGGTAGAGACGTGACACCTTATTCACCAACGGTTGTCAATATATGACAGGGATTCTCACTATAATCTCACAACATATAAGTTGAATAATTTCAAGAATCAAAGACAATAAATCAATCATTGACTTAATACATTCATGTGTCACCTGCAAGGACACTAAAAAGAGTTAATACATTAATTCCTTAAGGATATGTCTCTAATAAGAAATAATTTAACTCAATAAGTATTAACAAAAATATTAGGAAGAATAATAAAGTGATCCACTTACCTTAGAATAAAAGGATGCATATTTTAAAAATATTTAACATTCTAAAATATTATCAATTACTCCTCCAACATACATTAAAAGCCCTATTTAACAATTGTCAAATGTAAATATGTGGTGACTCCTCCAATTAAGGAGCTCTACCCAACATCTAATTGATAACCTTATGCTATATAAATATGTTGTGAAACATTGGCTTTAATACACAATGGGCTAAATGAATAATCTTTGAGAGTTTGGGACTACCTTAAATAATAATCAACGCAGATCAATTGTTGTGAGGGTTCAGTTTATTACAAGTCTATCAAAATATCAGCAAAGGTTTTGGGCAAGGTCTATCAAGTATTTGAGAAGGTTCTAGATTGGTTAACAAGAGAGAAAGATTATAGGTCTAGCAAAGAAACAGTTAATGGTTTTTGAATTCAGGTCTTGGACCTCTTCCATGGGACTGCAAAGGAAAGAAAGGATATACAAATCTCAGATACCTCAAACATCTAACAGTATCGTCCTCCATTATAGGGTCTTGGTCCTCCATTACAACAATTAATATTTGGTTAAGGTTAAGATATCGTTGCATTTCCTTGTTTTTTTAGTCTGTTGGGTAATCATGCTTGACTAAAGGTCCACACAAATTGTTTTCAAAATTTTGTTTCTTTAACCAGACTATGTTTAGCAAATGACATAATAAAAGGACGTTTGGGCTTTATAATATTAAGAGATTCTATAAGTATAATTGTTAAATTTTTGCATATTAATTAGGGTTTCATAGTAATTAGGACTGTAATAAGTTGACGGCACTAATAGTTTGTTGTATTAAATCAAGGATTACATTACAAGTTGTGGTTATTAGTGAGGAATGTGTCTAATTATGTTAAGGTCTACATTTAGTTGTGTATTTTTCTTGATTAAGGTCTATATCAATTTGTAATCAACAGTCATTTGGATTCTTGTATAGCATTCATAGGGTTTTTTTAGGTCTAGATAGAATTGAAGGTATTCATTAGGTCTATCCTAGTCAACAGTTTGTCCAATATTAGATTGTTGATATTAATTGAACAAGTCAAGAACAAAATGACATTAAGCATGTCACAAGTACAATTCGGGTACATTTTGAATCATTCAATTTTGAACATTAATTATTTTATAATCACATTTTTTTTGCATGCAAAGGTAAGTGAAGGGTACTTTGTTGTTCTTTGGGATTGGGTTTCATTTGGGAAATTTGCATGGAGGTAGAAGAAGGCTCAAGGACAACACCAAGCAATCATTCAAGAGTTTGAAGTGGCAAACCAATATCTCAAAGGAATCATTGCAATGGTACATTATTTGAAGACATAACAACCATCATCAAATGTTTTCCATATATTGTGAATTATTGTCCATGTCAAAAGTTAAATCATTGTAATTGAGTACGAGAGCTCGTCTTGTAAAAGAGTCAAAAATTCCTAGAGTTGTAAAAGAGGCAAATTTCCTAGAGTTGTAAAGGCATTTATTGGGGAGAGTCTATTGTATTTTTAGGTTTGCTGGGATAAGGGTAGTTCCTATTATTTTCTACCATTTATAGTAAATCATTGTAACATGGATCATTGTCCCTGGTATGGGAGTCCACATATTTTATTCTATTTTTTTCTTTATAGGGTGGTAGGGTGGTGCTAGTTTGCTGAATGAAGTCACCTTCATATCGGGGCATGTAAACACTTCAGGGTGGTAGGGTGGTGCTAGGGTGAGTTGTGCCTCACTTGCGTGTTGGGGCATCCTTTCAGCTGACTGATGATAGAGCCATGGCATTGGGGCGTCCTTCCAGTGGGAGCTAGAGAAGAATGTGTTTCTAGAGTTCTAAGAAGTTGTAGCCTTATTTTCAGTTCAGGTTGTAGATTAAATAACTTATTAGAAAATTGTTTGGTGGTTCTTGACCCTGAGGGGGTTTTCCACCTAAAAATCTTGTGCATGTTGTCTTTATTTTTTCATTGTTGTTTACTACTTTTACTAAACAATAATAATAATAACTCAAGATTAACTAATGCTCTAAAAAAAATTTATTAAAGTGCTAATTTCTAAGAAATATCGATTCACCCCCCTCTCATTACTTCCAACAATAATTTTTCCAAACCCTTGATGGGTTTTGGTGGGTTATTGGAGGAGAGATCAGGGTTACTTTCCCGCAATTTTCTGAGCACTAGAAGGGGGTCAAATCAGCCATTCTTTACAGCCAGCAATTCATTTTTCTAGGGGATCATTGCAGAGCCATAGAGGGGACAACTATGCTACAGTTGGGGCACTTTATTTCATCTCTTGGGAAATCCTAGGTGCACACTTTCCAAATTTCTATTGTACCCCCATACATTTATAATAAAATGGCTTAGAGCAACGCAGTTTTTGGCTTATTTTATGGTGTCTGATTTGTGTGTAATTGTTTTGGGTATTTTTTCTATGCATTCTTTGTTTGTCATTGTAAAATTTCCTTAGGGATATTACAGTGATATCAGAGCTCATATTCTTGGCTCAGCCCATGGGAGCAGCTTATTCTATGACATCGAAGCATAAGCAAAATGTTACTCACGGGAGACACGGGAATAGATGTAGAGAAATATAGCTAAAAATCTATAGAAACTATGCAAACATATGTATATCAATGGATTCAATCCTATCTAACAATGTACTAAAGCTAGATATTGAATCCTTCTACAAATAAATTGCATAAATTAAACACAATCTCCAATCACATTAAGCAAAGAAAGAATCAAATCAAACCACAACACAGATAATTTCCCGGGGAAAGATTTCTGCTCAAAACCCCTTCTATATTCTATTCTATATTCATCATGGAATCATGAAACAATTACAATGAACTGTTCTCACAAGATTCTCTTGCACTCTCACAACTGTCTCACACTATCCTGAACAAAATTGAACAACACTTGGCCAATTCTCAGCCTCTAAACAGCCTTCATTTCTTGTGCAATTCCTGATGAATGCAATCCCTATACTTTAGGAATTTTGGCCTTCCAAAACTGTGCAAGGATCATGCACAATCCAATGGATGTTTGGTTGCATGTGGGCAACTAATCACACAACTGATAGTTAACATCCCTTTAACCTTTGTCTCAACTGGGTCTCCACTGGAACTGACATGCATGCAGCTATTAATATTAAATCATCAATTGCATGGGAGATCATTGATTGTGAATTAAATAATATTTAATTCACTTGATCTCTCATTAGTGCAACAAATAGTTACAACTAGTTAAACTGACTCTAACTCACCTAACTAAGTTAATTTATTACTCATGCATTAAGCTAATGCACCAACTGCAATTCAAACTCCATAACTAATAGAATTAATTGGCATGCCTCACCAACCACCCTCAGCTCGAAATACATGAGCTAATTGATTTTATCACATTCAGTTGACTATTACAAGTGATCATGAGATAATATTACATTTTATTGTCCAATTTAATGAAGGGAAAATTAAATTAGACACTACACCAATTGAATTAGTTAAATTGGACTTCACACTAATGTATCGCTAGAACCTGTTGGTCCCACACTAGTGTGTGTGCTGCAATTTCTTGTTGGACTTCAACACTCCCTCTCAACAAGAAATGGATTATTTTCCACCCCGATCATGCCTCTATGGTATTCAAATTTTCTCCTGGCAAGCGCCTTCATCAGAATATCTACATCCTGATCTTCCATGGAAATGTACTGAAGTAACATAATGCACCTCTAAACAAAATATCTGAGATGGTGGTACCAGATGTCTATGTGCTTGGACCTATCATGGAATATTGGATTAATTGAGAGTTTAATGTAGCTCTGGTTATCACAATGTATCACAGTCGAATCCATCTGAGAACCAAACAAACCAACTAGGATCTTTCTCATCCAGATGGCCTCACATGCAGCTTGACTTGCTGCCATGTACTCTACCTCAGCTGAACTGAGTGCCACAGATCATTGCTTTCTATTGTACCAATAAATTGTTGTCAATCATATGCTAAAGATCCCTCCTGATGTGCTTTTTTCGTCTGATGGATTACCTACCCAATCTGCATTCGTGAAGCCTTGAAGCTTCACTCCCTCTGTCTGTCTATACCATAATCCATAATTTTTAGTGCCCCTAAGATATCTCAAGACATGCTTCCTCGCCTTCCAAAAGAGCTTGGTCGGCTTAACCATAGCTTGACTCAGTTGGTTAACTGCGTAGAAAATTTCTGATCTGGTGTTCACCAAGTACATCAGTGAACGCACTAGCTGCTTGTAGACAGTAGTTTCCACTATGTCTCCTAAAGTAGCATCCTCTTTCCTCTAATTTCTTGGAAGATCAGTGTACATGGGTTTACAGCTCTCCATGTGAAACTTACCTAGCACCTCTTTGGCATACTTTCCTTAAGAAACAAAAAAATCACCATCCCGTTGCCATATTTCCAAACCAAGGAAATAGTGGAGTCCCATGTCCTTCATTAAGAACTCCCTTGAAATATCCTCCTTGCAATAATTTATCAATTGCTCATCACCTTTCAAAATTAGATCATCAACATAAAGTACGATAATCACTAGCCTACCATCAACCATAATCTGGTACAGGTTTTTATCCAGTTCACTTTTGGTGAAGCCCAACCTGGTGAAATAATTGTCAATCCAAGTGTACCAACCACGAGGTGCTTGCTTCATCCCATACAATGCTCCCTTGAGTCAATACACATGCGACTCACTATCAAAGATCTTGAATCCTTCTTACTGCTCTATGTACACTTCCTCCTCAATAACTCCATTGAGAAACCCAATTTTCACATCCATCTGATGAATGTGCCACCCCATATGCGATGAGAGTGCAAGGATAGATCTAATGGAAGAGTACCTAGTGACTAGACTGAAATTATCCTCATAGTCAATCCCCTCAACTTTTGAGAATCCCCAGGCCACAAATTTGGCCTTATACTTCTCCACACTCCCATTCGCTACTTGCTTCACCTTATAGATCCATCTAAATCCAACCAATTATTTTCCTACCAGTCTTGGGACAACTTCCCATGCATTTTTCTTGACGATGGAGTCATATCTGGAGACTGTCTCTGTCTATGCATTGAAGTAGGGGCTCCTACATTTTCTGTCGCATTAAGTCTCTTTTTACAATTTATGTGGTGCGCCTTCTATCATATCTGGTGGATGGATCTGCATGAGTGTTTTCTACCACTCCATGATCCTACACATGTGGCTGCTCCACACCTTGAAGTTCATTCTTTGGAACCAAGAGTTCCTCCTCTGCATGAAAATCCAGTTCCCTCTCAAGGGACAATCGAATGGCTTTCTCCTCGTCAAATTTTATATCCCGTCTCACAATAGTCATCCTTTTGTTTTAAAAATACACCCGATAGTTGTGGGGATTTTCAGTGCACCCCAAAAATATCCCATTCTCAGTTGTCAATTCAAGCTTCTTCCCAACGTCTTTGGTCTCATGCACATAAATATATGAGCCAAAAATCTTAAAATGTGAAACATCAGGTTTCTTACCAGTAAAAGCCTCCTCTGGTGTACTCATTCCAAGTATCCGATGAGGACAACAGTTTTGCACAAATACCATTGTGTTGCATGCCTCCACCCACGGATGCAATGGTAGGCCCTGATCATGCAACATTGCTCGTGTTGCACCCACAATTTTTATGTTATTTCTTTCTGCGACCCCATTCTGCTGTAGTTTATGAGGCACAATCAACTCTCTCTAAATTCCTTCTTTGTTGCAAAATTTCTTGAATTCACTGGAGATGTACTCACCACCTTTGTCACTCCTAAGATCCTTCACATGCTCCCTTGTGTCTTTCTCCACTAGTTCTTTGAAGTCAATAAATTTTGAGAAAGTATAATCTTTCTTCTGCATGAAGTAGATCCATCACCTTCTAGAAAAGTCATCAAAAAATATCACATAGTACTTATGCTTTGTTGTCGAAGCAATTTAGAATGGTCCACACACATCTGAGTGAACTCTCTCAAAGATTTCTGAGGCTTGGTTCTCCTTCTCGTGAAAATTTTCCTTTGCATACTTCTCCATAGTACACCCCTTGCATGTGTCTGACTACCCAAGAGTACCCTTGGGAAGACCCGTAGAAATCTGCTACATGACCTTCAAGGCTCCATGGTGTAGATGGCCCAATATCCTATGCCATAACTCACCCTCATCCCGGCTCACCACTTTTTTTGCCTTACCCATCAATGTTTCGCATCTATCTACATCAAGTTTATAGAGATTCTTCACATGAATCCCAATCTTATTTGCTTGTCCTATTTCTTTTTGTCTAAGGAAAGCTTTTCCTTCACTAAAAACAACATCATAGCTTCTATCCTCCAACATTGCGATTGAGACCAAATTTTTCTTCAAGCATGATACATGCATTACATCTATTAATAGAAATGTTTTACCCGACGATATATAGAAGGTAATTGTACCAACCTCGGTAGCACTATATCGCCCATCATCACCCATTTCGATATGCATCAAGAGGTCCTTCTCCTCCAAACTACTAAAAAGTTATTTTTCTCCCGTCTTGTGAAAGGATGCACCATTATCCAAGTAACACAATGATCTCGTTTCACTTGACACCATGCATGCAATGAGCGAGAAGTCAAGCTCAAATTTCGAGGCCAAAGCCTCACCAGCTGTAGATCCTGAATCCTTCTTGTTCTTCTTCTTTTGTGGACAATTAGTGGCATAATTTCAATGCTCGTGACAGTGAAAACAATTCACTATGGACATTTCATGCTTCTTTCCATCTTTTCCAGACTCAGATTTGGAATGGAATTTCTTTCCTTTCCCCTTCTTCACCTTGGCAGACAAAGCGTAGTCTTCTTCATCGTCATTCTTAGATGAAGATCCATCCTTGGTATTCCTCCTGAATTCTTCTTGCACCAAATCTGACCAAAGTCATTCCCAATATAGCATTTTTTCCCTTCCATTGACAGAGTCCTGATAACTATGCCAACTCTTGGGAAGTTCTAGAAGAGCTAGGCTCACCAATTCATCATCCGCGACAGTAATTTCGATGCTCCCAAGCTCATCCCGACATTGGACAAAATTTATTAAATATTTCGGAATGGTGTCGCCTTTCTCCATTTTTATTTTCCTGAGCTTGTCCTTCAGTGCCAATTTTCTATGATCAATGTTGCTCTAAAACAAATCTTTCAAAGCTTTCCACATTGCATATGGTGTCTCTTTTCCATACAGACTGTTGTAACTCCTAGAGACAGCCTAGAGTTGCTATAGACCAGTGCCTAGGACATCTTGTAATGTATAGAGAGTATAGGATCTAAAACAGTGTTTTAGCAATTTAACAAGACAAAAACTCTCATACCGCTTCTTTACAAACAGAGAATAACACTTGAGTGGGACCACAACTTCTGATAGTTTGAAGCATTAAAGAGTAACACTGAAAGGATGTAATTCCGTACTCAAACACTGCAGCATCAGACAATTTTAAGACAATTCACAGTAAACAGGGCTGGATTCTTGGTATATGGCAGAAAAAGAGATATATATATATAACGATGACTAATGAGCAGCATAGGAAAAGGAGATATTAACTATCAGGAAGACAACACCAAGAAGAGTTTATCAACATATGATGGGCTTATAGAACTAAGAATCCATATATGCAGGCAACTTTCATCAATAGTATCTCGCAATAGCCAATATAGCAGAAATATGTCTGAATGGGAGACGAAACAGTGTATTATATCTGAGCCATTTTAAAGTACCAAGGAGCTAATGATATAAGTATCGGAAAGATAAATTTATATCAAAAAACAACGGGAAACTCGCATTCCAGAATATAACACCAGAGACATGGATGAAAATGAAATGAACAACAACATTGCAGTAAACAGGAGGAAATCACACACTACCATAAAACAAGTCCAGAATCCTCTTTAAAGTGTAACTCCTTATCATTGAAACCCTACGGGTTCTTCACATTAGCATTTGAGTCTTTGCAAAAACATACACAGAAAATCTTCACACAGTCAATTTCTTCTGAATAATTGGAACCTTTGTTTCTTCTTTTCTCTGTCTTATATATGATTCCTTTGCCTTTCAGCGAGAAGATATTTCGGGGAAATATCTTCTTCGCATGAACAAAATTTGTTACAAGTCATTATCATAACAACAAAATATCATGATGGGGAAATAGCCCTCCCATCATGCAAAAAACAGGCCCCGGGCCAATTTCAAAAACGAAACTGAGACCAATGTTTGATGTAAAAAGTGAAAATGCAAGAGTGGGGGAAAAACAACCCACTCGGAAATTGGAAAAACATAAACTTAAATGAAAGTAAAAAGGCCGTTTAGGCCATATCATGAGTAACTGAAATGTCATGGGCGCAACTGAGTAGAAGTCGTTGCAGATGCTGGAGGAGGCACGTTGGCAGAGGAACTGGTATGCTGACTCGTGAATTGTGTCAGTCTCTGCTGGCTGTCGGGGGTCGGTTCTGGCATTGCTGAGAGCTTCTCCACTCTGATAAACGCTTCGCCGAGAGTGTGAATGTTTGCCTCAGTTGGGAGCCGATATCTGATCATGTGAAGGAGACTAAACTCCTTTCTGACGACTGTGACAATGGTAGTAGCCTTAAGCTGAGTTGCTTTCCCCATTTGGAGGTCTGACCGATCCCTTTCCGTTTGCAAACGTGTTGTGTATTGATCTGGGAGCATAAGCACGGCAGGGGCATTTGGTTCCCAACAGGAAGGGAGTCCGGCTGAGATGATCTCATTCCAAACCTTGTCGAATTGTTCAACACTTTCGGCCACCTGTTGAAGAACCTCTGAAGCTGCTACCCGGGCTTCCTCCTTATCAATAATCTTTTGACACTCGTTGATTTACATAAATCGACTGGGGATGCCATGTTTCCCCAAGTCGTTCGCCCTTAGCGCATAAAGAAAATAGATATAGTCGCCGACGTGTTGAGCTCTATTAGACAGATTACTCCCGGCCTCCTGCATCCTTCTATTTAGATAGGGAAGGGTGGACTTGAGCTCCCCCATCATCGTCAAGAACTCCCACTGCTCGGTTACTACCGTAATTATGTCCGACCATATTAAACTTCTGGCCTCAAGCAGGGTGAGATTCCCCTTTGCTCGACTCTTCATCTCAGCAATGGTTTGATGTTGCTCAGCCGTGACCCTTTTTCCTTCCTCGACTTCACTTTGGAGCCCTTCAATTGTTCTGGCCTTCTCAGCCAGGGCGCCCTCCAACTCTAAGACCCTTTGCTTGGCAGTGGATGTCTGTTTTTCTAGCACTTCGATCTCAGCCATAGCGGTGGATAATCATGCTGTTGTTGAACCAGTTCCGCTTGATGTTTCGGCTGCGTGACAACTGTGTGTATCCCACCAGTTCTGTAGCTCCGTGGCTCTGCCTTCTAGCTCGTCGATCCTTTTAGCCATCTTTTCTTTCTCTTCTCTTTCCCTGAAGAGCCTAGCAGACAGTTCATTTTTCTCTTCCTCTACCCGCACCAATTCATCAGTTTGTACAGGATGTGAACCCGGTATACGAGCCTATTTCTTAGCAGCTGAGATATCTTTCTGCAACTTAGCTATAAGGGTTGCTTGTGAACCTTTCCCTCCATCATCTGTATTTCTAATTTGGTCCTGAAGAACGCGCACCTGATGTGCGTTGGCACGACAAGCATTCTGTTCTACTGTAAAGGAATCCCTCAGATTTTCATATTTCTGTTTTGTCTTCCTCAATGCGAGGGTAATCTGGGATAGCTTGTCTTTCATCATGTCACAGACTGTTTGGAACAGGTCAGTCATATCCTGTACTGGTACCTTCTGCATATCAATAGCCAATTCTAGCACCTTATAACTCGGAACATCCGAATTTGGGTCCAGGATGGCCTCCGTCATAGATAGTACCAGGCTTTCGGTGTCTGCATTGACAGAAGCGGAGAGCCTGGTATGGTATTTTTCAACGAATTCCCCTAATTCGGCCCTGTATTTGTCTCGGACAGTTTTATTTGTCCGCTCCCTTTCACTCGTCCTGGATGGAGAGGGCTCGACGATGGCTTGCGTGACTTCAGTGTAGTCGGAGGAGGCGACACTGTCCCTCAACACTGTTATACCCGCCTTGCCCTTATCGAATTGACCGAATTTCGTGAAGGGCTCCAGTATTATCCCTTCTCCGATGACTTCTGCTTCGCTAGTGGCGACCTTCTGCCTCTTGGGTGGTGGTGGTGATGCTCCTGAAGTACCTGCCTCTTGCTCATCTGTGCCCTTGTTCACTTCTTCCTCTCCTCCTGTAGCAGACGAGTCTGTCTCCATCTGCGAAAACGTAGGCCAAACTTCAATGTTAGCCCTCCACTCCAGAAATGGCCTGGACTCATGAATGTAGGGCGTAGACCTATTTCATTTTCTTTTATTTGAAATGATCTCCCGTGGGTCATAAGCCCAGCTTTCCCCCAACTTCAGGTCCATGTTCTGCAACATTTTTTCGGCAATTGGGAGGGCATATCTAGAGTTTACCACAAAGGGGCCAATTTGGACAGGAAGCCTTAAGATGTAGCCTTTCTTAGCAGGAACAAAGTGGACCTGGTCGGCTTTGAGGGCTTGCCGGATGTACTCGAGGGCGTAAACTCGTCGGACGGGGAAAGCTGGTAGCCGGTATGGGGCAACTTCGGCTCCATAGACCTGAATTTCAGTAAATTCTTCAGACAGGAACCAATCACCAGTACACTGGTATTTCCCAGCCTGCATCCAGCGTTTCATCTCTGGGAAAACCCTAGGGGAAGGCGCGTCGTGAATGATGGTGTAGGCAATAGACATGAAGGTATGCACGAAAGTGGCATAACCCTCTCCCCTAGGTAACTGGCGGACAGAGAAATTCCAATCGAAGACTGGTCTGGGCTGGGAATTCTCAGAGTACATCCTATCTAACCCCAAATGGTCGAACTTATCCGCATGCTGGAACAAGAAGAGGTAGAACACCAATGAGCAGAAGCGAAACTTTCGGGCTTGGGCGAGCCCCTGAAATTGGGCCAGGATGGTCGAGGAGAGGAAGCCTGGAATGTCCAATGTAACCCCATTCTGTGACATGAGCCACAAAAAGCGAATGCATACTGAAGAAATGTCTTCTGGGCTTCCTACCCCCAAAAGGCCTGCGATGAGAGACAGAACAGGTCGAACTTCTTCGGCAAACAAACTTAGTGAAAAAGGCTCCAATGAAGGCAGGGCAGTGGCCTGGTCGATGGTTATGGAGGATATGAAGGCACGACGGGATTCTCTCGACTGCTTATTGAACTGAGCGAGCAAGGTTTCATCTTTGAAACTGAAGTATGTATCACTGGAAGGGAAACGGATGGCCTGTTTAATGACATCGGGGGAAAGGGAAAAGATTACGTTCCCTTGAGGGGAAACGAAAGCCTCCCGATGTACATCATAGGATTCTCTGAGCCAGATGATGAAATCGACACAGGAATGGACCTGGGGGGTGATATGGTGATAGAAACCAGACGCGATAACTCGGAAACGGTCGGCATCTTTGCAGTGGCGACCAAAAAGCAGGGGCTTGATACTGCGTATGTCAAAAGGATATTTCGGGTCGCAGATACCCAACTGTAAGTCGCAGAGGGGTTCAAAACCAGGGGGGTTTCTAGACTCACGGAGTTGGGGGGTTTCAGGTTCGTTTTTCTTGGGCGTTCCTCTTCCCATGGCAAACATTCAACAATTTCGAAAAGAGAAAAAGGAAAAGAGGGAAGACGGAGAATGGAATACCTGAACAGAGGGTGACAATGCTCGGGAAAGCGACGAGGGGAACCGTGACAGTGACTTGGATATACCCGGCGTTCTTCCCCACTCGGTATTCGCCGTAGAAAACTACCTGTGATGATTTACCAGAGAGAAATACGGGAGTTTGTTACCATTGGGGTGGACTGTTTGGGTTAAAAAGGTGAATAAGTAAGATGACAGAAGGCAAGTGTCGTAAGGACACTGACACTGAGACACGTGGCGCGTGGGGATTGGGTATATCAAGGTGTAGGTGAGTGCCTCGTGTCGGGTTAAAAGCTGGTACAGGTCTTAGTACCAGCTGACCTAGTGGACTTACCTTACCTTTTATCCACATACGTTGTCCAATCTTTACCGCGCATGATTTCCCTTTGCCGGACTAACACTTGTCTTTCTCAACTACGCGGGCCCATCTTTACTTTGCCACGAGATCACATCCCGCGGCCCATCCTTACCATCTCTTTTCCGCTATGAGATCTTGCCGTGCCACGTGTCGTGGGTCCGCGGGGGTATGGGCCTTGTCCCTTTCCCCTGCACTCGACCCCCTCGGACTTACTCCATACGCGATCGTAATATAACCCGCGGCTCTTTTTAATATATCTGTTGATGTATAGTGTCGCATCCCCTTTACCTTAGTATTTGATTTTCACGTATTATTCCACCTTTCACCGCTTGGTATTGTTTGTCAATTGGCATTTAATATGTGTGTGCTTCACCACCTTTTCTCCTTTCGACCCGATTTAATTTAATACTTGCCACTTGATATAAAACTTTAATATGAGGCCTGTTCATCCTTTTGGTACTCCCGTGGCTAATGCTAAAGATTGAACAACATTGGCTCCACCTGGGGACGGCACGTTTGTCCCTGAACGTGTCGAGAACTACGCAGACCGCCTGTACGTCTTCTTTGAACAACACTTTTCGGTTCTTGAAGCTTTGCCCTGTACAGATCATCATGACTCGTGCATAATCTATGATAAGAAAATGAAAGACAGCAACTAATATACAATATAATACAGTCAGGCCTTTTTCAGCCTGCTTCAGAATTGGAAATATGGTTTGAGGAATTTCTCGTTTACAGGGGAATTTCAAATTTACCGTGCTTACCCTTATCGGCCCTTCGTACATCCCACCTGAGAACTAAATATCCCGTCTGCAGCTTTCTATTCTTTGTATGTTGATCAAACAATTCTTTCATCTTCTCCTGGTAATCCACAAGTTTTTGATTCACCTGGATACGCGTCTCTTCGAGTTCAATCAACTGGTTGATCCTTTTGCTCATACCATCCAGTTCTTCCTGAGTCTCCTGCATGAAACGAGCAACAGGTAAAGCTAACTGTATAGGGAATATGGCTGCTCGTCCGTATACTAGTTCATAAGGAGATCTTCTCGTTGCCCTTTTACTGGTTATCCTGTTTGCCCACAGAGCAAACTTCAGTTGGGAGTCCCAGTTCCTCTGATTTTCATTTATTGTCTTCTTTAGAGCTCTGACGAGCGTTTTGTTTGACGACTCTGCCAAACCATTTTCCTGTGGGTAGTAAGCTGTGGAGTGGCCCAGAGTGATGTTATATTGCTGACAAAAATTCACCATTTTAGCAAATTTGAAAGCTTGGGCATTGTCTGTAACTATTCTAGCAGGACATCCAAACCTGGAGATAATGTTCTCTTCCATGAATTTTATGATCACTGTGTCTGTGGCATTTCGTGCAGGAATGGCCTCCACCCACTTCGTGAAGTAATCTGTAGCAGTCAAAATCCATTTGTGTTGCCCACTGGAGGGTGGGTGGATCTCACCTATGAAGTCAATTCCCCATTGCTTGAAAGGTTCATCAACGTGCACAGGAATCAGGGGTAGAGCTGCTAGCTTTTGTTTTTCAGCAAAATTTTGGCATTTGTCACATGCTCTGACCCAAGTGAAGACATCTCCAAATAATTTAGGCCAGTAAAAACCAGCCTTCAGTATTTTCTGAGCTGTGCTCCTCCAGCTATAATGCCCTCCACAGATTCCCTCATGGAATTCGGTTATTATGTTTCCTACCTCGCCTTCGATGAGACATAACAGCAGTATGCCTGAAGGATCTCTCCAATATAATTGACCATTTGCTACAGCATACTTCTGAGATTTCAGCCTCAAGGCTCTGTATTTGGACTTGTCACAGTTGGGTGGGCAGCTCAGTGTCAGGAGGTACTCAACAATTTCTTTGTACCAGGGGCTAGTAAGATACTTCATCTGTATTTTTTGAGTAGCCATTTCTACCTCTGGTCTCCCTGTCTGCTCCTCAGACTCCTCATTTGCGATCATGGATAGGTGGATGCCCAAAGCTTGGTGGTTTGACTCTGATAGAATCTTTGCTAGCCCCTGTCCTTTAATTAACTTGGTGGGTCTGATATCCAGGTCATATTCTTGTATCTTCGCAATCCACTTGCCCCTTCTGCCTTCACTGTCTCCCTGAACGAGGATGTCTTTAACTGCTGCTATGGGTACAAAAGCAGTAACGTGAGATTGCAGAATGTACATGCGAAATGCCTTTAGGGACTTTACCAGGGCATAAGCCTGCTTCTCCAGTATGTTGTATTTTAGCTCTGCATCATGAAGAACTTGACTAAAGAAAGCAATGGGTTGCTCATACCCGTCCCCATTCTTCTGTAAGAGGACCCCTGCCACCGTGTGAGGTGATGCAAAAGAGAAAATCATAAAAGGTTCAGTGAAGTCAGGCTTTGCCAGCACGGGAGCTTCAGCAAACGCATTCTTGATCCTGGCAAAGGCCTGTCTGGATTCTGGTGCCCATTTTACCTCATTATCCTTCTTTAACATATCTGTGATGTGTCTAACTATTTCAGCATAGTTAGGAATAAATCTTCTGAGAAAATTGATACGCCCTAGAAATACCTGGACTTATTTCTTATTTCTAGGGAGAGAGATACCGTTTATAGCTTCCACCCTTTTAGGATCGATTTTGACCCCATCTTTAGTTACTATATGTCCTAGGAGTTTACCCTCTTCTAATGCAAAGAAAGATTTTTGAGGGTTAAGAGAGAGTCCATACCTCCTGCATTTCTCAAAGGTCTTCTGTAAATGCTGAACATGCTCGGTATCATCCTTTGAAAAGACTGTTATATCATCTAGGTACACCACCAGAAACTTATCCTGTTCTCCAACAAAGGTTATGTCCATGGCTCTCTGAAACGTAGCCCCTGCATTGATCAGTCCAAATGGCATCCTGGCATACATAAATGTCCCCCAGGGCGTGGTGAAAGCTGTCTTTTTCTGGTCCTTCGGGAATACAGCCACTTGATTATAGCCCGAGAACCCATCCATCATGGACATTCTAGAGGCCCCTACCACCTTTTGCAGAATATGATCCATCTTCGGTAGTGGGTAGTTATCTTTTAGAGACGCCCTGTTCAGGTTTCTGAAATCCACACACAACCTAATTTCGCCATTCTTCTTTCGTACTGGGACTAAATTGGCCACCCACTCAGAGTACCTTAGTGGCACTATAATTTTAGCCTTCAGCAACTTTTTTATTTCTTGCTCAATCGAGGGTAGCAACAGGGGATTAATCTGTCTGAGCTTTTGTTTGTGGGGTTTTGCGTCTCCCTTTAGTGGAATTTTATGCTGCATCACACTGACATCAAAGGTTTTCAAGTCTTGATATGACTAGGCAAATACATCTTTATAGGTTTGAAACAGCTTTTGGTACAATTGTTTGTATTCATCTGGGACTTTCTTGGACAGCTTCACAATCTTTGGATCTTCTTTTGTACCCAGATTTAGATCTTCGACCTGGTCATTAGTCACCACTTTGTTTGGCTGTACCGGAACATCATTCTTATTGAACAGCCTCTCCAAAGGTACCAGCCCTCGGGGAATGACGTTCCCTTTCAGCTGGAGGAATCTGTGACCAGCTATTTTCTCTTCCAACTTGTCTTCTGGATGGTCCCTGATTTCTTCTTCTTCGCAGCTGTCAATCTCCAGATTGGAGAACTCACCAACAATCTCCAAGAACCTCTTCACCTGCTCCTCATCTTCAAAGACCTGCCAGTGCTTGACATTATCAGGGATTGAAGGCCGGTATCTTACTTCAATTTCGTATCTCAGAAGAGGGTTCTGAGGTGGGCGGAATGTACTAGCAGCCACAGCCAAGGAGTCTGCCATTCTGTTCTGATCACGGGGCATGAATTGGATATTAAACGCCGGGAAAGAGTTCTCTACCAGGTCCCAAACTTCATTCCTATAGGCCTTTAGCCTAGGATGTTTGGCTTGACACTGGTTTTTCACTTGTCTCACCACCAACTCGGAGTCTCCCATTACTTTTTGCTTCTGTATGTTCATATTCCTTGTTGTCTGCAACCCCAATATGAGTGCTTCATATTCAACCACATTGTTTTTGGCCTCGTATTCCAATTTGAATGATAAGGGGACCCATTGACCCATGGGTGAAATAAGCAACACTCCAGCCCCATTTCCTTCTCGGGAATTTGCTCCTTCAAAGTGGAGTGTCCAGATTTCCGATCCATAGTCCTGCACAGATGACTCAGTCTTTATCTGACAGAATGAAGGCTCATGAGAATATTCCTGATCCTCCTCCAACATTAGACAGGAGAAATCTCCATCTCTGCTGTAAACTGGGGAATTTACTGAATCACCTGCCTTAGTGATTGTCTTGACAAATCTGGTCTCTCGGTATAATCTCCTCTCTTAGCCACCAAAGACAGGAATGGTGGCATAAGACAGGTCCAGCTTAATTGACCCTCCAATCCTGGTCCCCCAAGATCTTGACAATAGCATACCAAAGCGGGCTGGGATGTCAACCACTACGATATCCATCACCACACTCTTGGCCGGGATCTGAGCCAGGGTGACTGCTAGATCTTTGATCATGCCCAAGCACTTCACCCTTTTGGAATCAAAGGAATAGAGGTCTTTGTATGGGTGAGTGATTTGGAGCCCCAATTGCTCCATGATAGACAAGGGCATGAGGTTATGAGATGCTCCTGAGTCTAACATACAATTATGTAGCAATAGATCATGAATCACTAGAGATACATAAAAGGGGGGGGTGGAGGGATCTAGTTCCTCGACATGTGGGCCGAATACTACCATAGGCCTTTCTTCTTGCAGGTTAAGGCTGTCTGGAATATGTGGTACATCGGGGGTGGAAATGAAAGAGGAGACTTGTGACTGGTAGGCAGGCTGTCTCAACAATTCAGAGAGAGGAACTGGTATTTTAACTTTTTCGAGTTCTTTTTGCAAACTGAAGGCAGATGCAGGCTTCTCTATTGGTATTTCCTTTTTTTTTGACTCTTTGTTTGGCAGGGGGGGCTTAACTTCGTTAACTGGAGGTTTATTCACAGGGGACACAGCTACTTGTGAAGATGAAGGCATTTGATTATCAGATTGCAGAGTTTGGTTAAGGGATTTCTTACCTTTATCTGGGGACTCTTGAGTATTGGCCTCTTTCTGTGCAGGTGCTGATCTTTGGGGTGCGTCCTCCTCTTCATCTTGAGTACGTGTCCGTTTCCTGGATGACCGGAGGTCATATTTTCTGTTGAACTGGGCTTGCATGAAATCAACGAACTGTTTACAATAGTCATCAATCTCTGGCTCTTCGGCATCCTCATTATTCTTAGGTTCTGAGTGAGGTTGAAGCTCCTCCTCCTCATTTTCTTGCACAGGGCACTCTATGTCATCACTGTCTGAGAAGACGGGACAGGCATCATCTTGCTCATAGGCAGGATCTTCATGAGAAGCCTCCATTTTCCCTTCCAAGTATAAAGGGTGAGGTACTTGGTCTTGTTGCTCCTTCTTCCCTCTCTGCAGTATCTGCAAGGGTGGTTTTCTGTACTGACGATTGAATCCTCTGTTAGGAGCATTCTGGAAGTTCTTTGGTGGTGAATTCTTAGCCTCCATCTGCAGCTTGACCAACTTGCTAGAGAGATTCTTGATCATTTTATTCATTTCTTCGATCTTGTCATTTGCTGAGTCTCTATCTTGGCTGGAAGTGGATACTTCTTCTTTGCCTCTTCTTTTAGTATCATGTTCTTGCTTTACTTTGGACTTACCAGTCGAGACAAAGTTTGCTTCTATTTCCAATGCATCTGTCTGTGCATCATCCAGAGTGGCTGGCTTTCTCTCTCTCAGCGAGAAACCAAACTCGGAATCAAATGCTGCCACGAAAACAACCTTGGCAGCGGTCTGGTGGGGCTTCATCTCAGTTGGGAGGCTGAGATACAGTTTGTTAAACCTTCTAATGAACTCTGATACCCCTTCATTGTGCTTCTTTTTAAGGGTGTTGAACTCGGTTAGGGTATCCCCATGATCTTTCCTATCTCCCCACTTTTTCACGAAAGCTTCTTCCATAGCCTCCCAGGTGTTGATGGAATTAGTTGCGAGAGTTTTAAACCATTTTCTAGCCTCTCCATCTAGGGACTGCACGAACAATCTCAGAACCACATCCAAATGCTCCACATTAAAGTTCTCTGCGAAGGAGCAGAATATTTCAACATGCTTATGGGCATCAACGCCGTTCTCCCCATTGAATCTAGGCAGAATCTTTAAATAGTCTTGTGGCATGTCATTTTGAACTGCAGGCAGCTGTAAAGGGGCGTACCTATTTTGTAAAAAGCCAGGTATATTTTCCATTGGGGGAGGCGGAGGTAGGATGAGAGCCTGAGCAATGAGTGGTGGAGGATGTGGTGGGAGTTGAGTATGAATAATGATGGGGATGTAGTGAACAGCAGCTTGGGGGTTTGATGAGAAGGTAGGACTGTCAACAACAGATACTTCAGTGACTTCTTTGACCTCTTCAACTTCAGGGGTAGGATGAAAAGAATAATGTGGAGTGTAACTAGACTCAGCTTCGTCTTTGATATGGACACCTTCCCGATGTGGGCTCTCTGAATAATAACCAGTATCTCTTATAATAGGGTTAGAGCCTTGTATTTGGGCGACTTGAGAAGAGGAAGGCTGAAGATATGGAAAGTTTTCAAGGGAAAACTCAGGAATGTCGGTATGAACTGACTGCCTTTCCCTCCAGCCCCTTCTATGTAAGATTCGTTCTGGGTCAGACACAGAGGGTGTCCTTGACTGAGATGTATCTGACCTTAGGTGTGGCTTACGGGGAGCCAGGACTGCAAATATGTTTATCGGTAATATGAATGTGGAGTCGCCAAGGTGAGGGATGAACAACTCTCAACTCTTCATGCTCACCTAACTGAAGAGTGGATGGGTTTTGTCGAGGCCCAGGGATTTAAATTTCTTCAACTCCGATCCCCGGCAACGGCGCCAAAAATATGTTGTAACTCCTAGAGACAGCCTAGAGTTGCTATAGACCAGTGCCTAGGACATCTTGTAATGTATAGAGAGTATAGGATCTAAAACAGTGTTTTAGCAATTTAACAAGACAAAAACTCTCATACCGCTTCTTTACAAACAGAGAATAACACTTGAGTGGGACCACAACTTCTGATAGTTTGAAGCTTTAAAGAGTAACACTGAAAGGATGTAATGCCGTACTCAAACACTGCAGCATCAGACAATTTTAAGACAATTCACAGTAAACAGGGCTGGATTCTTGGTATATGGCAGAAAAAGAGATATATATATATAACGATGACTAATGAGCAAGATAGGAAAAGCGAGATATTAACTATCGTGAAGACAACACCAAGAAGAGTTTATCAAGATATGATGGGCTTATAGAACTTTCAAGAATCCATATGTGCAACTTTTCAATAGTATCTCGCAATAGCCAATATAGCAAATATGTCCGAATGGGAGACGAAACTTCTTTATTATACCTGAGCCATTTAAAGTACCAGGGAGCTAATGATATAAGTATCAGTGAGATAAATTTATATCAAAAACAAAGGGACACTCGCATTCCAGGATATAACACTAGAGACATGAATGTAAATGAGACGAACACAACATTGAAATAAACAAGAGAGAGTCACACACTACTATAAACCAAGTCCAGAATCCTTATTTAAGCAAAACTCCTTATCATTGAGACCCAACGGGCTCTTCACGTTAGCATTTGAGTCTTTACAAAACACACACACAGGAAATCCTTACACAGTCAATTTCTTCTGAAGAATTGGAACCATTTCTTTCTTCTTTTCTCTGTCTTATATATGATTCCTTTTCCTTTCAGCGAGAAGATATTTCGGGGAAATATCTTCTTCGCATGAACAAAATTTGTTACAAGTCATTATCATAACAACAAAATATCATGATGGGGAAACAACCCTCCCATCATGCAAAAACAGGCCCCGGGCCAATTTCAAAAACGAAACTGAGACCAATGTTTGATGTAAAAAGTGAAAATGCAAGAGTGGGGGGAAAAACAACCCACTCGGAAATTGGAAAAACATAAACTTAAATGAAAGTAAAAAGGCCGTTTAGGCCATATCATGAGTAACTGAAATGTCATGGGCGCAACTGAGTAGAAGCCGTTGCAGATGCTGGAGGAGGCACGTTGGCAGAGGAACTGGTATGCTGAATCATGAATTGTGTCAGTCTCTGCTGGCTGTCGGAGGTCGGTTCTGGCATTGCTGAGAGCTTCTCCACTCTGATAAACGCTTCGCCGAGGGTGTGAATGTTTGCCTCAGTTGGGAGCCGATATCTGATCATGCGAAGGAGACTAAACCCTTTCCGACGACCGTGACAATGGTAGTAGCCTTAAGCCGAGTTCCTTTGCCCATTTGGAGTGTCCCGACCGATCCCTTTCCGTTTGCAAACGTGCTGTGTATTGATCTGGGAGCATAAGCACGGCAGGGGCATTTGGTTCCCAACAGGAAGGGAGTCCGGCTGAGATGATCTCATTCCAAACCTTGTCGAATTGTTCAACACTTTCGGCCACCTGTTGAAGAACCTCTGAAGATGCTACCCGGGCTTCCTCCTTATCAATAATCTTTTGACACTCGTTGATTTCCATAAATCGACTGGGGATGCCATGTTTCCCCAAGTCGTTCGCCCTTAGCGCATAAAGAAAAGAGATATATTCGCCGACGTGTTGAGCTCTATTAGATAGATTACTCCCGGCCTCCTGCATCCTTCTATTTAGATAGGGAAGGGTGGACTTGAGCTCCCCCATCATCGTCAAGAACTCCCACTGCTCGGTTACTGCCGTAATTATGTCCGACCATATTAAACTTCTGGCCTCAAGCAGGGTGAGATTCCCCTTTGCTCGACTCTTCATCTCAGCAATGGTTTGATGTTGCTCAGCCGTGACCCTTTTTCCTTCCTCGACTTCACTTTGGAGCCCTTCAATTGTTCTGGCCTTCTCAGCCAGGGCGCCCTCCAACTCTAAGACCCTTTGCTTGGCAGTGGATGTCTGTTTTTCTAGCACTTTGATCTCAGCCATAGCCGTGGATAATCGTGCTGTTGCTGAACCAGTTCCGCTTGATGTTTCGGCTGCGTGACAACTGTGTGTATCCCACCGGTTCTGTAGCAACATTTTTTCAGTAATTGGGAGGGCGTATCTAGAGTTTACCACAAAGGGGCCAATTTGGACAGGAAGCTTTAAGATGTAGCCTTTCTTTGCAGGGACAAAATGGACCTGATCGGCTTTGAGGGCTTGCCGAATGTACTCGAGGGCGTAAACTCGTCGGATGGGGAAAACTGGTAGCCTGTATGGGGCAACTTCGGCTCCGTAGACCCGAATTTCAGTATACTCTTCAGACAGGAACCAATCACCAGTACACTGGTATTTCCCAGCCTACAGCCAGCGTTTCATCTCTGGGAAAACCCTAGGGGAAGGCGCGTCGTGAATGATAGTGTAGGCAATAGACATGAAGGTGTTCACGAAGTTGGCATAACCCTCTCCCCTAGGTAACTGGCGGACAGAGCAATTCCAATCGAAGACTGGTCTGGGCTGGGAATTCTCAGAGTACATCCTATCTAACCCCAAATGGTTGAACTTATCCGCATGCTGGAACAAGAAGAGGTAGAACACCAAGGAACAGAAGCGAAACTTTCGGGCTTGGGCGAGCCCCTGAAATTGGACCAGGATGGTCGAGGAGAGAAAGCCTGGAATGTCCAATATAACCCCATTCTGTGACATGAGCCACAAAAAGCGAATGCATACTGAAGAAATGTCTTCCGAGCTTCCTACCCCCAAAAGGCCGGCGATGAGAGACAGAACAGGTCGAACTTCTTCGGCAAACAAGCTTACATGCAAACAAGCTTAGTGTGAAAATGCTCCAATGAAGGCAAAGGGCCCGGTCGATGGTTATGGAGGATATGAAGGTATCCATTTAGACTTTCCTTACGCTATTGAACTGAGCGAGTAAGGTTTCATCTTTGAAACTGAAGTATGTGTCATTGGAAGGGAAACGGAGGGCCTGTCTGATAACATCGGGGGAAAGGGAAAGAATTATGTTCCCCTGAGGAGAAACGAAAGCGTCCCGATGTACATCATAGGAGTCTCTAAGCCAGACGATGAAATCGACACAGGAATGGACTTGGGGGGTGATATGGTGATAGAAGCCAGACGCGACAACTCGGAAACGGTCGGCATTTTTGCAGTGGCGGCCAAACAGCAGGGGCTTGATACTGCGTATGTCAAAAGGATATTTCGGGTCGCAGATACCCGACTGCAAGTCGCAAAGGGGTTCAAAACCAGGGGGATTTCTGGACTCATGGAGTTGGGGAGTTTCATGTTCGTTTTTCTTGGGCGTTCCTCTTCCCATGGCCGAAATTTAACAATTTCGAAAAGAGAAAAAGGAAAAGAGGGAAAACGGAGAATGGAATACCTGAACAGAGGGTGACAATGCTCGGGAAAGCGTACTAGGGAACCGCATTAAAGGACTTAGATATACCCTACGTTCTTCCCCACCTCCGTACGCTCCGGGCCGTGAGAAACTACCTCCGGTGTGACGATTTACCAGAGAGAAATACGGGAGTTTGTTACCATTGGGGTGGACTGTTTGGGTTAAAAAGGTGAATAAGTAAGATGACAGAAGGCAAGTGTCGTAAGGACACTGACACTGAGACACGTGGTGTGTGGGGATTGGGTATATCAAGGTGTAGGTGAGCGCCTCGTGTCGGGTTAAAAGCTGGTACAGGTCTTAGTACCAGCTGACCTAGTGGACTTACCTTACCTTTTATCCACGTACGCTGTCCAATATTTACCGCGCATGATTTCCCTTTGCCGGACTAACACTTGTCTTTCTCAACTGCGCGGGCCCATCTTTACTTTGCCACGAGATCACATCCCGTGGCCCATCCTTACCATCTCTTTTCCACTATGAGATCTTGTCATGCCACGTGTCGTGGGTCCGCGGGGGTATGGGCCTTGTCCTTTCCCCGCAGCTCGACCCCCTCGGACTTACTCCATACGCAGTCGTATATAACCCACGGCTCTTTTTAATATATCTCTTGATGTATAGTGCCGCATCCCCTTTACCTTAGTATTTGATGTTCACGTATTATTCCACCTTTCACCGCTTGGTATTGTTTGTCAATTGGCATTTAATATGTGTGTGCTTCACCACCTTTTCTCCTTTCGACCCGATTTAATTTAATACTTGCCACTTGATATAAAAATTTAATATGAGGCCTGTTCATCCTTTTGGTACTCCCGTGGCTAATGCTAAAGATTGAACAACACAGACTTGAGACAATGTGGTCTTGTACTCCCTCCAGTAAGATCCTCCTTGCCTTTGCAACCTTCTTTAGCCAACCATTAATATTTGAAGCATCTACTACAGCGGGTTTGGGAACATCATTGTTAATGAATTCTTTCAACCCATTGTCCTCCAGTACTGCCTCCATCCTATCTTTCCACGCAATATAGTTAGAGCTTCCCTCGATTGCATACTCCAATCTCAATCCATTGAAAGCCATTTCAATCCTGATTTGCCTGTCGCACCAAGAATACTTTTTCAAATTCGAATTCTATTCAATCACAAACTCAGCTTCTCCTCCACTATAGTGATTTCATGTGCTTTGACACCATGTATAAATTATACAAACATATGCATATCAATGGATTCAATCCGATCTAACAATGTACTAAATCTAGATACTGAATCCTTCTACAAATCAATTCCGGAAATTAAACACAATCTCCAATCACATTAAGCAAAGAAATAATCAAATCAAACCACAACACAGATAATTTCCTGGGGAAAGATTGCTGCTAAAAACCCATTTATCTTCTATTTTATATTCAGCATGGAATCATGAAATAATTACAATGCACTCTTCTCACAAGAGTCTCATGCACTCTCACAACTATCTCACAATTTCTTGGACAAAATCGACCAAAACTTAGCCAATTCTCAGCCTCTAAACATCTTTCCTTTCTTATGAAATTCCTGATGAATGCAATCCCTATTCTTTAGGAATTTTGGCCTTCCAAAACTGCGCAAGGATCATGGGAAATCCAATGGATGTCAAGTTGCATGCAGGAAACATACTAATCACACAAATGATAGTTAACATCCCTTTAACCTTTGTATCAACTGGATCTCCACTGGAACTGTCATGCATGCAACTATTAATAGTAAATCATCAGTTGCATGGCATATCACTGATTGTGAATTAAATAATATTTAATTTACTTGATCTCACTAGTGCAACAAACAGTTACAACTAGTTCAACTGAATCTAACTCACCTAACTGAGTTACTGATTACTCATGCATTAAACTAATGCACCAACTGTAATTCGAACTCCATAACTAATAGAACTACTCTGGATTCCTCACCAACCACCCTCAACTCGAAATTCATGCGCTAACTGAGTTTATCACACTTATTTAACTATTACAAGTGATCATGATATAGGATTACATTTTATTGTCCAATTTAATTAAGGGAAAATTAAATTAGACACTCCACCAATTTAATTAGTTAAATTGGCCTTCACACTAATGTATCGCTAGGACCTGTTGGTCCCACACTAGTGTGTGTGTTGCAATTTCTTGTTGGACTTCAACAAAATCACTCATGATCTAGTAACCATTGAACTGAAGGTTTAGAGGCTAGACATGGAGGATAACGGGAGAGACAAGTTGAGTAAAGAAGAGGATTTTCCCAACACCTTCTAAAGGCCATAAATGATCTATTTTAGGGCATTGATGAGTTGTGGAAGTAGAACTGAAGCAACAACAAGGGAAAGGGGATTCAAGGAGAAATTAATCTAGGTGAAGGCTCGAGTACTTCGCACCAACATACAGTGAACACACCCAATGTACCACTTGTTTCTAGTACACCACCAAGGTCAACTATCCCAACATTTTTTTGCATATGGTGTTGAAGGTTCACAAGGGTAGGAGGAGATGCCCGTGGGGGACTATTTCATGGAATATCAGTCCTATGGGCATGATTTTAGGGAGGCCATCACCTTAAAGGACTTCTTCCATCTTAAAGGCAACAATATGAGCAACGGGCTAAGTGGTGGAGGTTCACACATGGAATTGACCTACAGTGTGCTATGGGGAGACTCTTCCTCCAAAATTTTGATGGCTCAGCCAAGAGCTCTTCTAAGGCATGGGTTGAGAAACTAGATGTTTATTTTCATCTCAGCCAGATGATGGAGGCACAAGCAACCATAATTCCCACGTTGCACTTAGAGGGGGAAGCCCATGACTTGTGGTTCCATATTTTGACCACTATGGGACATGAGGGAGTCATAGCCTATGAGGATTTCACCTGGAGGGTGCTGGAGCGTTTTGAGAGGAGAGGCCCAGAGGAGCACTTTCAAGAGATGACACAAATCAAGTAGACTAGGAGTGTTGAGGCCTATATATCTAAGTTTTTGAGATTTTCATTGATGGTGCCATACTTATCAGAAGTCAGGAGGGTATTTATATTTTTGGAGGGGTTATTAGAGCCATTGAGGGGTTTGGTGAGGTCCAACAGGACCACCACCTTGCAGGATGTAGTTGGTAGGGTTCGAGACTTGTAGGATGATTTTCCCAAGACCAGGATGCAGATTCCCCTAGACCCATGTTCCATCAGAAGGGGAGATACATTAGAGCTCCATTGCATAGAGACACACAGGGGCATGGGAAATTGGATGATGAGTCTAGGAGTGACCTTTGTCGAAGGAATTTGTGCATCACTTGCTAGGAACCATGGGAACCGGGGCATCGGTGTACCAAGGGAAAGGCCCACTTCATAGAGGTATTTTATGACAGTGAGCCAGAGGATGACGTGGAGCAGGAGTTATATGTCGGAGATGATAGTCTGCCTATGGAAGGAGGAGGAAGGGGACCACCACCATCAACCCCACCAAAAGAAACACCTTTCTTACCAACAGTATGAGTCATTGCTTCACTTTGTGGAGTGCCAAAGTACCTCACTTTGAGGATCAGGGGCACAGTGCAGGGGCAATGGGTCTCAGTGTTAGTGGAAACTGGGGATACCCACAACTTAGTATATTCCCATATGGTGGAGAGGAGGGGCATACACACATATTCATTTGAAGGGTTCTCAGTGTTGGTACCAGGAGATCGAACCATGTAGTGCACCAAATATGTTCCTGGGATAATAGTAGTGATAAGTAACTATTCCCTAACGGAACACTTTTTCGTGGTTGATGTCCCAGACACCAACATATTTTTTTGTGTGTAGTGGTTATACTCACTTCGGCATGTTACCACTAATTGGAAGAAGTTGGAGATGGAGTTCATAGGTCCTAACGGGAACATGGTCTTACTAAGGGGCATGCATTCATACTCTCCAAAAATAGTTTCAACACACAATATGGAGGTTGATTTGTGACATGGTGGTGTAGAGTGGGCAATGGAGTTGAGGATATTTGATGCAGGGGATAATCCCCAACCTTCACACCCATATGTTCAGGCTATTCTAGATAGGTACCCATTATTATTTGGGGATATTCCATCAGGATAACCACCTGACAGGGGGTTTGAGCACACGATTGGTCTTGAACCAGGAGTATAGGAAATTATTACAATTTCCTACCGATATCCCAAGCCTTATCAGGATGAGATATATAGGGCCATTCATGATTTTTTGGCATTGGGAGATATCAAACCCAATTCTAGCCCTTTCGCTTCATCAGTTGTCCTAGTGAAGAAGAAATATGGCACACTAAGGATGTGCATTGATTACTATGCCCTTAATAAGAATATGTTGAAGAATTGGTACCCCATTTCCGGATTGACGATTTACTGGATGAGCTTAGAGGAGCTAAATAATTCTCTAAGATAGACCTACGTTTGAGGTACCACCAAATTAGGGTGTGTGAGCAAGATGTCCCCAAGAAAGCATTTCGTTGTCATTATGGGAATTTTGAGTTCCTGATGATGCCCTTTGGGCTAAAAAATGTGTTAGCCACATTTCAATATTGCATGAACCATGTGTTCAGAGGAAAATTAAGGCATTATTTCCTTGTTTCCTTCGTTGACATATTGATATATAGTAGGACATGGGAGGAGCATGTGCAACATATAGAGGAGGTGCTCAAGATCTTGGAGGAGCAGTAGTTCTGTGCTAAATTGTCCAAGTGTGAGTTCGTGTTTAATAGAGTTTATCTACTTGGGACATGTTATTATGGAGGATGGAATAAAGGTGCATGAGGAGAAGATTCGAGCCATACAGGATTGGCCAGTGCCCTGGAATGTGATGGAGTTGAGGGGATTTGTGGGAATATGCACATACTACAAGAAGTTCATGAAGGGTTTCTCAAATTTGACAGCTCCCCTCACTAATTTGAACAAGAGGGGGGCCTTCACATGGATAGATATAGAACATGAAGCTTCGAGCACCTAAATGCGGTGATGAGAAGTTTCCGTGTATTAGCACTTCCTGATTTCACCCAACCATTCACATTAAAGTGTGACACGTCGGGTGAGCTGGGAATGGGGGAAGTACTTTCATAGGGGGGACATCCCATTTCTTTTGAGAACCAAAATATCCTTATGCATGAGAGTTTGTATTTGATTTACGACAAGGAGATGTTGGCCATCATGCACTCCTTGGAAAAATTTCGGCAGTACTTGGTCGGAAACAAGTTCAGAGTGAATATTGATCATGACAATCTTTGCCATTTCCTGGGGCAAAAGTGCCTTAATGAAAGGAAACATAATTGGGTTAGTAGGATCCAGACCTATAATTTTTACATATAGTATGTCAAGGGAAACACAATGTGGTGGCAGATGCCTTATCTAGGAGGCTCGCGACACTTTCCCTCGTGAGCATTTTCCATGATTAGAAAGCACAGTTGTTAGTGGAGTGCTCTAACAATCGTCAGACATGTGAGATATTGGAGGGAACCCATTGGGATGAGAGCTATCCTGTGATGGTAGATATTATTTTTTACAAGGAGCGCATCTGTTTAGTTCCCAGTTTATAGTTGAGAGAGAAAATCCTCCACGTAGCCCATGATTCACCATTGTTAGAACACCATGGGTTCCTGAAGACCTACAGGATAGTGAGAGCATTTCTCGTGTAAGTGTCTATTAATTTTGGGTGACTAGGTCCAAACTCTATGTTGTGATGCTCAGATGATGATGCCAATATTTTTATTGGATTCCTCTTTCGAAGAGGTGCAAGATCGATCTAAAGATCATCTTGATCCGATGAGAAGAACATTTATTTTGAATTAATTCCACTTATGTGCAAGGTCGGCCAAAATTGTAATGTAGGCTTGGAGCCCCAACAGATGTGTCGCACACCCTCACTGATGGATATATATAGGTCAACGTTGGAGGTCATTTTCATCCATCACTCATCACACATTCTCTCTCTACATCTAATTGGTTCGATCACCATCTTGGAGGCTTCTATTCACTGACACGTGGGAAAAACAGCAGTGAGGGTTTTAGACTGTTCTAGGGTTTCTAGCGCAGAATTGACCAGCGTTGACTTTGGTCAATGCTTGGTCAAATTAACCCGAAACTCTCCCAAAACTTCGATCTCCTCAATCTGAATTTTTTGGCACAAAAACCGAGGTTGGACGTTGACTTTGACTTGGCTATGTTGACTTTCTGCTGTTGTTTTTTTGCGTTGATCGTTGAATGGAAAAATTTGACTTTTGTTGACTTTGGGTTGACTATTGTAGAAGCTTTCCAAGAGGGTTGTGTGACACATTCTAGTTGGCTAACTGTGGGGAGATTTTGTTGGTTGAAGCATCCTGTTGACCGTCATAATGCACCATAACACATATATTTTTCTGATCAAGTTAAGTGTATTTTTGGCTTGTCTTTCGTTGATCTATTGGTACGTCTATTAGCATTTTACTTTCATCTTTATGTGATTTCTATTTGACATCGGGTACAAAGTAAAAGTTACATCAAGCATAGAACATCTATGAAAATTTACATGGTATGAGAGCTAAGGTGAAGATAAATCCCAAGTTTGTATTAAGAGAAATCACCGAAGAAGTAGCATTTGTCAAGGACCGATGGGTACCTCAAATTATAATGGCTTCAAAGTTGATGACAAGTTGACTGGAAAGGCTAACTTTCATGCTTGGAAGATGTCTTTGGATTTGATGTTGGAAAACCAAGATGTCATGGACTATGTGCAGGGTAAAATCTAAGAGCCTCCATCATCTGCACCTGCTACCACCAAGTCGAAGTATAAGAAAGGGGAAATAAAAGAAAATTTGATCATCTAGGATTCCATCCATAAGAGTTTGGTTTCCTACATCTCTGAGTTGCGCACATCTAAAGAAATGTATGATAAGTTTTTCAATATGTTTAGGGACAACAATGAAAATCAAGTTATTTTCTTTAAGAACCAATTGAAGAATCTCGAGAAAGGCAGGGATGAATCCGTTCAATATTATTTTCTGAAGTTGAATGAAATCTAGAATAATATTCTTGCCATTGGGGAGACAATAGCTGATCGAGAAATGGTTCTCACCGCACTTGTAGGTTTCTCATCTGAATGGCATGTATTCATTACTACCATTCTCAATAACAACGTTTCCTGATTTTGACGAAGTGTTGTCGAGATGCACTCAAGAGGAAACAATAATGATGGAATATGAAAATGAAGGTAATGTTTCCTTCACCGCTCATGCTAAGAAGAATAAAAATGGTGGTCCGAGGAACTATGGAAGAGCAGGGGCTCGAGAAAATAAAGGAATATGTTACACATGTAACAAGATCGGCATCTATGCTAGAGAATTCCCTAATAGAAGGGATTCTCCCAGGGATGATGATAAAAACAACAAGAAGAAGAATGGAAATCAAAGGAATAACAGGTTCAAAGGAAATAGGAAGGCTCCATCTGGTCGCAATGGAAATGGGAAACCTTTCAAAAGGTCAAGAAATTCCAGGTAGGAAGAATCTAATGTTGTTGATGATAAGACAAATGAATTCATTCTTGTATCTTCCCTCTCTGTTGCATCTCCACCCGACATTATGGATGTCTGGTTGATTGATAGTGGTGCTTCAAGGCACCTCATTGGGTTTAAGGAAGCACTTTTTGATTTTATTGAGAAGGATACTAATCTGAAAATTATCCTTGGAGACTATCTCATTAAAGGGACAGGGATTGTGACCCTCCACTTATCTCAAGGTCAAGTCCTCCGCTTGCAAGATGTACTATATGTACTTGATTTGAAGCAGAACCTTGTGTCTATTTCGGCCATGGAAGACAAAGGTTTCAAGGTGGCATTCGTCGATGGGAAGGTACGCATCTAAAAGAAGAGTTTCAAGGAAGATCTCACGATTGGGTTTAGAGTTTATTCACTCTACCAGGCTGGAGGAAGTCCACTGGGGACTATGACATGTGATACTATTTTTCAAACCAAACTATGGCATCGGAGGTTTGGACACCTTCATTACAAAGCCTTTCCTGAAGCAAGGAAGGTGGCGACAGCGATGCCTGAATTCAAAAATTATCATGAAGGTGTATGTCAGGGTTGTGCCAAAGGAAAGCATACAAGGGGACCTTTCCCCTCATGTGTCACAAAGACATCTGATGTCTTGCAATTTATACATTCTAATTTGTCTAGTATGTTGCCCGTGACATCCTTGGGAGGATGTTCTTATTATATGGCATTTATATATGAATTCTCTCGCAAGACCTGGATATACTTCTTGAAGAAGAAGGATGAGGCTTTCATGTGGTTTAATACTTTCAAAGCCTTGGTGGAAAATCAAACAGGGAAGAAGATCAAGATTTTGAGGACTGATAATGGCACTGAATATGAGACGAACGAGTTCAATAAATTTTGCAAAGAATTTGGTGTCAAGAGGGAGACCACAACCATATATACTCCTGAGAAAAATGGCATTGCTGAAAGAAAGAACAAGACCATTCTGGAAGTTTCCTGTGCCATGTTATGTGACCAAGGTCTTCCGAAGTTTTTGTGGGGAGAAGCTACGAACATTGTTGTGTACATACAAAATGGATGTCTACATTCCTCTCTGGACTCCAAAACTCCCGAAGAGGTCTTCTCTGGTAAGAAACCTGGCATCTCTCATTTTATATTTTTTTGGTTTTCCCTTTTATTTTCATGTGACAAAAGAAAAGAGGAGCAAGGTGGATGCTTCTGGGAAAAAGGGAATGTTTGTAGGCTACAATGAAACTTTGAAGGCTTATAGAATCTATATGCCTGGTCAAAGAGAAGTGGAGATTTTCCACAATGTTACCTTTGATTAATATGCTTCCCTTAGGAAAGTGATAAATCTTCTGAGCTCTGAGGAAGATCATGAAGTAAGGTTTGGGAATTAAGAAGAACTAAAGGATGATATGATGCCCAATGTTGAAGGACCGATGGACCCCATTGGTCCACCTCCTTCAATGAAGAGAAGACCCTCATGGCTCCAGGACACTCTTAAAGATGTCGAGAGACATAAGGCCCCAGGGGGGACATTTCGTGAAAGCAAGAATCCGAATAGATACCAAGCGTATCTAGCAGCCATGAGTACAATAATACAATCTGAGCCTGGATCTTTTGAAGAATTCATAAAGCATCAAGTCTGTAAGGATACTATGTACAAAGAGTATGAGTCCATTATGAAGAATGATGTCTGGGATGTGGCTTCGAGATCGAAGGACAAAGCTATTTTCACCTCGCAATGGCTCTATAAGATCAAGCATGTATCTGATGGTAGTGCTGAAAAGTTCAAGGAAAGATTCGTTGCCTAAGGCTTCTCTCAAAAGGAAGGCATAGACTATGATGATATATTTGCACCTGTGGCCAAATATACCACCATCTAGTCTATCATAGCCCTTGCTGCTACGCAAGGATGGAATCTTCATCAGATGGATGTGAAGACCGCTTTTCTACATGGTTCGATAAAGGAAGAGGTGTATGTGGAGAAACCTTTGGGGTTTGAAGTGCAAGATAGAAACACCCATGTATGCAGGTTGAAGAAAGCTCTCTATGGGTTGAAGCAAGCCCCCAGGGCTTGGTACAAGAGGATAGATAGTTATTTGATGAAGTTGGGCTATTTGAGGATAGATAGATAGTAATGTTCATCTGAACCTTTACTTCAAAATTCATAGAGAAAATCCTCTCATTATGGTTCTCTATGTGGACGATCTCTTCCTGAAAGGTGTTGACCCTATCATTCATCAGTGTAAAAGGGAGCTCGCTTCTGAGTTCGAGATGAAGGACCTAGGACTGATGCATTACTTCCTACACCTGGAGGTCTAGCAAAGGCCTGGAGATATTTTCCTCTCTCAAGGAAAATATATTGTGAAGCTGCTCGAAAGATTTGAAATAGTGGACTGTAAGTCCATGTCGACACCGATGGAGCTCAAATTTAAGAAGTTGAGTGGAAGCGTTGTTGGGCCCATGCTAGAAAATGGTAGAGAGTATTGTCAAATCATAGGGGCCCTAATGTTCTTAGTGAACACTTGTCCAGATGTATGTTTTAAAATGAACACTTTGAGTCAACACATGGTTGATCCTCATCACATTCACTGGGTTGGTGCCAAGAATCTGTTGAGATATCTTTGGGGCACGATAAACCATGGGCTGAGATACACTGTCAGGAGTTTGAGACTCCATGGATAGACTGATTCTGATTGGGTTGGCAGTGTGGTTAATCGCAATAGCACATCTACATGTTGCTTCACACTTGGGTCTGCTTCGATATCATGGATGAGCAAGAAGCAGAAGTTGATGGCTTTGAGCACCATTGAGGCCGATTACATTGTAGCGAGTATGGCCTGTTATGAAGTTGTTTGGTTATGAAATCTCTTCAGTGAGTTGTTCGATCATGTGATATATACCACCATTATCCTTTGTGATAACCATAGTGGGATTCATTTGTCATATAATATTGTGTTCCACGATCGATCCAATTATATTGACATCAGGTACCACTTTATCCGGAATATGGTACAGCGAGGCATTGTAAGGCTTGATCATATAGGAACTGATGAGCAGGTTGCAGATATTCTCACAAATCCCTTTAGGAAGGTCAAGTTCCTAACCTTCTGTGAGAATCTTGGAATCATGGAACGACCCGATTCTGAGGGTCCTGTTGGACGATGAGCTCTGGGAGCTCCAGGGGGCTTTGGGGATAACTTCTTGGAGCTATAAGCAACCACGGGGCTAGGCTTTCCAAACCTTATCAGTGTGCTTCTACCCCACCATTATGATATTGATTTGGTTCACCTCTCTTTGATCTGTGCCCCGTATGCATCCTACCCATGGAGTCTTGGACTCATGGGAAGTACCTCTCATCTTGGCCAATGACGTGGGAAAAGCTAGAGACCAGTATCAAGACCGATGGACACATCAGATATTGTCGTACTCTATATGTATAGGATGGCACGTGTCCAACCACTTGATCTAGGATCAAGTCTAGTGAGTTTTTAGACCTCCAACTGACTTTGGGTCAGTTAAACCAACTTCGGGTTGGTATGTGACTCCTTTGAGTCCTATAGAGGTTTCAGGCCCCTGAGCTGATTTTTTCAGCAGAGATTGATGTCTTTGTGACTCACCTTTTTGTTATGAAATAAAGAAGCCAGCAAAGCAAGTTACAGTGATATGACGCACGATTTTTGGATGGCACAGGTGGATGGATTTCTCCCTAGTTGAGAGGGAGTGTTAATTTTGGGAAACTAGGTCCAAACTCCATGTTGTGATGCTCAGATGATGATGCCAATATTTTTATTGGATTCCTCTTTCGGAGAGGTGCAAGATCGATCTAAATATCATCTTGATCCAATGAGAAGAACATTTATTTTGAATTAATTCCACTTATGTGCAAGGTCAGACATAATTGTAATGTAGGCTTGGAGCCCCAATAGATGTCTCACACACCGTCACTAATGGATATATATAGGTCAAAGTTGGAGGTCATTTTCTTCCATCACTCATCACACATTCTCTCTCTGCCTCTCATTGGTTCGAACATCATCTTGGAGGCTTCTCTTCACTCACACGTGGGAAAAACAACAGCTAGGGTTTCAGACTGTTCTAGGGTTTCTAGCACAGAATTGACCAGCGTTGACTTTGGTCAACGCTTGGTCAAATTGGCCCGAAACTCTCCCAAAACTTCGATCTCCTCAATCTGCATTTTTGGGTACAAAAACCAAGGTTGGACATTGACTTTGACTTGGATGCATTGACTTTATATTGTTGTTGTTTTGCGTTGACTGTTGACTAGACAGCGTTGAATTTTGTTGATTTTGGGTTGACTATTGTAGAAGCTATTCGAGAGGGTTGTGTGACACATTCTGGTTGGTTGATTATGAGGAGAATTTTATGGTTGAAGCATCCTGTTGACCGTCGTAACACACCACAACACATATATTTTGTCGATCAAATTAAGTGTATTTTTGGCTTGTCTTCCGTTGATATATTGGTATGTTCTATTAGCATTTTATTTTCATGTTTAAGTGATTGCTATTTGATATCGAATATAAAGTAAAATTTTCATCAAGCATAGAACATCTACAAAAATTTACAGGGCCTCAACGGGGACGTAGTGAGGCATATACAGGAGTGTGAGGTCTGTTAATGGAACAAGGGGAATTTGACTCATCCAGCAGGGTTGTTGTAGCCACTCCCTATTCCGGAGGGGAAATGGGAGAGCATCTCGATGGACTTCATCATAGGCCTACCCACAGTGCAGTGTCGTGATTGTATCTATGAATCAACCCTTGCATTGAGATGATTGGGTGATATTGTAGTAATTGGATCATCAATTCAGCCCCATCTTAGCAGTTACCCAGGAGGATTGCATAAGTCATCCACCAGGGGTGCAGTTGGTAACTCAAAAAGGGTTGAAAATCCAAAGTTAAAATATGGCCAAACCATTTATGGTTTTTTCTAGGTTTTTCGAGTAGAATCTATGGTTAAAATCCCGATGCTTTCAAAGCTCTCTAACGGCCTCCCGCGGATGGTTCTTCTTCCTAGTAGCAGCATTTTCCAGCAACAACAACAGTAACAGCACAACATTTCCAGTGCTAATTTTCATTAGTGTATTTCAGCGACTTATTGTTGGCTTGTGCATCCTCTTTGGATCACTGTGCACTTTATATTTGGTGTTGTTTATAATGATATGACTCAGTTGTTTCTGCTCATGGTTATAATGTCTTGATATTGCAGCATATTTTCGGCATTTTTCAGAATTTAGTGTTATATTCCTATTTTGCTTATTTGGAATGTTGTAAATGTTCTATATTCCTGTCTTTTCCATTTTGGAATATTACAGTGGTATCAAACATGAATATTCCTGTAATATTCCAAAATGGAAAATATAGAAATATAGAACATATGCACAATTCCAACTACGGTAAAATAAGAATTAAACATGTAGAACTGCAAAAATGTCGGAATACATCAAACATCATACATATGGGCAGAAAATAGTTGAACCATATCATTAAGGATCAAAAACAAGGTAAGTACATAGTGCTCCAAAAGGAATGCACTCAATCCACAAGATGGCTGAAATACACTAAAGAAAACTAGCACTGGAAATGTTATGTTGCTACTGTTGTTGATGCTGGAAATTACTGCTACTATGAAGAAGAACCATGTGTATGATACTGCTAGAGTGATCAGAAAGATACGGTATTTTAACCACAGAATCTATTCAAACAACCCATAAAAACCTAGCAACGGTTTGGCCATATTTTAACTTCGGATTTTCGGCCCTTTTTGGATGGTACACTGCACCCCTGTTGGCTGAGTTATGCACTCCCTGGAGACAAATACTAATATGGAGCTGAAATAATTATCTATCAGAAAAAATAGCACCCACTTATCTCACTAATTGAAGGGTTGATCCCTTCTCCTGATCTCCAAGCTAGAAGCTGCAGATCTAGCTCCTCCTTCCTCTGCTCAAGTTGCAGCTACAAACTACACAACTGCTGGACTAGACTACGCTATCAAGGAGGCTGGAGTTGTAGCCTATTTTTGGATGATGAAATAATTCTCACATCTCATTTAAATGATCTCTCCAAAGTGAGGGAAAGACCCCTCACAGGATTCCAAGTTGAAATACTTGGAACTTCCTTCCTCCCTTAGATCTGCCTAGCTAGACTGCGCAATTCCTAAATGAACCGATGTTGCATGGAGGTGTAATATGATGGAATGATGTTGGATATCACAATGCTAATCCTAGAAGGCTGAAATGGAAGCTCAAGGTGAAAGGATGAATCCTCCACCAGTTTCCTAGCTGAAATGATAGAAACTACCTTCCTCCTCTCAAACCGCCAAGCAAGAATGTGTAATTCTTGAAGTTGTATTTGCAGAAGAGAGGGGTTTAATGTGGCACCAGTGTTGAATGATGAATAGCCGCTCAAAATAACCTTCCCAAATTATGCAATCGAATTCCCCTGTGGGTAAGGGTGGGATTCCTTCTCAGGAACACCCGTGTGCTAAACAGGACAACAGACTTAGCTAAACAACTGAAGCGTGCAAATAATGTCAAATGAAAATACAATATCAAATTCCACACTGATTTTATTTGCTGCCCTCATATTCCTTATATGGTTGTGAGCCTTCCCTAGCATTGGCCCACCTCATAACTGCGTTGCACATGAGGCCACTGGTCTCCATGAAGACTGCAATGTCTCTCCATGATCTCCATGATCTTTGCAATTAATCTCTACTCCCTCCATCATGTGCGCATTTAATTCACCACTTCCTCCATCACTACATCATTAATGCTCTATGATCTTACTTTTATGCCTCCACTATCTCCATCAGCTTCCTCATTATCTCTCCATAATCTCCACCCTTCCTTCATTAATGAGTTGCTCCACTACTCCATGATGTTGATCTACTATCTACTAACCCACATTCACACAAAAATAGTGGATTTTATTCATATATGGGGTTTATGGGTCCCTCCACCCTTTTATTTAATTAATTAATTGAGAAAAGTAAGAACTCTAATATTCCAATCAACTGATGGAAAATTGGGAATATTACAATCCTCCCTGCCAAAATGTTGGGTGTCCTCAAGCAACTGCAAAATTGAATGCTACAGCAATCCTCCTCCCTCCAAATGGTGTCCTCATATGGAAGGTCTCCCCATCTGCTCCAATGTTTAATGAATTCCCAGCTCCAAAGATGCCTCTCTAGAATGTCTATAATGGCTTCCAATGGTATAGCTAAATGCCTCTCCTTATCACTGAACCTCCAAGTGGCAACCATCCATTGTTCCAGAGCCTCTTCTCTACATGAGTTATTTGAAGTGAAGTGGTTCCTCCCCCCAAAGGAAAGTACCAACTCATGAACTATCTCTCCAACCCATGCTACATGGAGTAGGATGTACCTCTCCATGCTCCCATCACTGGCCCTATTGGCCGTGCTTGCTCCAAGAATCATCTCAACACTGTGAAAAATAGGAAACAGAGACATATGAGTTGACATGTGAAATGTTGAACCATACTCTCTCAATAACAGCCACCACAGCAATGCCTCTTGCTGCCATACCACCCCATCATCATACCAAGTATGGTGGCCATACTCTCCTAACAAAAGCCAACATAGTAAGGCCTCTTGTTGCCATCCCCCCTCCTCATCATGCAAGGTATGGGAGAAATTCAGCCCATACTCTCCCAGGAGTAACCAAAGCAGCAATGACCCTTGCTGCCACCTCACATCATCATCATGCAATCCATGGAGCAAAAACATACTGATTGACGTGTAGAATGTCACATCATCCCAACAAAACCAAGCTCCATGTTGCCACATCATGTGAGTGCCTTGCAATGTTCCAAAAAATAACATACCCATTAACATAGGATATTTCATGTTATGGCCAAACTCTCTCAAAAGTAGCCAGCGCAGCCATGCCTCCTACTGCTGCATCACCTCAGTACTTTGCAAGGCATGGAACATACCAATCTGAAATGTCGGGTGGTAACCATACTCACCCAAGAGAAGCCAATGCAGCCATGCTTCTTGTTTCCCTGTGTCATAGATCTGCAAGTAGCTCACCAACCACTTGATCATCAACCTCACCCATCCATCCAACTGTGGGTGATGACTCATATCATGCTCCAACTTGGTATCCACCCAATGGAGAATACCATCCTCCCCAATAGGATGATATTTTCACTCCATTATATGTTGAAGTGCATCATCCTTGAGGTTATTCCATGAGAACCTATCATCGATGACCCGGTAGAATCCATAAGATTCTGAATATGTTGTAGGTAGAAACTTCTCTTTGAGCTATGAGATGCTCATCACGAAGGCTTCATCCTGATAATGGAAAATGCTATCCATCATAAGATGTCTACCAACTATCATTTGTCCCTCCAATGCTTCATGAGTGAAGTGGTCATTGGAATGTTCCAAGAATAGTTGGGCCCCCAACTCATCACTTCTCCCCAATGACAGTTTTTTTTATCTCCATGATGATGCATCTGTTGTCTCATGGCCATACTCAATGCTGAATGTAGTTCTGCATTGGATTGATTAGGACTATGCTCATCCTATCCTCCAAAACTCTATACTCCAACCCAAAGTGTTGTGTGCAGCTCAACAATGAAAAACCAAGATGGCTATATGTTAGTATGAATCCTTTGTCGAAGTGTACGAAAAAGGACCCCTTTAGCTACGCATAACTAATATCCCTAACAACAAAAGTGGCTGCCAATATCTTCAGATCTGTAGTTAGTGAAACAAGAAAAGAGCTGCAAAACACCAGATCTATGCATGAAAAGACATTAAGCAGTAAAAACAAGGGTTTGCTCCATATACCAATAGACAAGACAAGAGCAATTTTTGAAAGAATTTTTATATTAATTGGGCACCTGGGAGGAAAACAAGAAGGCGCATCCAATTCTCCTTAGTGGGATGGGTTCTTAGAAGTCCTCAACACTTCAGATCTAATATTTCTCTCTCTTGTTGGTGTAGAAAACCCAATGCAAAGAATAGAGCTCAATGGGAGCTCACACAACAAATGATGGAAAAATGGGACCAAGTGTATAGATCCAGAGTGATCTAATAGGCAACAAAAGGTGAAGAATGGTAGGAAAAACCCTCCTATTTATAACAAAATATTGGGTCATTCTAGATCTTGGTGCATGGGTTAACCAAATCTAGATCCACTTTTTATGGAATATTTTATTATATTTGTTGGAGGGAAAAGGTATTTGACTTGGGTCAAATCTCGTGATTTGTTAAAAATAAATAAATAAATGATTTATTTATCTTTTTAAGGAAGCGGTTAGAAGATAATCAAATAAATAGTGATTTATTTAATTATTTAAGGAAGTGGTTGAGAGATAATTAAATAAATAATGATTTATTTAATTATTTGTGGGTGATTTGGTCATATTTAACAAGGAATATTATCTAAATAAGATTTAAATAATTATTCCTAGAAAATAATAAGATAAATAAAGGTTTATCTAATTAATTTCTTTGTTTTTAGGTTAAACATGACTGGGAATAATAATTAAATTATGGTTTAATTAAGTATTCCATGAGGAAAATTAAACAAAATAGGTTTGTTTAATATTTCCTTTTGGGGTTTCCTGTTTAGACCATAAACAACCTAATAAATGTGGTTTATTAAGTTATTTTACATAGTGAAAGCAATTTTACTTAGGGTAAAATTGGTCTTACATGGTGTACTTGGGTCCATCTAATGATAATAGGTTAGATGACCGAAAAATGGTGTAACACTATACATCTCCTCCTTGACCAAGTCAAGGGTCCTCTGCGTAGTGATCATTTGCTACTCCAAATCAGTAAGGTGCTCTACTCCTTGGTTATGAAAATTCCCTGATGGCATGTCCCCACAATTCTCAAGTTGAGGTACTGAAATAAGATGGGATGGAAATTTTTTCAAACCTTGGATCAGTCTAACCTTGGGAACATCTTGCACAGCTACACGAGTTCCTCCAACCGGTGCAATGGCTTCTCCAACTACTGGTAATGATGATGGTTTCTCCTCTTCTACTGTACCAGTGCTGGTATCTACCTCCTCCTCCTCGTGCATCTCCTGAATCATGCATGGGACTCCCGATGTCAAGAGCTCAAGACCATCTTGCAAATATGCAAGTGCTCCTCCTCTTGATGCAAGTACTTCTGCAGTTGTTGGTGGTGGTGGTCGCTCCTTTTCCGGAGTGATAATGATGACATCTTCCTTTTGCTCCTCATGTACTTTCTCATCAATGATGGGAAATGTCTCTATGGAAAGTGTCTCGGTTTTTCTTCTATCAAACTTCTTTATCACCCTTTGAGTGAAGTCTACATAAGCAATCACTCTTGCATGCTTCATATGGTTGAACCACCAATCCTTTGCTCCACCCTCAAGGTGCAGCGCTACAATATCAATAGCCTCTCTTTCCGCTATTGGGTGTAGCTGGAAGAAATGATATAACTCCTTCATCCAAGATTTTACAGTGCTTGTGGATGATCCATCGAATGTAGGCAATAAGAATCTATTATGTATATGTCTTCTTCTTCTATTTTTGTTGCGGGTTATCCAGTTTTTTTTTTTTTTTGGATAAACTGTTGGAGAATTAGATTCTCCTTGAATGCTCTTGATTGAGATTTGTACTCTACAAGATAATTACTCAGAGTCTCATGCTCTAATTATCCTCCATCTCCATGCCATTCATATCCTTCTGCAAGGAAAGTGGACATAGAGAAGTGTTGTGGAGCTCTTTGCATTGTCAGTTGTTTATGTTGTTGATAGGAAGTGCTTAGATCTTCCTCATTCTAAAACCATCTCGAGGTTTCTCTTTGCCTTCCCCTTCTCATTTCTTTAGTCTCTGTGGAGATATCCTGCATATAACTAAAGAGAAGTGTGGGAAAACTTAATCCTTCTGCCATTGAAGACTTCTTCTTTTTTGCTTCTTCTTCTTATTCTTCTGATGTCATGAAGTGCCCAGAAGCTGAGCCAAAGATCATGCTCTGATAGCACTGTAATATTCCAAAATGGAAAATACAAGAATATAGAACATATGCACAATTCCAACTACAATAAAATAAGAATTAAACATGTAGAACTGGGAAAATGTTGGAATACATCAAAACATCATGCATATGGGCAGAAAATAGCTGAACCATATCATTAAGGATCAACAGCAAGGTAAGTACACATTTCTCCAAAAGGAATGTACTCAAGCCACAAGATGGTTTAAATACACTAAAGAAAATTGGCACTGGAAATGTTATGCTACTACAGCTGCAGTTGGTTGAAACTACTGCTACTATGGAGAAGAACCATGTGTGGGAGGCTTCTAGAGTCCTCAGAAAGATCTAGGATTTTAACCATAGACTTTAATCACAAAACCCAGAAAAACCTAGAAATGGTTTGGCCAGATTTTAACTTTGGATTTTTGGACCTTTTGAGTGGCACACTGCACCCCTGTTGGTTGAGTTACGCACTCCATGGAGAAAAATATTGGTACAGGGCTGAAATAATGATCTATCAACTACAATAGCACCCACTGATATCACTAACCAAATAGTTGATCCCTTCTCCTGATATCCAAGCTAGAAGCTTGAGATCTAGCTCCTCCTTCCTCTGCTCAAGTTGTAGCTGCAAATTGCACAACTATTGGACTAGACTGTGTTGTCGAGGCTAGATTTGTAACATGTTGCTGGATGATGAAATAATTCTCATATCTAATGTAAATGATCTCTCCAAAGTGAGGGAAAGACCCTTCACAGGATTCCAAGCTGAAATAATTGGAACTCCCTTCCTCCCTTAGATTTTCCTGGATGGACTGTGCAATTCCTGAAGGAACTGCTACTGAATGGAGGTGTAATATGATGGCCTGATGTTGGATATCACACTTCTGTTCCTAGAAGACTAAAATGGAAGCTCAAGGTTAAATGATGAATCCTCCACCAGTTTCCTAGCAGAAATGCTAGAAACTACCTTCCTTCTCTCAAACCCTCAAGCAGGAATGTGTAATTCAAGAAGTTGTATATGCAGAAGAGAGGGGATGAATGTGGAACCAATGTTGGATGATTAATAGCTGCTCAAAATAACCTTCCCAGAGTAGGCACTCAGATTCCCCCGTGGGTAAGGGTGGGATTCCCGCTCGAGAACACCTATGTGTTAAACATCACATCAAACTTAGCTAAACAATTGAAGTATGCAAAGAATGTCAAATGACAATACAATATCAAATTCCACACTGATTTTATTTACTACCCTCGTCTTCCTTATATGGTTGTGATCTTTCCCTAGCCTTGGCCCACCTCATAACTGTGTTGCACATGTGGCCACTTGTCTCCATGAAGACTGTGATGTCTCTCCATGATCTCCATGATCTTTGCAATTAATCTCCACTCCCTCCATCATGTGTTCATTTAATGCACCACTTACTCCATCATTGCATCATTAATGTTCTATGATCTTACTTGTATTCCTCCACTATATCCATCATCTTCCTCATTATCTCTCCATAATCTCCACTCTTCCTTCATTAATGAGCTACTCCACTATTCCATGATGTTGATCTATTATCTACTAACCCACATTCACACAAAAAAAGTGGATTCATCTATGGGGTTTATGGGTCCCTCCACCCTTTTATTTAAGTAATTAATCGAGAAAAGTAAGAACTCTAATATTCCAATTAACTAATGGAAAATTGGGAATATTACAGAAAGGGAGAAAATCGAATGGCTGGTGGATGGTGGGTGCCACAAGAAAATGGAATACTCTCCCCTCTTGGTAATACATAATTTTGTAGGGAAGAGATGAAAGGCATTGATGGTTGGGTCCCACATGGGGAAATTGGAGGCTCAATGACAAAATAGGAGGAGGCACTTATTTTTGGGCATCTTTGATCATTTGAACATTCACCCTTTACTAGCACGCTTGAGTGGAGAGCCAGGTTTGCACGTGTTGTTGAACACACGATATTTCTAAGCAATAATCTCACCCTACCTTTAGTGGACTTCGAGTGCCAACCGAAGGAGGAGTTTGCATCATTTCATATCTAACCAGGGAGCTTGCTAAGTAAATTCATGGAGTTAGAGAGCAGGTGGGACGTAAAAGGGAAATACGTTTTCATTGGAGGAGATAATTGTGGGATTGTGAGTTGTTGGGTTTCCAGATAAATATAGGGGCCTTCATCATCTCAATATTTTGGGAGTGTCCAAAGATCCATTTTGGAGAGAAGTGGTTGCGCCAACCATTCACCAATAAGGACTGTGTAGGGTCTGCGTAGCAGTATTTCATGCCACATGTGTGGCATTGGGAGGAATACGATTTTGGGGTTGAGACTTGTGGGGGAGTTCTGAAAGGGTATTTTCTTAATATTTCATCCATTTTTGGGACCTCTAGCTATGTCATCTTTAGGTGGGTCGAAATACCCGGTAGATAGAAGAGCTAGGAGAAATTGGGCCGAAATTTTGGGGTCAGCATTTAGCCAAACCCTTGCTAGGTTTTGGTGGGTTATTGGAGTAGATACCAGGGTTACTTTCCTAGAATTTACTGAGCACACGAAGGGGGTAAAATCAGCCATTCTTTATACCCAAAAATTTAGCTTTCTACGGGATCAGTGCAAAGCCATAGAGGGGACAGCTACGCAGAAATTAGGTCACTTTCTTTCATCACTTGGGATTTTCTAGCTTGACTTGGTAAATCCCAGGTACACATTTTCCAAAATTTCTAGTGTACCCCTATACATTTATAATAAATGGGCTAAGAGAAGCGTGTTATTTTACTTATTTCATGGTGTCTGATTTGTTTGTAATTTTTGTGGATATTTTTACTATATGCTTTGTTTATCATTGAAAATTTTAGTTAGGGATATTACATACTTTTCTCTTAAAGGCTCACACTTTCTACTTTGTGCATGGAATAACTTTACATACATTGTAATTGTATGCTTCACAGTGTCAACTTACTTTCTTATCTCAAATTTTGGGCATAATCTCTTATGTTGATAACTGCATCCAAGGAAAATCTCTAAGAGTAAGGGTGGTCGGGCCTATTATATGAATGGGGCTCCTACTCCAAATGGTGTGAGATATAATTACTACTTCATACATTGTGACATAACACCACTGTAGATTCAGAATTTCCTATTGCAACTTACTAAGGTAAAAGAACGAGACTTCATAGTTGATCTCTATGACATAAAAAAATTGATGATGAATCAAGGCATTGTGATATACCTCGTTAAAATAAGAACTATGATTTGAAGAAATCCAAAGTATGTGGAAACATATCAAGCTTCATCTCTATAATGTTCAAGTGACATGCAAAATTTTCTAAGAATGGAAGAAATCAATCCATGAAATAGTAAGTCAAATATTTATAATAGAACAATAACACTTCAAGGATTGAAAAAGGTTCGGAAAAAAGGCTCTCTCATAACCCCTCTAAGACACAAGTTGTAAATCCATATAAGTTATCTTTGAAATAAGGCATCTGAATTAAAGTTGCATCATATTTGTCATATCTTTGTGATATATGAAGTTTACTATGACATTTGAGCACTACATATTAGAGGCATTCAAGTAAGATCTTGTGTTTATATTTTTCTCATATATGAAGAAGTATATTCATGAAAGAAATCAAAATTCTAAAATTTTTTCCATACATCCAAATATTCTATTACAAAAGGCATTCAAGCCTTCTATGGTACTATGGTGACATAGTGAAAACTAGACCTTTGGGGGCCAAATCTCCTTAAAGAGAAGGGCTAGTGTTGTCAAGGTGAAAGAATAATTTTACAACTATTTGGCCACATGTTTTAAGTATAAAAAAATATCTGGGATATCTCCAAGACATGTAACAGGACAAATATATTTCTAAGTCATTTCTACTTTTAGTCTATGGAAGGAACTAAAAATCTGTGAAGTGATCAAATCACTGAAATCTATATATGAGATATTTATATGTGAAAGTAAAAGATGAATAAGAAGTGTTAAATCTCCTTATAGCAAGGAATGTGACAACGAATCTGAATATGTATGAATCCCATCTCTATGGCAAAAATACAAGAAGCAAACATACTACCAAGACTTCCTTCATATAATTAGAATGGCTATTTACGTCAACAAAGTCGACCTATCTGATACATTGAATTCTACAAGATCTAAAGCACCTATGTTGGAGGGAGTTGATGCTTATCAAACAAAAAATCAAAAGGGATCAAATCTCTACAAGAGTGGATAAGGTAAGATTGAAACACGTAAGTATAATATTTCTTCATTTGTATTCAATGACCTATAGTGATAATGATCTCTTGAAAGATAGTAATCCACTATTAAAAGGGCATGTGTAGATATATTTTATATATCATTGAAAAGATAGCATTTGAATTATTTCCTCGCATAAAAAAACTGGATTCTGAAATTAGATATGAAGTGAATTCCATCTCACATATATAGAGCTTTCTAATGACATTTATAGGGTTTTCAACCAACTCATCAGTATGCATGTAGAATTTACAATTATTGAATGGTATATCTTAAATAACTTTAAGAGTCTAGGGTTTGTAAACCCTAGTAAAAGTTTGAATTAGAAAACCCTAGGAAAAAAACCATAACTAATCGTTTTCGTTGTAAAAATTAAAACCTAGCTCTTGAAAATGACAAGAATGACATCATGTTGACGTGGGAACAATGTTAGTGCACAGGTCCAAGATTAAGAAGGAGTTGACCTTCTTCAAAAGGATAACTACTATGCATCCTCTTGTTTACTAGTATTCATATTATATTTGTACTTTTCCTATATTTGTTCTTTCATGGTATTCTAAAAAATATTGCAGATCAAAGATCATAACTATTTAAACTTGACTAACAAATGGAAGAATTGGAAGAATGTGGCAAAGCATTAATATTAAGGATGAATTAGTTTGAAAAGTGCATCAAAGAAGTTGATTAGATGGAAGAATAAAAGGTAATAAGTTCACTTACCTCAAATGGAAAGAGGGAGTTGTAAGATATTGGATGGATACAATAATACTTGAAGTTTGAAAGAAAGCCTAGAGAAGCTTATGATCAAAAGAGAAAATGGCAGATCTATGGCAATACCCTTTAACAAGAAGTTGAAGAGTTATTATATTGTTATACCAACAGCAGATTGGTTCGATGCAAGAACACATTGATTGGGTTGATAGTATTGATGTTGATAGAGATACTACTGATGATTGGGAGCTTATATGATTCCTTGGAAGAGTGAAGCGTAATTTTGTTGAAATACAAAGAAAGAAGATGTGAAGGCTTGTGCAATCAGATGTGAAGGAGTTTGGCTCCATAAGATGTTGTGATCTACAATTTGATGACATGTTGGATTCGATATGAATATTGTCTAAAAAAATTAGAAGGTTGAACCTCATTATGATTTGATACAGATAGGAAATGAGAATATACAATAGATCCCCATGGAATAATAGGTATTCGATGAATGGATGAAGTTTCTTTTTATAAAAATATGAGTATTTTTTAGACAATATTAGGATTGTGGTTATCTCCTCCCTAGTTGAGAGGAAGTGAGGGTGGAAATCATGTTCTCCATGTTTCACATATTATGGCCAGTACTAATAGTCGTAATCTTAGTGCATGAACACTAGTAGGGAAAATGGTGGACTGGATAAGAATCAGGGGCGTACATTCTTGAGTCATGTATTATGGTTGACTAGGATTAACATGCTAAGTTGGATACATGGACTTGGTAAAGAATAATCCGGAGGACTTGATTTTCCTTGGGATTATAAAATGGTCTTGTGAGTTCATACCTTTGGAACATCTAGATGGGATATTTTCCTTGAGAGGCATTGGTGTCCAAAATTTATGCCTCCTAGAATTGTGCTTTGATCTAGTGGAAAGATAGAGTGTGTTAATCAAGGCCTTCATATTTTTACAATGTTGTTTATGATGATGTAAATCATCATTGATGCTTATCAATTCAAATCCTTTATTATATGAATATTTATGTTACACGTCATTTTTGCACCATGACATTTGATTGTAATTATGGATCTATCACCATCCATAGCCATGCTTCCTTAGAAGTCAAAAACATTAATGTTCTTGAACCAAGTCTTGGAAACTGGAAAAAAATCTCTTTAAAACCTTTAAAATTTACTCACGCACTTTTTGTGACTGTTACACCATTTTTTGGTCATCTAACCTATTATTATTAGATGGACCCAAGTACACCATGTAAGACCAATTTTACCCTAAGTAAAATTGCCTTCACTATGTTAAATAACTTAATAAACCACATTTATTAGGTTGTTTATGGTCTAAACAGGAAACCCCAAAAGGAAATATTAAACAAACCTATATTTGTTCGATTTTCCTCATGGAATAATTAATTAAACCATAATTTAATTATTATTCCTAGTCATGTTTAACCCAAAACAAAGAAATTAATTAGATAAACCTTTATTTATCTTATTATTTTCTAGGAATAATTATTTAAATCTTATTTATATATTATTCCTTGTTAAATATGACCAAATCATCCACAAATAATTAAATAAATCATTATTTATTTGATTATCCTTCAACCACTTCCTTAAAAAGATAAATAAATCATTTACTTATTTATTATTGACAAATAAAGGGATTTGACCCAAGTCAAATACTTTTTCCCTCCAACAAATATAATAAAATATTCCATAAAAGGTGGATCTAAATTTGGTTAACATTATTTTAATCATGCACCAAGATCTAGAATGACCCAATATTTTGTTATAAATAGGAGGGTTTTTCCTACCATTCTTCACCTTTTGTTTCCTATTAGATCACTCTGGATCTATACACTTGGTCACTTTTTTCCATTATTTGTTGTGTGAGCTCCCTTTGAGCTCTATTCTTTGCATTGGGTTTTCTACACCAACAAGAGATAGAAATCTTAGATCTGAAGTGCTGAGGACTTCCAAGAACCCATCCCACTGAGGAGAATTGGATACGCCTTCTTGTTTTCCTCCCAGGTGCCCAATTAATATAAAAATTCTTTCAAAAATTGTTCTTGTCTTGTCTATTGGTATATGGAACAAACCCTTATTTTTTCTGCTTAATGTCTTTCCATGCATAGATCTGGTTTTTGCAGCTCTTTTATGTTCAACTAACCGCAGATCTGAAGATATTGGCAGCCATTTTTGTTGTTAGGGCTATTAGTTATGCATAGCTAAAGTGGTCCTTTTTCGTACACTTCGACAAAGGATTCATACTAACAGTGACCATTGCATGTGCATGCGCTGATACTTCTTCTATTAGCCGCAGTGATCACTACTCTATTCGCCAATAAAAAACTGCGTACCCCCGTAAAAGGAAGTAAACATGAAAAAGTAACTTCTAGAAACCTAGTTGGGCGAATATTCTCCCAACTGGAAGCCTCTGGAATCACGCCAGTTCGAGATATATCCCTCCACTCATGGAGCTTATCCCTTGGCTAAAGGAACCATAATCCCTTCATTGGAGGATCTCGTCCCTCTCTTGATGGATCTAAAACCTCCTCAATCTCTCTATAAATTGAGCTCAAGTTTCAGTTTTGAGGGTAGTTAGTAGATACTGAGATAATAAGTTGGTATGAGTTGATTGTACATTGAATATCACACCTTTGTACACAATACTTCATGTTATTCATTCTAGAGAGGAAGGCTTGTCAAGCTGAGGATACTATTACGTAGACATATAGGATAAATCTGTACAACATCAAGGCTCAGGTTGTAAGATTGCTATTTTTTATTATTGATAATACATATGAATCTCTTTTTCTCATTATCTTGTTTCTAAATTCATTGAAGCAATGTCAATACTTAGTCTCATTGATAATTAATTTGAACGGGTATTTTTTATTATTGTATACTGCAGGTGCTTTGATCCTTTACATTGTTTGTGATTGCAGGTTTTTCTCGGCATTGAAGGATTTCTTTGGAGCGAAAGGCCAAAGGCTACATCAAGCATCTCGTTGAAAGGTAGGAGCATATCCTCCTCATTTATAAGTTATAATAATTTGAATGCCAATAGTTTAGAGAAAGAGATATTCAAATGGTTGTTTGTTTCTAGTAACCTGTTGGGGTACTAGGGAGATCGCTCTTATCCGCAAGAGGGATTAATCTAGAAAAAAAATTGCAACTCCGCTGGGGAAGACAAGCTTAGTTTTCCTTTGATTTTATTTGGTTTGACATTCCATATTTCCTAGTTTGACTTTTCTAAGTGTGGTTGGGTATATAACCTTTTATATTATTTGAACCAAAAATCCTTAAATTTGCTTTTTCCAACTTTTCTCTACCTTATTTTATTTACTGTGGTAAAAAGAGTGCAAACCTGTGCAATTTTCCAGTTTAGTTCAGTGCGCATGTGCACTGGTTTGCACTGAAAACCCGCACACCCTCTGATAAAGTTTGAAAAAATTAAGATTTTCTCTTTCAGAATCAGATAACCAATTTCTTAAGAGTTAACCTGAACTATACCAACTCTTAAAGTCTATCTATGAACTCTTCTTAAACACCTTAGAGTCTTTTTTGATAAATCATCATTTTTGCATATTCAATTAGGGTTTGCCTTGGTTTGATGCATTTCAATTTTTGGAAAATAGATTCATTGCCTAAGTTTAGCGGTTTCTATTATTTCCTACTTGAGCCACTAGGATTCTTGCCAACCCTAATTTTTTTAGTATTTGTTTCTTTCTCATTTGCAAAAACGAAAAACTTCTAGATTACTGAAGTATGATTTGTCTCAAAGTAGTCTTTTATAATGTTGTTTCTACTAGTTCAAGCAAAAAACAACTTAGTTTTCTTTCAATTAAAATAAATCATTAAAAGACACTCATAGGTATCTTAGTTAGGATTGTTAGTTAAAAGCTTTGATTTTATTTGAAGTTTTTACACTTTTTAAAGTTTTTATAGGTTTATTTTCTTTTAAGAATTTTTTTTCCATCAAATTGTAGTTTTTGGATTTGTAATCAATAAAATTTCTCATCACAAAAGAGAAATTTTTTTTTCTAAGTTGGTTTAATCTATTAATATATAACATAATGTACAGTGCAAGACAAGCCTCTGAGCTGCAAAGCTAACCAACGCCAGACGTATTTTGAGTCAAAAAAACAAAAATTAGACCACCCCTGTGGGGGAAACCGACCTTATGGATGCCACCCATAATTGGGAAACCAGCATTGACAGAGTTATATAAAAACCAGAGTTTACAAAAATAGCCAGTATCGTCATAGTAATTCTAGTTCCTTTGCCTACGAATGCAGTAAATCATTGCAAAAACCAAAAAGAGGTAAGGAGACCTGTCAACCGGCTAGTTGTCCATGTGTGAGGGAGGAATTTCCTCCACAATTTGGTAGTTGAAGTCGTCCTCGACACCATCATCATTATCCTTGGAATGTTAGGCAGTATTCTCTGAAGAGGAAGTGGAGATTTTATCCTACTTTTTCTTGTCCGAGAGGGAATATTTGTTGCCATTGTCGTCACTGCTGGAGGTCTCTGAACCAGTTTTGACAGGGAGGGCCAAAGATTTTTTGGAACCCTGGGGAGGCCTAACAGAAATCGTGGAATTCCTTCTGCGCTTGTTCGGGCCTGCACTGCTTTCATTCTGCTCCTCCTGGAACACTAACATGATGTTGGTTGTAATTATGGGCTTGTCCATGGCACTGCTAAAATGAAAATGGGTGACATTGTCAGCCGGAGGCTGAGAGCTGGAGACATCAGGGCTAGAAAAATGTGGACGAAAGCCAACTCCTCTCCCACGACCCTGACTGCATCTCATGTGATGCCTTCACGGCATGTTGTCTGAGTGGGAAGATATAGATACCATGTGTGAGGACAAATAAGTAGATTGGGAAGGTGAATGTGTGCGTGAGGCTATAGGGAGTGACTGTGAAGGCCAACCAGTGGGTGTAAGTGGAAGACAGGAAGGCAGAGGAGAGCGAGGGGAAGTGCGAGGTGAGCATGGCACCGAGGTGGTGGTAGAGGGAAGATGAAGGTAGAAGTCAGCGCAAGGATCAGAGTCTAGCAGGGCCACGTGAGGTCAGAACACAAAGATGCGAGCCGAATGCATAGATATAGAGAAGGAGCTCAAGAAGACATACAAAGAAGTGTTGAATGTGGGTAGACGTGTCTCCATTGAATGCATCGAGTAAGTAGCAGCGGGTTAATGGCAGAACATGCGAGCGATGAATGCCCGAAATTGAAACCCAAGGGCCTTTAAGGCCTTGGTACTATTCTCTGAGGTGGGCAAGTGGCTTGGCCAAATGTCCCTCCAGGGGCCAGCCACCGTAATGCTGCCTTTAAACACCCACATCCGGGAATGTGAAATCCTTATGCACCAGATGAGTGCAGTCATGAATGAGAGTGTCATCATTGGTATTGTTGAGAGAGCCCTTGTAAAAGGGGAGATTCTTTTCCACTCCCTTATTGGCTAGGCGATCTGAAACCTTATTTGCAGTGCGCCGGATATGCTTGAAAGAAATGGCCTGAAAATTTTTTTGAGCCAGTTTTCAATTTGTTCTAATCTTGTTAAGAGGCGCTATCTGGTAGAAAATTTGTAGGCAGGGGTGCCTTACTGGAGTCGGGTGGAAGCCTCAATGAGGATTTGAGAGTCTCCTTCTACTTCGAGGGGAAGAGGTTTTCTTCTGCAATAATGAGACCCTGCCATAATCCTTCTAGCTCAGCTGAGTTGATGGAGTCCCGTCCAATTGAGCCAAAGTAGATTTTAAGAGTGTTTCCTGAAGCATCCCGAAAAATACCTCCAAACCCCACCACTCCCAGGTTGCCTTTAGAGGCACCGTCAAAGTTCATCTTGATAGTGTTGATGTGAGGAGGAGGCCAAGAACAAGAAGATTCTAGATGGGCGGATGGAACAGAAGTGGGGTGGTGATGAAGGGGAATGGATAGATGCCAATTCTCCCAAATGATGCTCCCAGGAGGGGTGGAGGGAATGTCAGAATATTTCCAAGATTGGAGAGCAATGGTTTCCTGAAGTTTGTTGCAAAGGCTCATCCAAAGGATATCCAGGGGGGTGCTTTCATCTTTGAAAATTATTTTATTCTGTTCTTTCCAAATCATCCAGAGAATGAATCCAGGGAGTAGGGACCATAGGCTATTGAGCAGGTTGTTGCTGAAAGCTTCAGAGGGCCAATGTGGTATGGTGTTGATGACGTCTCCCTTGATTCTACCCGTTCTTCTGCAACAGATCTCAATTTTTTCCCACAAAGAGTTAGCAATGATGCAAGAGTCCAATAAGTGTGGCATGTCTTCTGCATGCTTGGAACAATTGGAACAGTGTGATGGTCCTATGAATCCTCTTTTCAGGAGATTGTCCCATGTGAGAAGCCTCTTATTACTAAGGAGCCAGAGGAAAGTAGATATTTTGGGCCAGATGTCTGGCCTCCAAACTTTGGTCTAGAGAATGCCCTTTTGAACTTGCGCGGTTTGGATGAGCAACGGATATGCCTCTTTGGTGGTGAAGGATCCACGAGGAGTATGCCCCCATATTAACTTATCTTCCTGGTTTTAAAATCAGATTTTCCTGCAGTTTAGCTCTTGATCAATTTCCTCATAATTTTCTTCCTGCCAGTTCACTTGCCATTGAGCTGCAGGAATCCATTGATGATAGCCTTGACTGGGTTGTTGATGCCAAAAGAAATTAACTTGATTGTTCTCTGATTGTTGTAGAAATTCTTTCCATTTCGGTTTTTGAAAAATGTTCGCCAGTGATGGCATCTGTTTCCATGAGTCTTCCCAAAGTCTAGCGGAATTTCCAGAGTTGATCTCCCAAAAGCTGTGGACTTGTATAAAGGCGTTATTTTTTTTAGTAGAGTTCCATATGAGGGAGCCAGAGGTATCAAGGGAGAGTCTGATCAGATCTGCTGAAGGTCTATCGTTTGCATATTTGGCCACCCAAAGTTGGGCGCAAGGGAGTATGAGGCTTGGAGATCCATTGCCACCGTATTTGTGCCCTTATCGTTGCGTTGTTATGTAGCATATTTATTATACCTATACCACCTTCAGTTTTTGAAACACAAGCTTCTGTCCATTTCACTAGTGCCCATTTTTTGTTTAGCCTTGTAGAACCCCAGAGAAAATTGCATTGAAGATTTTTTATCTGCTTTAAGACCCACTTGGGGGCTGCGAGAATAGAAAAAAGATATAAAGGCATAGATTGGAGGATGGCTTTGATAAGAACAAGTCTAATGGAAATGTTGAGCGATCTATAGATCCAAGAGGAAATACGGGCCTCAAATTTATCTAGAAGCTCTTTCCAGGAGGATTGTTTTATTGTAGAGTCAAAGAGTGGAGCTCCAAGGTATTTGGAAGGGAGAATAGCTATAGAGAAACCCAGGAGATGGGCTATGTTTTTTTGAGTGGGAACAGGCATGTTGAAGAAGAATATTTGGGATTTTCCCGTGTTTATGGTGGTGCCAGAGGCTTCCGAGAAAGTATCTAGCAGTGATTTGAGAGAACTGGCTTCTTGCACAGAGGGGTGGCCAAACAACATGTTGTCATCAATGAATTGTTGATGGATTAATTTCTGGCGGTCATAAAGGGAAATACCTCTGAGAGTGTTGTTGGAGGCAACATGGTGAATGAGAAGGCCCGGCCCCTCTGCCATGAGAACAAAGATGAAGGGGGAAAGGGGATCCCCCTGACGAATGCCACGAGTGGAAGATAAGGGAGCAGAGGGATTTCCATTGAGCAAGATGGAGTACCTAAGGTTGGAGATAAGGTGCATGATCCAACGTGTCCACGTAGGATTGAATCCAAAAGCAAGAAGCATTTGATTGATGTACTCCCAGATTAATTTATCAAATGCTTTAGAGAGATCAAGTTTTAAAAGCATACCTGCCCTCTTGAGATGTTTCAAATAATGGATAACTTCATGAGTGAGGATGATACCATCGAGAATTTGGCGGCCTTCTACATATCATGTCTATTCCGGTGAGAAGAGAAGTGGGATCAGTGGTTTGAGCCTATTGGAAATTAATTTGTAGATGACATTACAAAGATCAATGGGCCAGTACTTTTCACGAGTACTGGAGTTTTCTTCCTTGGGTATTAAGGCGAGGAAGGTAGTATTAAGAGACGGGAGTGTTAGCCCCCCTATGAAATTCTTGACAAGCAAGCTAGGGGCTAGACTGTCTTGGAGCCTTCAAGGAATACCTTTCCCCTGAAAACCCATTCTCCTTGAAGTCTCTTTGTGTTGTTCCTAATACGAATCCTATTTTCTGATCCATCCCTAAAAGGCCTACTGCTTCCCCTTGCATCCCTGCAATTATCCCTTTATGCCCTTTCCCCTCCCTCTGTCAAATACCTTTGTGCCCCAATTTCCCTTGTTCATCCCTAAAATCCCCTCAGAGTCCCCTTGAAATCCTATTTCTTCCCCTTGTTTGGCTTTTTCATCCTTCATCCTCCTATCGTTGCCTTGGGCTAACCTTAAAGCGCTTTAAAAATGGGCTAAAATCATAAAATACATTTAAAGCAGGCCTAAAAACCCACTTCTGACCTTGCAGCAGGCCTCAGCCCTTTTCCCGTTGACCCCGCGCTCCTTTACCTTCCATGGAACCCAGCGCTATGACCGAAACCCAATACTAAAGGTGCTTATCTCAAACCTTTCAGTCACAACCTCAGACGTTGATCTCAGCCGATCGAGCGGTGGTAATCAAAACTCCAGCCCTCGCGCTTTTCCCTGTTCAAATCCTTGAGCGCATCTCCACCGTCCGTTTTCCCGACAAATCAATGGCGCTGAGCTCTTCCGACCAGTGGAGCACACGATCCCTGAAACCGCCGGTTTATTTCACACCGCCCATTCGCAGATGGTGGTTTTTCCCCTGTGTCCCAGCGATTCCACTCATCGCCTGCCACCTGTCCCGTGCACTGTTCCAAAACCACCTTCCTCCCGCACGTTATCTTTCTACCATGGGCGCGCAGAAAAATGTATGTAAACCTTTAGATCTTGCGTGCCCCATCCGATGGCCATCCACCAAAAAAGCTGCGCACCGGTTAAATCATCTCCACCGCGCCCCTGGTCCACTGTCTGCCGCCCCGAATGCATTTCCCATCGTAGATCACCACCACATTCAACGGTCCCGATTAGTCCTCCTGTACCATTGACCACTCCACCATCGCTTGGACCTCCACACCATCCGTCCACATGTCTATTCCGCATTCCATGTCGTAACTCCACATGCGCCCTTCAGAAGTTTGGCATAAGATTTACCCTTGATAGGTATCTTATGTTGCTGCTCTCCCAGCCTTTTATGTTTTCTGCTTAGATGTGTATCTAAATATTGACTTCAATTGATTTAACCAGTGTAGTGGATGTTATTTCCTTCTCTCTGATGTATGAATTAATGAATTCTATGTTTAGATGTTCTTGTTAGGATTTAGTTGGATGTGTTGAGAACATTAGGAATTCTAGAACCCCATCTCTGCCTCACTAGGACCTTCCCATCCCAATTAACCCTTTCTAAGAATCCTTTGTCTTGCCTCTGATTTTTTCCAAGAGGTTCTGGAGTTAAATGACCTCTGACCTGATCTATAGACAGGATTGGATGGTTCCCCTCTTTCATTTTCAGTCCTTAATGTCCCATTACCAATATCGTCTCTAAGATACGAATGCTCTAGATGACTAGCCCAACTGAAAGCTTGCACATTGATTACAAATAAACCCTTTCTTGACTCCATTGCCCAATGGCCTTGCTATCCCCTGAGGTGTCTGTCTCAGCCTAATCCCTTCGGTCATCATCCTTGCCTTGTATTAAACCTTCCTTTCCTGATTCCCAACAACCAAACACAAACAATCGAACAAACAACCCTAAGCCATATAACTAGCCTAAAACCTTAACATTCGATCCTCAAAGACATACACTTTGATTCATATAGAGAGATCCCTCTCTGGACCTAGGAGGGCTAGATCCTAAGGTCTGAAAGTGGTTCTATGTTGTATCATCTTTTGGTCTTGTCAACCTGGCCAAAACATGGGAACCCCAACATAATGGCGACTCCGCTGGGGAACTTCTGAGTACATTTCACCTTAAAAATTCTTGGAAACTCAGAAACTTAGAACTCTGGTCAGGTTGAATGTAGGTCACTTCTTTCTTGAATCGGCCTCCATTATTGAATATCCACTAAACTCTTAGACAGAGCCTGGAAAAGGCCAGGTAGCCTCCGGATCTCACACTCTTCGTAGGTGACATATCCAGTAAATGCCCTCCTAGTCAATCTCTAGTTGGAGTTTACTGTCATGAGGATATTCCTGAAAGGTGATAGTGCCTGAGCATTGTGGTGGACAGTGTGACCCTTTAGATACATCCTAAAACCCTCCACCTGGTGACTCCATCGTTCCTAAATGAAAAGACTCCACTGGTGATCAGTAGGCCTACTGATTATCGTGGTTTCACAATAGACTCCACTGGGAGACTAGTCTCTGAGACAACATTAACCACAGAATAAGTAACAAATAGGGTTAAGCTGCTTGGCTAAGAAACAGCATTCTAGCTTTTAGAACCATTCACACAAGAGCTCACCCTAACCTTGACCCACCTAAAATAGTTGACAACCCGAAGAGTATCCTCAAGGGAGCTCCTACACTTAAAAGACCAACTATTTCCACTCACATCCATGGAGCTAATTCTGCACCGGAAGACCTAGCAACTCTATCACTTTCTCCCCTTGACATAGATCCTCCAAACAGATTACCCAGAACTAGGTCATTCAATCACCTAGACCAGCAAGACCTTGAGCCTCACAGTACACCGTCTCACAGTGGTCATCACACTAGGGATAGCGAAACCCCTCCATCTACGCCACCTGATATCCATTTCATTCAAAACTTGGGGCTCTCCCACCCTAGATCTGCTCAACAGACTTCTGTTGGTCCTAATATCCCTATCATCCAAATACCAACCACTCAAGCCAACCCTATACCTCATTAGAACATCATTATGGCAGCTTGGTACGCACCTTTAGTTTTACCACATCCCTTGTTACCCTTACCCAATGATTATCAGTCAAAAATCCCACATTTCAATGCTAAAGAATCCATCACAGCTCAGCAACATGTAGATAAGATGGAGGATTCTTTTGATTATATGGAAATTGATGATGAAACAATCAAAATGAGAATCTTTTCCCAGAGCCTAGGGGGTGATGTAAAGAAATGGTTTAAAATCTTACCCCCTGGCAGTGTCCAAGATCTCCCTACATTATATCTAACTTTCATAGACAAATGGGAAGTGAGAGCAAACCCTCACCAACTCCTAGCAGAATACATGTCCCTTAAGAGGAATGTGGGAGAGAGTGTACATGATTACACCACTAGATTCAACAGCATTTACAATTCTCTCCCCCCACACATGAAACCTCCACAAGGTATGGCCCTGGCCAAATACCCTGATGGATTTGATGCTGACATGGCCTATGAGCTTAGGGATAAAGAGTACAACACATTAGAAGACATGCAGAAAGGAGCCATAACCATAGAAGCAAACTTGATGGAAAAAAGGGCAAGATTGAAAGCTGAGAAAAGGGTAACATATAGGGATGACACCGTAGCCTCCACTTCAGACCCAAACTATGACAGACTATCTAAAAATGTGGATAAGCTGCAACAAATGATGGAAAAAATGGTTGTCACAATCAGCAATCAGAACAGAAACCAAAACCAAAACTTTAGAAGAAATGACAATGCTCCCAACAGACAAAAAGAATCATATCAACAAATTATTCCCCCATTCCAAAAAAATTTAGATGAAGATGAGGGAATCATTGAAGAGTCTGAAGGGACTGGAATAAACATGTTTGAAACAGAAGACTCAGTCCTTAATTGTGATTCAGGGGAAGACCAGCCCTCACCTACATACTGGGATGAGGAGTGGTTAGAAACTGAAGATTACAGATTAGGATTCGAAAATGCCATGATGCAGGTCAGAGAACAGTATGAACTTAGGAGAAAAAATAACCAAGAAAATCCCAAAACAAAAACTCCTGAGGTAACCATCAAGAAAAGCCCCGACAGATCTTCTAAAGCATCTGCTGCAAATGACAAATCAGCAGCTGAAAGTTCTGGTAAACACAAGGAAAAAGATAACCAAGACACTGAAAGACAAAGCCAACCAACCAGCAGCACTAGCACCGCAGTTAGTGCTCCTGATAAAACGATTCCTGACCTTGTACATAGTGAGAAATCACAAGCTGATTCAGCCACTAAGGCGGTAGCAAATAAAACAGAATTAAGCACTCCAAAGGCACAGTCCACTTTCAATTTAGAGAGTGAAATTGTAAAAATCAAAATATCTGTCCCACTCTCTGAGCTGGCCACTCAGAATGTATATAAAGGCCAAATTTTGAAAGCACTGAATTTAGGGGAAAACAATGACTCTGTAAATTTGAGTGATGATCAACCTGCCCTCCTATTTGGTCCAAATATTGAGGGAAAATTTCAGGAAGGGGTAGTTCCACCTTTCTATATCAGTCTCAACATTCATGACAAGATACTTCACAATGCCATGCATGATTCTGGAGCATCACACAATTTAATGCCTAAGGTAGTGATGGAGAGGCTAGGCCTAGAGATAACACGACCTTACAAAGATATATATTCATTTGACTCTAGCAGGGTAAAATGCCTAGGCCTAATCAAGGACTTATGTGTGAGCCTAACCCAGATTCCTGCTAAGTGTATGGTCATGGATGTGGTGGTGGCAGATGTGCCACCCAGATATGGCATCCTACTATCTAGATCTTGGGGAGCTAAACTACAAGGAACAATGCAGATGGATGGCTCATATGCCACTATCCCTATATTTGGCCAACTGAGAAGACTGTATAGAGAATCCCAGATGAAATTCCTAGTCAGTAGCCCCGAGAAACCTGAAAATTCACCATTATACTCTGTACACACAGACCTGGATTCTTTCATTATTTATAATGACCAATCCTTAGAAGAACCAGATTCTGAATGCAGAAATACAAGCAAAGATACAGATCCCATGGATTTTAGCATAATAGCTACCCTATAAGAATGCAACGAAGAAGACCGGGGCCAGGGTACTAAAAACGAAACTCAGAGTGAACCAGTGACACAGTATAGTCAACCTAGTAGTCACACCCATCAAACTAACATACCACGTGAAGGACAAGATAACCCTCAATCTAGTACAGACTCTTCAACGCAACATAATGGCGAACCCCTGTGGGAAATGAATTTCGATGGGTCCTGTACTAGAAAAAATGTTGGAGCAAGGGTGTGGCTGCGAAACGCAGAAAATAATCATGTAGAGAGCCATGTTGTGAATCTGCATTTCAAATGCACAAATAATATTGCAGAATATGAGGCTCTCATCTTGGGTCTGAAACTATTGAAAAAATTAGGAGCCCATAGGATAGCTATGAGAGGAGACTCTGAGTTAGTTATCAAACATGTGAATGGTGAATATACAGCAAAACACCCCAGGTTGAGAGCATACAAGAATGATGCAGTAGATATGTTGAAAACATTTGTTGAATATGAATTAGTATGCATTCCTAGGGGTCAAAATGTCATTTCAAATGGATTAGCTTGCTTGGCTAGTTCATATCCTAAGACTCCCCCTAACCAACAAATCATCATTCAAACTAAGTTCAGACCTGCAGTGCTAGACAACGAAAAATACTGGCAGGTCTTTGAAGGAGACAAACAAATTGAAGACTTCCTGGTGGGCAGAAATGAGTTCGAATTTTCTGATTTAGACTCAAAATCTGATGACAACTGCCCAAGTGAGGATCCCCCAGATGAACAAGAAACACCCTATAACATAGAAAGAAATACCTTTTCTGAAGAAACTGGAAAGCCAACCAAAAAATGTGAAAACGCAGATATTGAAAAATTGGAGGTGTTGCAGGCTAAGGACAAGAATATACCCAGATGCCTAGCACCTTTAGAGGACCTTTTTGACTTTGATGACATAGCAAAAAATCCCACTATAGAACATGTGGAATCAGACGTAGAAGAATGCAACATAGGCACTGAAGACAGACCCAAAATGATAAAACTAGCTAAGTCTATACCTGCAGACATGAAGAAAAAATACATCGACCTGTTTAAAGAATTTATTGATGTGTTTGCGTGGAGCTATGAAGACATAAAGGCCTATGACACCAACATCATACAACACAAAATACCCTTGAAGGAAAATCAGAAGCCTTTCAGACAAAAACTTCGTAGAATCAATCCAAAACAATTGTCTGCAGTAGAGAAAGAGATCAGGAAGATGTATGATGTAGGCATAATAGTCCCTGTAAGGTTTTCTGATTGGGTGTCAAACTTAGTGGCTGTAAGAAATAAAACAGGAAAAATCAGACTATGCATAGACTTCAGAAACCTCAACAGAGCCTCCCTGAAAGACAACTACCCTTTGCCTAGAATGGAACATATCTTACAGAAGGTAGTGGGTTCTAGGAGAATCTCCCTGCTTGACGGTTTTTCAGGATACATCCAAGTTTTGGTACTCCCAGAAGATCAACTCAAAACAGCTTCTACCACTTCGTGGGGCACCTTCATGTATGTGAAAATGCCTTTTGGATTGATGAATGTTGGAGCTACCTTCCAGAGAGCGATGGATATAGCTTTCTCAGAGGAGATAGGACACTTCATTGTTATCTACTTGGATGACTTGACTGTCTTTTCTAAAACTGAAGAGGAACATCTGAAACATCTGAGGAAAGTTTTTGAGAAATGTAGAAGGTATGGTCTGTCCTTAAATCCTAAGAAATTTGTTTTTGGGCTGCAAGAAGGTAAACTTCTTGGCCACATCATATCCGAGAAATGGATTAGGATAGACCCACAGAGGGTTGAGGCAATACTTCAAATCACACATCTGAGAAACATCAAGGAGTTGCAGTCCTTCATAGGGAAGATTAATTTCCTCAGGAGATTCATTCCTAATCTAGCAGAGCATCTTAGAAAAATGAATAACATGCTAAAGAAAGATGCAGGAATCAAGTGGACTGTTGAAGCCAAGAAATCTTTTGAGTTGGTAAAGCTTTCTCTCACTCAAGCCCCTGTACTTATCAGCCCAGACTTCTCAGAATATTTTCTGATCTTTTCCTTTGCCTCTAAACATACAATAGCTGCAGTCTTGCTGCAAAGGAATTCAGAAGGTCATGAACAGCCAATTGCCTTCTTTAGCAAAGCCTTAAGAGATGCACCCTTGAAATACAACATCATGGAAAAGTAGGCCTATGCTCTAGTGAAGGCCTTAAAAGACTTTAGGGTGTACATTCTACATTCTCACACCATTGCTTATGTGCCAAATATAGTGGTCAAGGATATCTTGTCCCAAGACCCTGAAGGGAAAAGGGGCAAATGGATTGCTACAATCTTGGAATACGACCTTGAAATAAAACCCACCAAGCTGATCAAAGGTCAAGGCCTAGCCTGGTTAATGGCTGAATCAAATCTGCAGGCCCTGGACATTAACATGATAAATTCCTTAGATGAGCAAGAAGGATCGCCCCATCCAACTGTTGAGGAGCAATTTCAGAACTCTCCTTGGTATACTGATATCCTTTACTTGCTCACAAACCTCAATGCCCCTCCAGAACTTTCCAAAACAAAGGCCAGATTCATAAAAATCAAAGCTAGAAATTACTGCATTATGAATGAGAGTCTATATTGGAAAAATCCAAATGGCCTTTTACTGAAATGTTTGTCTGAAACTAAAGCTGAAAGAATCAAACAAGAATTCCATGCTGGAGAATGTGGAGGCCACCTGAGTTGGAAAGCCACTGCGAACAAAATACTCAGGGCTGGTTACTACTGTCCTACCCTCTTCAGCGATGTCCATAAAATGATACTTGCCTGCCATAAATGTCAGATCTTTGAAGGCAGAAGAAAGCTCCTTCCCCTCCCTTTACAACCTATCACCATAGAAGGTCCCTTCATGCAATGGGGCCTAGACTTTATAGGAGAAATTCATCCTGCCTCCTCTGGACAACATAAATGGATCCTAACTGCTACAGATTACTTCACTAAATGGATAGAAGCCATACCCACTAGGAATGCCACTGATTCTATCATCATTAGGTTCCTAGAAGAATTCATCCTATCTCAGTTTGGTTGTCCAAGGAAAATAATCACTGACAGCGTTGCTGCTTTCGGATCCAAGAGAATGGTTGATTTCTGTCACAGGTACAGAATAGCGCTTGGTCATTCAACTGCCTATTACCCCCAAGGTAATGGTCTAGCTGAATCATCTAACAAAAGCCTGGTTACAATCATCAAGAAGTTGTTGGTGGAAAACAAAAGGTCATGGCATAAGAAGTTGGTACATGCTTTGTGAGCTGACAGGCTCACCACAAAGAAATCCATTGGCATGTCACCTTTCCACCTGGTTTATGGTATAGAAGCAGTTTTTCCTACAAGCCTTGGAGTTCCAGTAATCAAACTTGTCCAAGAGATCCAATGAGAGGAAGACAACATGATAAGGAGAATAAATGAAACAATATATCTGTAGCAAACAAGGGAGCAGGTTTATAACAGAGCTGTCAGAGTTCAGGAAAGCATTAAAAGGCAGTTTGACAAAAGAACCAAAGCTTCAGATTTCAAGGTTGGGGATAAAGTTCTGAAATGGGATTCAAGAAGAGAGGACAAAGGTAAACATGGAAAGTTCGACAGCTTGTGGCAAGGTCCATATATCATCCAAGCCACTGTGGGTCCTAATGCGTTTTTCTTACAAGAACTTGATGGTGCAGAGCTGTTTGGGGGTCCCGTCAACGGCAGGATGCTCAAACACTACTTCTGCTGATTTTCAATTTCCAGTTTCATTCCATTGTACATACCATTGCAGTTTTTGTTTTCAAGAAAAGAAAAAATGTTTCAAAAAACAGAAAGAGTGGAGACGTTCAGACATGCTTAAAACATGAACCTCTGATGTGCAAAAGATTGGCTATAATAAACTCAAAAACTGAGCCCAAGAAAGGAAAGCAGCTGGTCCAAACATGCTCAAAACTTGGATCAGCAAAGGAAAAGAAGAATCAGCTCTAATGTGCCCAAAACCAGAGCTGAAAATCAAAGAAAAGAGGTGACTCAAGTATGCTCAAAACCGGAGTTACAGAGAAAGAAGGATGTTTCAAAACCGCAGATTTCGTGCCTTCACAGTTTTGTTTTCAGCTTTCTGCAAGTTTTCACTCCAGCAAGTCAGACAGTCTAATCCTAGCTTGGCTGTTTTTTAAATTTCCTGTCTTAGAATGTAGGTGAAGAAACCTGTTGGACAGTTTAATCCCAGTAGGTAGTAGATTAGGTAGAGAAACATATGAGGCCAACAGTCTAAGCTGGTCTCATGCAGCAATAAGGGTAGATTTAGAATATGTTTATTTTTGTTTTGAAAATAAAATGTGAAGGGCCTGCTAGCTCAAATGCACCCAAAGGGAAATGTTAGAACTGTAGTCTGGGTAGGTAGATTGGTTAGGGAAATATTGCTGCTGATTTGTATCTTTAACATATTGTGGCAGTTGAAATTGAAGAAAAGGGATGTGCCAAGCAGCAGGCACCTGGCCTACTCCAAAGATCATCTCTGGTTTCTTGACTCCTTCAAGAAGAAGCCATCCCCATGTGGAGCCACTGTTAGCCCCCCTATGAAATTCTTGACAAGTAAGCTGGGGGCTAGATTGTCTTGGAGCCTTCAAGGAATACCTTTCCCCTGAAAACCCATTCTCCTTGAAGTCTCTTTGTGTTGTGCCTAATACAAATCCTATTTGCTGATCCATCCCTAAAAGGCCTACTGCTTCCCCTTGCATCCCTGCAATTATCCCTTTATCCCCTTTCCCCTCCCTCTGTCAAATACCTTTGTGCCCCAATTTCCCTTGTTCATCCCTAAAATCCCCTCAGAGTCCCCTTGAAATCCTATTTCAGCCCCTTCTTTGGCTTTTTCATCCTTCATCCTCCTATCGTTTCCTTGGGCTAACCTTAAAGCGCTTTAAAAATGGGCCAAAATCATAAAATACATTAAAGCAGGCATAAAAACCCACTTCTGACCTTGCAGCAGGCCTCGGCCCTTTTCCCGTTGACCCTGCGCTCCTTTACCTTCCACGTAACCCGGCGCTATGACTGAAACCCAGTACTAAAGGCGCTTATCTCAAACCTTTCAGTCACGGCCTCAGCCGTTGATCTCAGCCGATCGAGCGATGGTAATCAAATCTCCAGCCCTCGCACTTTTCCCCGTTCAAATCCTTGAGTGCATCTCCACTGTCCGTTTGCCCGACAAATCAACGGCACGGAGCTCTTCCGACCAGTGGACCCCGTAGCGCACGATCCCTGAAACCGCCGGTTTATTTCGCATGGCCCATTCGCAGATGGTGTTTTTTCCCTGGTGCCCAGCGATTCCACTCATCGCCTGCCACCTGTCCCATGCACTATTCCGAAACCACCTTCCTCCCGCATGTTATCTTTCAACCACGGGCGCGCAGCGAAATGTATGTAAACCGTCAGATCTTGCGTGCCCCATCCGACGGCCTTCCACCGACAAAGCTGCGCACCGATTAAATCGTCTTCGTCGCGCCCCTGGCCCACTGTTTTCTGCCCCGGATGCATTTCCTGCCGTAGATCACCACCACATTCAACGGTCCCAATTATTCCTCCCGTACCATTGACCGCTCCACAATCGCTTGGACCTCCGCACCATCCGTCCACATGTCTATTCTGCACGCCACGTCGTAACTCCACGTGCGCCCTTCATACAGTCTTCCATTCCATCGCATATATTGATCCTTTTTCGCGTTTATTAATATTTTCCACGACCATTTTCTCTGCAGACCGTCACCACCCACCATGACCACATTTCTCCATTCCCACTGTGGTTTTCTCCTCTGCATCATCATCTGCACAACCTTTCTCCGCCTCCACATCATCTGCCACCCCATACATGATTCCCTTACTTCAGTTGGTGCATTTTTGCAGGGTTGTCGGTGGTTAATGGTCGCCATGGCACAAGATCTTCGTCGCAGTGGTAGAGAAACCAAGAAAGATCGTCTTCAACGGCTGGAATTTGTGAAAGATGACGTGGAAGATGGACGCAGGACATGCATTAAAGAAAACAGAGTTTGAACTTTAAAGAAAACTTCCAGCGCCATTAAAAGCTCGATCTAACCTATCAGAAGAAGAAATGGAGCGGCAGAGTGCTGCAGTATAGAACAAAGGAGATTAGTGCACTCTAATGAAGATTTGGAGCCCTAAAACCAGCAATTTAAGAGGCAAAGCATCAGTTTGAAGACCCCGAGGATCGGTCAGGTGGTCCTATGTATAGTAAAGGTAACATCAGGTTTTATTGATCAGCATAATGTTTTCCTCCATCAAGTACAGGGTGCCCATATAGCTTCTATTATGTACAAGGTCCCTGAAGGAATTTCCACCCTAACAGCAGTTCAAAATCACCAAGAGCATTTATGTGAAATACTTTCATTTCATTTTTGTTCAAATCACTAAGAGCACCACAGCCGAAACATGTCAAGATCATATCCAGAGAAAATCACTCCTGCATAAAGAGGTGACAGAGATTAAATACGTAGCATTCAAACGAAATGGGCTTCGGCTCTGCATTCATTTCTGTGTTTAATATCACATTTAGTGTTCACCTACTTCCTCAGTCAATCTTCTGTGTCTCTTCTGCTATAAAACACAGAAGGAAATTATTGTAATGGTTGTTGATGAGATATCAGTGAAACGCAAGCATTGTTCCTCTTGAGACAAGTTCTCTGTGTAATATTGTAAGATAGGCTGAGATTTGATGTATTCAGAATGAATGTTCAAGCTATGGGCTATGATGTACCTGATTGGATTTGTTTTTAATATGACAAGCATATTTCTTTGGATCCTGATCTTAAGCAGCTGGTGATGTTTTCCTTTCTCCGTATTTGCGATTGACTTTCTTTCATTTCATCATGTTTCTTCAGGCTCGCATCAGAATTTTGGCATAAGATTTACCCTTGATAGGTATCTTATGTTGCTGCTCTCCCAGCCTTTTATGTTTTCTGCTTAGATGTGTATCTGAATATTGATTTCAATTGATTTAACCAGTGTAGTGGATGTTATTTCCTGCTCTCTGATGTATGAATTAATGAATTCTATGTTTAGATGTTCTTGTTAGGATTTAGTTGGATGTGTTGAGAACACTGGGAGGTCTGGAACCCCATCTCTGCCTCACTAGGACCTTCCCATCCCAATTGACCCTTTCTAATAATCCTTTGTCTTGCCTCTAATTTTGTCCAAGCGGGTCTGGATTTAAATGACCTCTGACCTGATCTATAGACAGGATTGGATGGTTCCCCTCTTTCATTTACAGTCCTTAATGTCCCATTCCCAATATCATCTCTAAGATCCGAATGCTCTAGATGACTAGCCCAAATGAAAGCTTGCACATTGATTACAAATAAACCCTTTCTTGACTCCATTGCCCAATGGCCTTGATATCCCCTGAAGTGTATGTCTCAGCCTAATCCCTTCGGTCATCATCCTTGTCTTGTATTGGACCTTCCTTTCCTGATTCCCAACAACCAAACACAAACAATCGAACAAACAACCCTGAGCCATATAACTAGCCTAAAACCATAGCATTCGAGCCTCAAAGACATACACTTTGATTCATATAGAGAGATCCCTCTCTAGACCTAGGAGGGCTAGATCCTAAGGTCTGAAAGTGGTTCTATGTTGTCTCATCTTTTGGTCTTGTCAACCTGGCCAAAACATGGGAACCCCAACAGGGAGAATCCAATGAAGAGTAGTAGATTCCTTGACTAAATCCCATACCTCCAATTTGATTTGCTCCCAGAAGAAGTGGAAGAAATTTGATGTGAAGCCATCAGGACCTTCGGATTTTTCATATTTTAGTTTTGCCATGGCCTACTCTACTTCCTGAAGAGAAACAAGTTTGAGAAACATATAGTTATGATCCTCAGTGATTAGCTTAGGGATTTGCTAGGTGACCCTGTTGATGGCTGGCCTTCTATCTCCAACCGGTTCCTGGAGAATTTTTTTAAAGTGGCAGAGGATTTCCCGTTCTATGTCCTCTTATTCCTCAAGATTCTCCCCCTGAATATTATTGAGGAAGTCTATGTTGTTCTGCATCCTTCTTTGAATGGTCGAATGATTAAAAAATCTGGTGTTTTTCTCCCCTTCCATAAGCCAATGAATCCGAGACTTTTGACACCAAAGGATTTCCTCTTAACGATGTCTCTCCTCCAGTTTTGTGAGAAGGGTATTTTTCATAGCATCGTAAGTATCAGATCTACCTTCCTTGATGATGCATTTTTGTAGCTCACCCATTTGCTGCTCGAGTTCTTTTTGGTGAGAGAAGATATTTCCAAAGATGATTTGATTCCATTTTTTGAGTTTGAATTTGAGGTGTTTAAGCTTCTGCTGGAACTGGAACATTTTGGATCCCTCAGGCGGGTGGTAGCCATTCCAGCAAGTGATTACCATCTCTTTAAATTCTAGGTGGCTGAGCCAGAAGGATTCAAAGCATAATGGTATTTTGTTGGCTTTTCCTGGGCGGAACCATTGCAGGTGTTAGGAATCTGTAATCAGCAAGATTGGAAAAGTCTGATCACAGAAAAAACATCATTTCAACCACTTTGGGATTCTAGGATCTAGCCCTCCTGAATCCGGAGAGGGATCTCTCCAATAAGTGAAAAGATGGATTTGTCTTTGAAGTTTGGGGTAATGATATTAGACTAGTTATGAAGGTCAAGGGTTTTTTTTGTTTTTTGGATGGTTGAGCATGATTATTATTTGAGGGGAAAGTTCTAAATGAAAAAAGTTTCAAAGGTGAGAAGTTGCAAGTGAATAGAACAGCTTTGGCTAAAAAGATAGATATAACGCTGGTTTTTAGTCCATTGGGCTATGGAGTCATATCAGGGCTTTAATTGAGCAACAACATCAAGAGTGATCCAAGGGGCAAGTCATCTATATCACAAGATTATTGAGATTAAAATGATGGAATGGAAACAATAAATTGTTGGAGGGGTGGAAACTAATAATAATTTCACAAGGGATTTATAGTCAGTCCAAACAAGAAAAGCCTCTTAAGTAATTGTTTAAAACCAACCAAGAACAGGGCTAACCATAGACTTCTTGGGCAAGTTCGTATTAAAGAAGCTTAATTGACAAACAATCCAGTAATCCGCATAATTACCTACATAAAGTATGAAAACACACAAGAGAAACAAAATGTAACCTAAGATCAGATAAGGTACTTTTAAACTTAATCTGCTTTCGACCAACACCAAGGGAAACCTTCAGAATTTGCCTTTGGAGAATAGGAACTAGAAACAGGGCAAACCATCACTTTTCTAGTCTAACTTTAATAAGCAAATGATTAAAATAACTTTCAAGAATAATGTTTAAAGCAAACAGTAGGACGAGGGATCGCAAACATTCCTAACTGCTTAAACTATATTGAATCACTCTTAAATAAACAAATTAGAGGAAAACATTGAGATAAAGCTTATCAGTAAGAGAAGGGTACTGGTAAACAGTAAATCCTAACTCTATAAATGTTATTCTTTATCAAAGAATAGTGGACAATGTGACATACAAGGAAGGAAAAACAATAACGAAGAAAGAGGCACTTCACCAGTGATATAGACCAGGATCCCAAGAAACAGCTTATTATTTATATCAAACCAGTTACAGTCTTCAAGTCCAATGTTTCAGTTCAGCAATCATCTTCTCTATTCAGTCTAACTAATCTATCACAAGCAGAGCTCCAAGGGCCAGTGAACACTATTTACAATCAGAAGTTTAAGCTCAAATATATTTCAAAGTTCTGCAACCAACAATTTCTCATATTGTACAGAAGTATTTATAGAATAATGAGGAGGTGAGATCTGATAAAATATCTCTCAGGACAATTAATACAGATTAATGACTTCTCGGCTTTTGAGGGGCTCGATGGAGAAGTTTACAGGTGTGTTACTGTATTAATTGATTTACATTTAAGATTAAGCTCGGTGGGAGCTTTTTTTGACTTTTGAGGCTCTGTGTCATGTTGGAGTAACTCTGCAGATATTTTTTGCATTAAGTTCCTTGCAGAAGTAACTCTCTAGCCACGCTGAGGCGAATATCTTCGTTTGATAAATAACTTTGGCCTCTGTTTGCATGCTTTGAGGAACAGGTGGCTTTGTGGTAGTTGGGAGGAATCAATTCGCCTCAAATGTGGTGGTGGAGGCCTTTCTGTCTGTTAAACACTTATGATTTTCCTTTAATTGTGTTTTTAATCTGGGGGATTAGGATTTTGATAATCAATCTTAGCTGTGATCCCCACAAATCTGTCTTCAATATTCTGTTCTGCTGTATTCTGTCTTCAAGACTGATACTCTTTTAGTTTTAATTTAATAACACTGTGTCTTGTTGATGTGCAGGCCGCACAGGGCTCATATGGCATTACTGCCTCATGAAGCAATGACGAGACATGGAGTAGAGCCCCGTGAATGGTTTCCCTTTTATGAATTGAAAGCACGGGAATCGTCATTCCTGACCTTCGGCCTTTATATAATGGAAAACCCATCAAACACCTGTAAAATAAAGAACATATTATAAAATCTTGCGTAATTTGGGAAAAACTACTTCAGAAAGTGAAGGGAAGAGCAGGGTCGTTGGATGGCATCATCCAACGGCAGAGATCAGCCAAGAGGAGGTTAAAAAGGAGAGCAGGGGAAGAATAAAATGGAACCGTTGATCACGCAATGATAAATGGTGGTGATTAATTTGAAAACCCTTTGGTGAAAGGCGGAGGGCGATAAAATAACACGGGAATGATCTGGGACCATCTGATCTAGACACGTGGATGGTCCAGATCCAATCGAAGGATCGCAATTAGGGGCAACACTCAAATGGCTCCGAGGTACATTTGCGATGCAATGAAGCGCTGACCGTTGATCTGAGGATTAGATCAATGGTGGGTAATTAATCGGAGGGATGGCCGATCGGAGGGGACAAACAAACTCATGCGATGGAAAATTTGCGATGTGATGTAGCGCGGACCGTTGATCTAAGGATCATATCAACGGTGGAGAATGAGTCAGGGGAACGGCCGATCGGAGGGAGCAAACAAATGTGGGTGATGGAAAACTTTGATGCGATGAAGCGTTGGCCATTTGATCGGCTTACGATCAATAGTGGAGATTATTTTTAGAGCGAACCGGCGGAAAAACCCTTATAATATACAAAACCCAAAAAATCTTAATAAAACAAAGGTTTTGGAATGTGCGGGGTATATATATAAAATGGTTAGGCGCCCGTTTGCGGGGCATTTATTTATATGAAACATGATGGGCCCGGGGTGTATACAACACAGAGCTAATCGCAATCGGAGCCTCGGGCTCAGGCTTTTCAATCAACCCATTGGAATTTTGCGATGCGATCGCGCGATCGGGTCTTTTTAATCTAACAATTTTCTATTCAGAACGTGACTTTGGCACATTAGATCAAAACTTTGGAAAATAGGATTTTTTGGATTTACAAAGGAAAAAATGGATCGGGAATGGAATTTTCAATGTTTTAAGCGCCAAATGAGGGCTTTATGTTTATATGGAACGGTAACAAGATCAGGAGTTTTAAATACAAAGGATAATCGCATCGGAGTTTTTGTAATGGCACAAAGACTTGCACACTCAGATGTTTGCGATGCAATAAGCACCGAAAAGGGTTAGTGCTTGGTTCTGGGGTGTGGGCATGTGGGGGAAGTGGTTTAGGACTTAGCCCAAGGGGGCTTAAGTCCATAGTAATAAAAAACTTGTTTTTTATGAAATTTTTCAAAGTTTTCAATGGATTTGGGGGTTTCGGTAAGGTTAAAGAGTGAGTCTTTAACCTTTGTAAAAATGATTTTCATGAATGGAAGAAGAGGAATCATGAAATAGAGGAGTTTTATGGAGAAAAAGGAGAGAAAATGAAGGTTATTTTTGAGTGGGAGAAGGGGAAAAATGATGATTTTGCAGCAGTTTCTTCTCATGAAATCAGTAGAACTTCTGAGTATAAAATGGGAACATCAGTGAAGATTTGGAAAGAAGTATGACGCCTTCAAGAGACTTCAAGAGCCAACACTTTTTAGAAATAAAATTCGTTCCTTAAAGCCTCAAAAATTCTTAGCCACCTTTTGCTATAACAAATTTTATAGGTGGCTAACAGTGGCTCCACTTGGGGATGGTGCCTTCTTGAAGGCATCAAGAACTTCAGACTTGCCTTCTCTGGGAAGCTGACCTGTGCTTGATCCATTAGGCTGCCCTTCCTTTGCTGGGATGATCTTGCTCTGAAAAAATATTAGAAGCCATGAAAACAATGGATTTTTATCAATACAAACTTTCTACCTACCCAATCCTACTGATATAACATTTTTTCTTCATTAGACTGCACTTGGATTGGAAAAATCTTTACAACAATTTATTCTTTTTGAAAACAGGAAATCTAATCTATTTCTACTTCTTATTTCTCCATGGACTCAGATTAAACATTTGAGCCCATATGATTCTCTACCTACTACCATCTATTGGGATTAAACTGTCCAACAGATTTTATTCTCTAAATTCTACAACAAAAATTTAAAAACAGTCAAGTCAAGATTAAGTTGTTTGACTTGTTGTGATCTATGGCATAAAAAACAAGCTGCACATAGATATTTATTTTGCAGAAATTTTAAATCAAAACGGAAGGCTTAGGATCTAAAAATTCAAAGCACTTCCTTCATCCTTTTATAGCTCTGTTTTGACTCTTATTTGAGCTGTTTATAACCAGTTTATCTTTGTTTCTGACTTGAGAAAATAGAACATATTTGAGTCATCTCTCTTTGGAAACTTAAGTTCAGATTTTAAATATGTTTGAACCTTTAATTTCTATCCTAAACTATCTGCTGATAAGGCAATATTAAACAGTTTGGAAAATCGAATTCACTATCCTATCAGCATAAAATTTAAAGCTAATTAGTCAAGATTAAGTTGTTTGACTAACTAGAAGTGTGTTCTTCAGGAGTGGCATTTAAGCTTGCACACTTTCAGAATTTGTTTCTCTTTTTTGGTATGGGGTTGTACCTTTATTGTTTTGACAATCTGCCCTCTTATCTTTCTTTCTTTGTTTTTGTATTTTTTATTTTTATAACTTTGAATGCAATGATGGATGAGATATTTATAATGAGAAAAAAGATAAAAAGGCTTTCAGAACATGTCATGGATCAAGAGAAGTAATGTTTAAGCATCCTGCCATTGACAGGACCTCCAAACAATTCTTCTCCATTGAACTCTTGTAAGAAATAGGCATTGTTACCAGCAGCTGAATGAATAGAGTAAGGGCCAAACCATAAGTTGTCAAATTTTCCATGCTTGCCCTTGTCTTCCCTCCTTGAATCCCACTTTAAAACTTTGTCTCCAATCTTGAAATTGTTGGCCTTTGTTATTCTGTCAAAAAGCTTTTTAATGATGTCCTGCTTTTGTAATGCTTTGCTATAAACCTCCTCTCTGGTTTGCTGAAGATGAATGGTCTGATTTATTCTTCTAATCATGTCATTATCTTCAGTCTACAACTCTTGAATCAACTTCATTACTAGTACACCAAGGCTGGTTGGAAAAATTGCATCAGTGCCATACACAAGCTGGAAGGGTGACATGCCAATAGATTTCTTCAAGGTCAATCTGTCAGCCCAAAGTGCGTGAACTAACTTTGTGTGCCAAGACTTTTTGTTGTTTTCCAACAGTTTCTTGATTATGTTCACTAAACTCTTTTTTGAGGATTCCGCAAGTCCATTACCTTGAGGGTAATAGGCCATGGAATGCCCCAATGTTATCTGATATCTATGACATAATTCAACCATCTTCTTTGATCCAAATGTTGTTGCATTATCAGTGATGATCTTGGTAGGACAGCTAAATCTGGAGAGAATGTTAATCTCCATGAATTTTATAATAACTGAATCATTGGCCTACCTACAAGGAATGGCTTCTATCCACTTAGTGAAATAGTTTGTGGTAGTGAGAATCCATCTATGTTGGGTAGAAGATGGTGGATGGATTTCTTTTATGAAGTCAAGTCCCCACTGTTGAAATGGGGCTTCAACAGTGATTGGATGTAGAGGCAGGGGTAGCAGCTTTCTTTTGCCTTCAAAAAGTTGACATTTATGACAGGAAATGATCATCTTGTGTATATCAGGAAAAAGAGTAGGCCAATAGAAGCCAGCCCTCAAAAAAAATTTGGTTTTTGTCTTCCAGTATAAATGACCTCTACACTCTCCTTCATGTAACTCGTGCTTAACCTTATCTGCATCAAAATTAGGCAAAAATTTAAGCAATAGACCACTTGCATTTTTCCAATAAAGACCTTTATCTATAATGCAATAGTTTACAGCTTTTAACTTTAGGAATATTGCCTTTGTCTTTTTCAAACCATGAGGTGTATTCAAATTAAGAAAAACATAAATAATATCAGCATACCAAGGAGAATTCATAAAATGTTCTTCAACAATAGGAGTTGAGAATCCTTCTTGGTCATCCAAAGCATCAATCATATTAATATCAAGAACTTTAAAATTGGATTCAGCCATTAATATAGCTAGACCTTGGCCTTTGATGAGTTTAGTGGGTTTTATCTCTAAATCGTATTCAAGGATAACAGCAATCCACTTACCTCTCTTACCATCTGGGTCCTGTGTTAGAATGTCTTTAACAACTGAGTTTGGGACAAAGGCAATGATGTGTGAGTGAAGGATGTACACTCTGAAGTCTTTCAAAGCTTTAACCAAAGCAAAAGCTTGCTTCTCCATAATGTTATACTTCAGAGGGGCGTCCCTCAATGCCTTGCTAAAGAATGCAATGGGCTACTCTTGTCCTTGTGGATTTTTCTATAAAAAGACAGCAGCTATGGAATGTTCTGATGCAAACGAAAAAATATAAAAATCTTTTGAAAAATCAAGACTTATTAGAACCAGTGTTTTGGTTAACGCTTGTTTCACCAGCTCAAAGGACTTCTTTGCTTCCACGGTCCATTTTACCCCTTGCTCCTTCTTCAACATGTTTGTGATATTCTTAAGAAGCTCAGCTAAGTTGGGGATGAACCTTCTCAAAAAGTTAATCTTTCCAATGAAAGATTGCAACTCTTTGATGTTTCGAGGATGAGAGATTTGCAATATGGCCTCAATCCTCTTTGGATCTATCTTAATACCCTCTTCTGAAATAATGTGCCCAAGAAGTTTACCTTCTTGGAGACCAAATAGTGTTTTCCTAGGGTTTAAATATATCCCATACTTTCTGCATTTCTCGAAAACTTTTCTTAAATGTTTTAAATGCTCTTCATCTGTTTTTGAAAACACAGTGACTTCATCAAGGTATATAATGATGAAGCAGCCCAGTTCCTCCGAGAATGCTATGTCTATGGCTCTTTGAAACGTTTCTCCAGCATTCATTAGACCAAAAGGTATTTTCACATACATGAAAGTGCCCTATGGTGTAGTAAAGGTTGTCTTTAATTGATCAGCAGGGTGAACTAAAATTTGGTTATACCCTGAATAGCCATCCAGCAAAGAAATTCTTCTAGAACCAACTACCCTTTGTAATATGTGATCCATATTAGGTAAAGGGTAGTTGTCTTTCAATGAAGCTTTTTTGAAGTCTCTAAAGTCTATACAAAGCCTGATCTCTCCAATTTTCTTCCTAACAGACACCAGATTAGATACCCATTCAGAATATCTAAAAGGGACAATAATACCAGCATCATACATTTTCATGATTTCCTTCTGAACCAATGGTAACTGAACAGGGTTTATTCTGCGTAGTTTCTGTTTGAATAGTTTTTGGTTTTCTTTAAGAGGGATTTTCTGTTGTATTATCTCAGTGTCATAGGATTTAAGATCTTTGTAACTCCACGCAAAAACATCAGAGAATTCTCTAAACATCTCTATGTATTTGAGTTTAATGTGAGCTGGCAAAGTCTTAGACGGTTTAATCATCATAGGTTTAAGTTCACTGCCTATATTGCACTCTTCCACTTCAGTCTCTACAGGCTCCAGTTTTGGATTATTTTCTACATCGTTAAAATCGAACAACTCTTCTAAAGGAGACAAGCCCTTTGGAAAACTTTCATCATTGGACTGCAGAGTTTCTAAGTTCGTTGTTTCCGCCTCTGAAATCCATTATATTTTGCTTTGAGTTCGTTTGACAACAGATTTAAATCGACAAGTTCAGGAGATGATTCTTATTCTCCAAGAAAATTTTCTTCACTCGGGCAGTCTATTTCATAATCTGAATCTGAACTATGAAGTTCAAATTCATTTCTGAACTGCATAAAGTCTTCTATTTGTTTGTCTACGTCGAAAACTTGCCAATATTTCTCGTTGTCAGGAACGGCTGGTCTGAATTTAATCTGAGTTGTACAGTCTTTGGTTTTATATGGCATTAAGCACGTTCTAGCTGCAAAGGCTAAATATTGGCCGCAATATTTCCTTTTCTTGGGACAAAAATCAGTTTGGACTCCTCGAATTTTTTTAAAAGGTCCATGACATCGTTTTGGTAGACCAGAAGTCTGGGATGATTTGCATTATATTCCCTGTTGACTTGCCTAATGACTAACTCTGAATCCCTATACACATTGATTCTTTTGGCTCCTAACTTCTTCAACAATCGTAAGCCTAAAATAAGGGATTCATATTCTGCTATGTTATTTGAACACTAGAAGTTTAATCTACAGGAAATACTTTCTGTGTGGTTGATTTTAGTGTTACAAATCCAAACCCCTGCACCAGCATTGTTCCTAGTGCAGGATCTGTCAAAATTCATACTCCACAGAGGACTATTTTCGATTGCATCTGTTTGGTGGTTGTCCTCTATACTTAACGTGTTTCTTGATTGGTGGAATATCAGCACTTAGTTGTAATTTTTTTGATTCCCCAAGATTTTCATTTATTTGAGGGATGCTCTCTCGACTGTCAAGGTTTAAGATTAATGGAGTCATGACATGTAGCTCAAGACCTGTGTTGGGTTTGCAAATATTTTTAAAAGCAACAACCTGTTTTGACACTCCTACCTTATTTTCTTCTTCCTCTCTGTCGGCCATTAGTTCATTTAAAGTGACTTGTTCATCCAATATCTCATCATTAAAAAGGATAATGAATCAAGGCATGTGTTTACAGAGTATAAAGTGGAGTTTTGCAGTCTGTCTTTACTTGTAAATGTGTATTGCATGTGATACTCCCTGTAAAGTCTTCTCATCTGATTGAAAACAGGGATAGTCGCATAGGTCATGTCCATCTTCATAGTCCCTTGTAACTTATCCCCCCATCATATTGATAACAACATTCCATATTTGGGGGGAACATCAGCCACAACGATATCCATTACTAAGCATTTGGCTGAAATTTGGGCTAAGTTAACACAGAGGTATTTGATTAATCCTAAACATTTTACTCTGCTTGAGTCAAATGAGTACAGATATTTATAAGGTCTGGTGATTTCTAGACCAAGGCTCTCCATCACAGCTTTAGGCATTAAATTATGAGAAGCCCCAGAATCATGCATAGCATTGTGCAAAATTTTTTCATGAACGTTTAAACTCACGTAAAAGGGAGGAACAGGTCCCTCTTGATACATACCTTCAATCTTTGGACCAAAAATAAGCTCTGGTTGGCCATCATTAAGATTGATAGTGTCCTCATTCTCTTCAATGTTTAAAGCCTTCAAAATTTGGGTCCTATATACATGTTGGGCAACTAACTCTGTCAGGGGAACAGAGATCTTGATCTTTGAAATTTCCTACTCCAGGCTAAAAAGGATTTGACTCTTTAAAGCACTTGTCTCAGCCTTATTAACTGCCATTGTGTCAGCAACATGTGCTTGTTGATTCGTTCTATTTACATTTGACAAACTCATTTTCACAGGAGTACTAGCTGAAGTGTTAGTACTGCTAAGGTCTACACTCTTCTTTGTAACGTTTTGAGTGCCTTTCTCTCTACCTTTATCAGAATTAACAGCCATTGTTTTATCGTTTTGTTTGACAATTTTAGGCTTTGTTACAATGTTTTTTTGTGAAGATTTGTTAGAGGTTTTGTTGTTGGGGGTTTGTTGATTGGTTTTGCTTCTAAGTTCATATTCTCTTTGAGGCTCTATGATGACATTTTCCATATCTTGATAATAATTTTCATCATCATCTCTTTTGTCATCATAAGGTGTATAGATACCTTGTTTTCTATCATAATGAATCTCAAAGTCATCATTATCTATCACCAGCATATTGATATCATCTTCCTCTGTTATCTCATCTATTTCCTCAACCTCACTTACATAGTTTTGATGAAAGGGAGGAGTGATCTGTTGATCATCTTCCCTAGGTATGTTTGGAGGTTGGTTCCTTATAAAATTCTAATTCTGATTCTGGTTCTGGTTTCTGTTTTGAGGAGCACTTTGGTTTTGGCTTGCTTGTGCTCTCTTAATTATGCTCATCTCTTTCATCATCTCCTCCATCATTATCTCCATCTTTGAGTTGGAATTAGAAGGTGTAGATTCCTCTCTAAAAGATACCCTCTTCTCATTTTTCATTCTTGCTCTCTTCTCCATCAAGTTGACTTCCACAGCAAGAGCATCTCTTTGCATCTCTTCAAGAGTTACAGGGTCTCTCTCTCTCAGCTGATAGGCCATATCAGGGTCGAAACCTTCTGGAAACTTGTTTAAAGCTGAGCCTTGTGGAGGTTTTAGATATGGGGAAAGGGCATTATACACACTGTTAAATCTAGTACAATAAGCTTGCACACTTTCCCCAGTGTTTCTATGGAGGTTCTTGTAATCAGAGAGGACTTGGAGAGGGTTTTTCTTCACTTCCCATTTGTTTAAGAAAATCTGATGAAAGGCTTGGAGATCATTGATACTATGGGGGGTTAAGCCTTTAAACCATTTTCTTACCTCTCCCCCCAGACTTTGAGAAAATAGTCTAAGCTTGACATAATCATCATCAATTTCATTTCTGTCAAAGTAGTCATTCATCGTATCCACGTGTTGTGATGCAGTTGTAGCGTTACTAGCATCATATAATGGAATTTTGGACTGATAGTCCTATGGAAGATTGACTAATGGTACAGGAAGGACTAAGGGAGCATACCATGCTGCCATGATATGTGGTGTAGGTGGATTTACAAGTGGTGGATTACCAAAAGGGAAAGTGGGCTGAAGTGGAGTGGTTTGAACAGTGGATGCGGGGGTGGCCAGTGGATGGACAGGCAGGTTATTTGGCTTGATCTTGGGTGAGGAACTGCCAAGAGTTACAGAAGAAGTAAATCGGGGAGGGGGTTTTTTTTCTCTGCTTTTTGGATATTTCTTGGTTCGAGAGATGAAAGTGAAGGAGCCTAGAATCTAAGCAGTCTGATCACTAAGAGACCTAGTTCTAAAGGGATTTACTAAGTCAACTTGTGATTGTTGTAGAGCTGAAAGATTTTCAGGGACTAAATTAGCTCTCAAGAGTGATCTGAAAACAATTGATAATTGAATCCTAAGAGACTTCCTAAGGATAATTTCTGGGTTATCAACTAACTCAGGTGGATCAAGGTCTAGATAGGCTCTAGTGTGAATCTTTCTAGGAGCCACTATGCTGTGTTTTTTAGACCCAAATAAACAAGAAAAGTTCAACCAGGTATGACAGTCTTTAAAAGGTTAACTAATCTGTTTACACAATTTTAATCCTACAGTCCTCTGACTGAGTTTGAATGATATTATAATGATAATGGTTCTTCCCAGTGGAGTCTTAAGATCTGTTAAGGATTGTGGAGTCACCAAGTGGAAGTTTTTAGCTCTTTTGGAGGTAAAAGGTTTTATGGTCCAGTACCATGTTTATTAAATACCAATCTAAAATATTTTTGGTGTTTTCTAGGTTATTTTTCAGGTCTGGTTTCTAAGAATGTCCTAACTCTGTTTCAAAACTTAGCTATGGTTATGAGACAAAGACAGTCTATTCTTATGGCTAAGCCAGCTGATCTTTCAAGGTTAGATAAAGACTTATGAGAACCCTAGGGTTCGCCTAGTTTGTCACTGATTCAAACAAGTTTCATCCATGATTACCATTATTTGGTAGTGCTTGAAAAGGCCGCTTTTTACTTACTAAACAATGTTTGTTGGCCAGAGATGTTATGCTTAACGGTTCAACTAGCTAACTGAACAAATGTCATTAAATCAAGGAATTTATGAGATGTCTAAAGTATCCAACAAGATAATAACTCAAATTCCCAGCAGAGTCGCCATAAATGTTAGGAATCTGTAATCAGTAAGATTGGCAAAGTCCGATCACATAAACAACATTGTTTCAACCACTTTGGGATTCTAGGATCTAGCCCTCCTGAATCCGGAGAGGGATCTCTCCAATAAGTGCAAATATGGATTTGTCTTTGAAGTTTGGGGTAATGATATTAGGCTAGTTATGAAGGTCAAGGGTTTTTTTTGTTTTTTGGATGGTTGAGCATGATTATTATTTGAGGGGAAAGTTCTAAAAGCAAAAAGTTTCAAAGGTGAGAAGTTGCAAGTGAATAGAACAGCTTTGGCTAAAAATATAGATATAACGCTGGTTTTTAGTCCATTAGGCTATGGAGTCATATCAGGGCTTTAATTGAGCAACAACATCAAGAGTGATCCAAGGGGCAAGTCATCTATATCACAAGATTATTGAGATTAAAATGATGGAATGGAAACAATAAAGTGTTGGAGGGGTGGAAACTGATAATAATTTCACAAGGGATTTATAGTGAGTCAAAATAAGAAAAGCCTCCTATGTAATTGTTTAAAACCAACCAAGAACAGGGCTAACCATAGAATTCTTGGGCAAGTTCGTATTAAAGCAGCTTAATTGACAAACAATCCAGTAATCCGCATAATTACCTTTAGAAAGTATGAAAACACACAAGATAAACAAAATGTAACCTAAGATCAGATAAGGTACTTTTAAACCTAATCTTCTTTCGGCCACAACCAAGGGAAACCTTCAGAATCTGCCTTTGGAGAATAGGAACTAGAAACAAGGCAAACCATCACTTTTCTAGTCTAAATTTAATAAGCAAATGATGAAAATAACTTTCAAGAATAATGTTTAAAGAAAATAGTAGGAAAGAGGGATCGCCAACATTCGTAACTGCTTAAACTGTATTGAATCACTCTTAAATAAACAAATTGGAGGAAAACATTGAGATAAATCTTATCAGTAAGAGAAGGGTACTGGTAAACAGTAAATCCTAACTCTATAAATGTTGTTCTTTATCATATAATAGTGGACAATGTGACATACAAATAAGTAAAAACAATAACGAAGAAAGAGGCACTTCGCCAGTGATATAGACCAGGATCCCAAGAAACAGCTTGTTATTGATATCAAACCAGTTAGAGTCTTCAGGTCCAATGTTTCAGTTCAGCAATCATCTTCTCTATTCAGTCTAACTAATCTATCACAAGCAGAGCTCCAAGGGCCAGTGAACACTATTTACAATTAGAAGTTTAAGCTCAAATGTATTTCAGAGTTCTGCAACCAACAATTGCTCATCTTCTACAGAAGTATTTATAGAAGAATGAGGAGGTGAGATTTGATAAAAGATCTCTCAGGACAATTAATACAGATAAATGACTTCTCGGCTTTTGAGGGGCTCGATGGAGAATTTTACAGGTGTGTTACTTATTAATTGATTTACATTTAAGATTAAGCTTGGTGGGAGCTTTTGTTGACTTCTAAGGCTCTGTGTCATGTTGGAGTAACTCTGCAGATATTTTTTGCATTAAGTTCCTTGCAGAAGTAACTCTCTAGCCGCGCTGAGGCAAATATCTTCGTTTGATCAATAACTTCGGCCTCTGTTTGCATGATTTTAGGCACAGGTGGAAATTTGGTAGCTGGGAGGAATCAATTCACCTCAAATGTGGCATTGGAGGCCTTTCTTTCTGTTAAACACTTATGATTTTCCTTTAATTGTGTTTTTAATCTGGGGGATTAGGCTTTTGATAATCAATCTTAGCTGTGATCCCCGCAAATCTGTCTTCATTATTCTGTTCTATTGTATTTTGTCTTCAACACTGATACTCTTTTAGCTTTAATTTAATAACACAGTGTCTTGTTGATGTACAGGCTGCACAGGGCTCGTATGGCATCACTGCCTCATGAAGTAATGACGAGACATGGAGTAGAGCCCCGTGAACGGTTTCCCTTTTATGAATTGAAAGCACGGGAATCGTCATTCTCGACCTTCGGCCTTTATATAATGGAAACCCCATCAAACACCTACAAAATACAGAACATATTATAAAATCTTGCGTAATTGGGGAAAAAATGCTTCAGAAAACAGAGGGAAGAGCAGGGCCATTGGATGGCATCATCCAACAGCAGAGATCAGCCAAGAGGAGGTTAAAAAGGAGAGCAGGAAAAGAATAAAACGAAACCATTGATCGCGCAATGATCAATGGTGGAAATTAATTTGAAAACCCTTTGGTGAAAGGTGGAGGGTGATAAAATAACATGGGAATGATCTGGGACCGTTCGATCTAGACACGTGGACGGTCCAAATCTAATCGGAGGATTGCAATCGGGGGCAGCACTCAAATGGCGCCGAGGTAAATTTGTGATGCGATGAAGCGTTGACCGTTGATCTGAGGATCAGATCAACAGTGGATAATTAATCAGAGGGATGGCCAATCGAAGGGGAAAAACAAACGCATCCGATGGAAAATTTGTGATGCGATGTAGCGCGGACCGTTGATCTGAGGATCAGATCAATAGTGGAGAATGAGTCGGGGGAACGGCCGATCGGAGGGAGCAAACAAATGTGGGTGATGGAAAACTCTGATGCGATGAAGCACTGGTCGTTTGATCGGCTTACGATCAACGGTGGAGATTAGTTTTAGAACGAACCAGCGGAAAAACCCTTATAATATACAAAACCCAAAAAATCTTAATAAAACAAAGTTTTTGGTATGTGCGGGGTATATATATAAAATGGTTAGGCGCCCGTTTGTGGGGCCTTTAGTTATATGAAACATGATGGGCGTGAGGCATATACAACACAGAGCTAATCGCAATCGGAGCCTCGGGCTCGGGCTTTTCAATCAACCCATTGGAATTTTACGATGCGATCGTGCGATCGGGTCTTTTTAATCTAACCATTTTCTATTCAGCATGTGACTTTGGCACATTAGATCAAAACTTTGGAAAACAGGGTTTTTTGGATTTACAAAGGAAAAAATGGATTGGGAATGGAATTTTCAATGTTTTAAGTGTCGAATGCGGGCTTTATGTTTATATGGAACAGTAACAAGATCGGGGGTTTTAAATACAAAGGCTAATCACATCGGAGTTTTGGTAATGGCACAAAGACTTGCACACTCAGATGTTTGTGATGCGATAAGCGCTGAAAAGGGTTAGCGCTTGGTTCCAGGGTGTGGGCATGTGGGGGAAGTGGTTTAGGACTTAGCCCAAGGGGGCTTAAGTCCATAGTAATAAAAAACTTGTTTTTATGAAATTTTTCAAATTTTTCAATGGATTTGGGGGTTTCGGTAAGGTTAAAGAGTGAGTCTTTAACCTTGTAAAAATGATTTTCATGAATGGAAGAAGAGGAATCATGAAAATAGAGGAGTTTTATGGAGAAAAAGGGGAGCAAATGAAGGTTATTTTTGAGTGGGGGAAGGGGAAAAATGATGATTTTGCAGCAGTTTCTTCTCATGAAATCAGCAGAACTTCTGAGTATAAAATGGGAACAGCAGTGAAGATTTGGACAGAAGTATGAAGCCTTCAAGAGTCTTCAAGAGCCAACACTTTTTAGCAATAAAATTCATTCCATGAAGGCTCAAAAAGTCTTAGCCACCTTTTTCTATAACAAATTTTATAGGTGGTTAACAGTAGGAGAATGGGCCAGTGATCAAAACCTACCAGAGGCAAAATTGAAATGTGAAAGTCACCTCCTAAATGGACAGCATTGTTTGAGATGAGGAAGTGATCCAATCTAGAGGCTATTTGTCGAGGGCCACTTCTTTTATTGGTCCAATTATGAATCCCGTTAGAGAAAGAGAGGTCTATCAGCAAATTGTTTTGTATAAAATATTTGAAGCAAGCGTTGACCATCTCAAGTCTATTTCTGCCTCCCACTCTTTCCTCCAACCTGGTTATCATATTGAAGTCCCCCCCGCAGATCCATAGAGGATGGCATCTAGTGGAGTTGAGGGCGACAATTATGGAGAGGAGGGAAATTTTATGCTGCGGATCTTGAGGAAAATATACATTAGTGAGGTGCCCATGTGAATTGGAGCCAACCATGTGGAGGGTGGCCTGTATGAAATTATGATTGGCATGAAATTCCGACAGGGAGATAAGATGGGGGTTCCAAATAATGGCTAACCCTCCTGAGCCTCCAGAGGCATCAACTGATACTGACCTACAACCAATCCAAGTTTTGGTGAGGATGGAATCCAGAATACTGCTGTTACATTTTGTCTCCTGGAGGAAGACTATCTTTGGCTTGTATTGTTGTATCATATTTTTAATCATCCAGTGTTTGGAGGGGCTATTTAGCCCTCTTACATTCCATGAGATTAACTTCATTGGGAACTTTGGGGGATTGGCCAATAGAACTTAGTCAGCTTGGGATACCTCCCTGATTCCACAAGCATTTCTCCCTATATGATTGTTCTTTGCAGATATGTCTTGCACCCTCTCTTTTTTTACTCTTTAATTATCTTTTTTCCATCCTAGTGACTGCCTTCCTGAATTCCTAAAGAGTTTCTTTGTTGCACGCGAAAGAGTACAACTTCAAGGCTATCAATTTTCATTTTTGGAATCTTGTCATAATCCTTTTGATGGCAAGGAAGCTCCAAGGCTAGAATGTCCAAGTCGCCAAGATTGATGCTTTCAGGTTCCTCTTCCATATAGGTAGGCTTGTTCTTGTCATCTCTGGATTCATTTGACTGAGAGGCAGAGGGGGGATATCCATATATTTCCATCTAAGATTTTTTTATGATAATGGCTTTGTCCTTGTTGGTCAGGGGTGGGGGAGCATTTGGCATAGAAGGAGAAAGGGACATGGGTGTCTTTTGAGGCAAGGGTTTGGGGTCAGGAATGTCAGAGATCGAGTTATCTGGGGAAGGTTGCGAGGGGCCTCCTTCCAAGGAAGCATGGGAGGTAAGGATTTCAAATATTTTGCTGGTGGAGGGAATGTTAGGAGCTGAGGGCATTGCAGAGGGTTTTTTTTAGTGCTTCTTTTGACTAAAGACTTTAGTGAAGCCTTCTGCATCTGTGTTTTTCAAAGGAGGGGCAGGTTTGGGTAGGGTGTTCAGAGGGAAATATCTGAAAAGATGACCATGTTCATGGAAATTTCTGCAATGAAATGGAACATGTTCGTAATCTATAGTTTTTATCCATTCAAATTCATCATGAAAGAGGCTTACTGAATCGGTGAGGGCTTTGGCAAGATGCATGTAGACACAGATCCTTACATAGGAAGTGTATCGTCTAAGCTTGGTTTATTTCGTGATCTTTATGAATGCCCCTAATCCATTGCCAATGTCTTTGAGGGTTTCCTCATCCCAGTATTCCAAGGGTAAGGAATACATGCGAATCCAAACTGGTTCCTAGTTGAAGTCTTCCTTGTCCGGGTTGAATATTTCAATCCAATCATGGAGATAAAGGCCTGCAGAGTTGAAAAAATAAGGGCCTCCATAAAAGATGTGATTCCTTACCTCCAAACAGATTAAAACGGCTATGAATAATCCTTTAGGGCCCAGCTATAAAGTGACATTCCCCTTGGGCTTCCATTTTGAGGTGATCCATCCCTGAAGCGCTTTTTTAGTTAGTCAAAGGCCTCTAAACTTGCCAATGAGGGTGTGGTCCTTCATGAACTGAATGTTCCCATTGATGCGATGTCCACGGAGATCTATTTTGATATGGTCTGCTGCTATCGAAATGCATGTAGTAGAGGAGACTTTTGGCTGAGAATCTGAAGCGCTCTGGGAGTCCTGCTTGTCTTTTTGTGCCTCGTTGGATTTCATTTGCCCTTCTGTTGTGTCAGTGGAAGGTTTTTGAGCTGAAACATTCCTACTTGAAGTGTTAGAGGGTGAAGTGATAGGAGGGGGGGAGGATCCCACCCCTCCCAAAGGTGCTACCATGTGAAGAGTTCAGAAGCGGTCAGTAGAAGCACGCAAGAGAGTGATATCGGGCCACCGCGAGAAAAGAGAGAATCCTGAGCGTCTCTGTTGCAGGGTTACAAAAACCCTATTTTGAGCGCCTCTCCAACCATTTTTTAGGCTCGACTGAACCTTTTTGTTTATCACAAAAGAGATATTGGTCATGCTTGGAAATGAAATTGTTTTCTTGATGAAAAAAAAAATCTTGTGGGATATTTAGGAAGTTTGTAATTTTTTATTCCAAAAGTCCTACTTTCTCTTAAATATAAATTCATCGAAACAAAGAGTTTCATTTTCATATTGATACATTTGGATTATTTTGAGTTAGTTCAAAATATCATCAAGTTTCATCTCCATACCCCTCTGCATAAATAACATCCAAATCAATACAGCGCTTAATAAAATCGATCTAGATATTTTTTACATTTTCTGGGGCTCATTCCACCAATTTAGCTTAGGGTTAGTGCTTTGGAATAGGTTGTAATTAACTTTACAAAGTAGATAAAACAAACAAGTATCATCTTGCGATAGGGAAAATCCCAATTGTTGCATTTGTGCTCTTGGAAGCTCTTCTTAAAAGAGTCAATAACGAGGTCATATCCGACCTAGTGAAGTAATCGTACATACTTCATTGGAAAATATAGAAGATGTGCACGTAATACAACCAGTAAACCTCGAATTAACCATTGTCAAGGAGTCTAGGATCACTTGTTAGAAAACCTCGGATTTACCATGCCGAGGAGCTTTCAAGGGGTTTGAGCTTTGATACTCTACCCTTGTGTGTATATCGGACCACAGATTGTTCCCCCAGGTTCAATTGTCTCAATTGGTGACCTTAGTGGCCATAATATTTAGGATTTTTCCCAAGCTGAAGGTGGAGGGAAGGTTCCACTGTACCTGGAGCAGATGTTGACTAGACTCAATTGGACTTTCCAGAGGGTACACTTCACTTCGAGATGGCAGAGTGAAGTTACTTGCACCCGACTGTTTCATTAAGCTGGTTGTCAGGGTAACTGCTCCAACCGCTAGTTTTCCACATTAATCTAACCGATGTTGGATTTCATCACCAACTAGTGATTTTATTGTGGAAACGTATTGTTTTTGTGCGGATTGCTTCTTAGATTATGTAGGCGTGTGTTCCTTTGTTTGATTTTTAGAGGCCTTAGGTGTGATTCTTTTGAATTTTTTTTATTTCGTGTGTTAAATAAATTAACCGCAGCTGAATTACTGAGACATTCATATAGAATTCAAGGGAAACCCCCTAAATATACACCCAATCAATTGGAAAAAAAAAAATTAAAACAGTTCAATCATCAGGAACTGGGTTCATTGAACAAGGAGAAACAAAAATTGTAATACATCCTAATTTCAAATTTAATCAACCTCAGATAATTGGAAAATATCAATATCAACCAGAAATTTCCAAAGTAATTACAGTTGAGTCTGTTACTGGTGAGTTGTCAGATACACAAATCAATGAACCTGAAATATCTGAGCCTAAATCTGATTCCACTTCGTCTGAGTCTCCTTTGGATCTCATAGCCCCGTATCCTAGTCGTCCTCGTTCACCTCGAGTAAATATTCTCATCTCCGAGAATATAATTCCTGACCTTATTAGCATTGAAGAAGTATCTGACATAGAAAAAAAAATTACACTTCCCTCTCATCAAGAATATTTACATCTAAGGTTTAGTGAACCGATATACCCTTCCATTTCTTTTAGACCGGATCATTGGTATCATCAATTTATTGATTTTATACATAGCTCTGGTTACACTAAGTCACCACACCAAATACCATTCTATGCTTTACCCATAAATAGTAACATGGCTTCTCAAAGCATGTCTACTGAGGTATCTATGTTTTCTTCTTCACCAAAATATTTTTTATATGGCGTCCCTTCTGTTCCTACTGGGTACCAGTCGCTTTCTGGCACTTTCTTAGGAGCATCTCCATTCTTTGAAACCTCTACCATGTCAACTAGTTTGTTTGAGTCTACCACCCAACCTTTGATACCAGAACATGCCTATATGTTTTCTGGGAATATCCCTCAAGCTAGCTCACAAGGTGGCTATATAGCGCCTGGGGAGGAATAGCCTCTCCAAGGGCAGCACCTTCCCCAAGGGCAGCAACCTTTTCAAGGGCAACAGCTTTTTCAAGATCAGCAAGCTTTTCAAGGAGGACATCCTTTTACTGGAACCTATCCCATGGTTGTTGGGAAAAATATTCCTGGTAACTATCAAACTTATGTTCCAATGCCTCAAACTGGTTATGGTCAACCTTATGCGTCACAACCTTCAATGAGAACTCCTTACCCAGGGATAAATACCATTTGGAACCCTTTGTTTACTCAACAGTCTTTTCAACCTACATTGCAAGTATCTTATAATCAACCTGCTCAGCCGATTTGGTTTTACCCAAATCCAACAGCCTATTCAAGGTGCACTTCAAATTACCCCACAGGTATCTTTGTGTAGTAGTCAGCAAGTTGGTCCGAGTACCCCTAGTAATCCTATCCAGTTTTTTGTGAAAACCTCTGTTCAACAACCAAGTACACCTATCCCAAGAGTTTCTCAGATCCCTACTGTTACGACCCTTCAAATGACAACACCAATTGTTACACAGGTTATTCCTCATATTACTACTCGTTAAATTGGACCTATAGTCCAGTCAATTCCTCAAACCTCTGTGGGAAAACTTAGTGCAATGACTATACAAAAAATTATACTTTTTACATGTCAAAAATTTTAAGGACAACCCTTTGTTGGTCAATCTGTTCAAGGGAAACCTTTTACAGGACCAAATTTTCAGGGAAAAACTTCAGCATGTCAACCTTTTCAAGGTCAATTTGTTCAAAGTCAACCATTTCAAGGGAAATTACAATATGGAAAAATGGGACAAAATCCAGTTTATCAGAGCCAACAAAACCCTAGTTATACATATCAAATAGCATCTCAACCTCAAATTGGTATGGTTAACCCTGGATACCCTGGAGGTATACCAATTCCAACTACCTAAGCTATCCCAATTTTTTCTGCATATCCTCCTTCGAGTACTAGGATTTTCCCTCAATATTATCAATTCACTAAGCAAGACCCTAACATGTGGTTACCATTCGGTGCAAATTTAGATTTAACAGACTTGTCTCATCTAGCGAATGATCCAATTTACTATCTTCCTTTTTGGCCAGCAATGCCTACTAAGTTTCCAGTGACATTCCAAAGTTTCAAGGAAAATCACGAGAAGACCCCTCGAATCATGTGATGACTTATCATCTGTGGTGTGCATCAAATTCTTTAATCGATGATTCGATTCGTTTAAGACATCTTTAAAGAACTTTGATCAGCTTAACCGCAAATTGGTACATTGAGTTACAACGAGGCCCTTTCAAAAATTTCAATGCTTTAGCAACAGCCTTCCTGACTCATTTTCAGTTGCCAGCCTATTATGATAATGGCACACAACTTTTGACTTCGCTTAAACAAATTACATCTACGTACATTTCAGATCACATCCACGAATGGTGACGTAGAATCCGCTTAGTCAAAGTTTTCATTCCGAATCAAATTATGGCTGAATGGTTCATCAAATCGTTAGTTCCTAAGGTTACTAAAAATGTAGCTAAAGGAGGTGTTGTAACAGAAGAGAAGGTCATTGTTGGAAATGTTGTCATTGATGGCAAAGGAGGTAGCAGATGCAGAAACAGGAACAATTACAAAGAGACTAAGATAGATAATGGAGCAAAGAGGAAATGAAGAGAAAGGTAGAGACAGAGGAAGCAAATATGGAGACAGAGCTGTTATCACAGCAGTAGAGACAGAGGCAGAGTGACAGAAGCGACAGAGGCAGAGCCACAGATGTCATTGCAGAGAAACCGTTGTTATTTCAAAAATATGTACATATATAGATAAATTCCGAGAATCTTTCATACATTCTGGGCGTTACACATAACATTCCAGGCGTTTGAATCAGTGCGTTATATATATATGGTTTATATATATGCATACACCGAAGAACCAGCGTGAATAGGAGCGGAACCATAGTCAGAGGCGGAACCAAAGTCAAAGGAGCGGAACTCTGCGTTGGAGGCGGAATCATACACGAAACAAAAAATTATATATATATAATTGAAATGCGAAGGAATTAGCATTAAATCGGTGTATTGAACTATTAAATTAAAACCCTGAGCGGAACTTGGAGCAGAACCGAGACTTGTGAACAGTAACGGTGGGTTGGAGTGAAACCATGGTTTTTTCCGCACCACCATCCATCGGAAATCGGTATTGGAGGAATGGGCAGCGATTCCATACAGGAATCAACACGTGGCATAAGCGGTTTTGATTAAAATGAAATTTCGTGCATTAACGATCGGCGGAAGACGCCCAGTGAAATGAATAAGATATGTTGATCTGGGCAAAGGCTATCCAACGGTGGGCGATCACAGGGCTTGCACAAGGTTTAATAAAGGTGCGTGGATGATAAGTCATGTATGTTGTGTGCATTTGATTGGCGGTTGATGGCATTGTGGGCCTGGGTGAAATATACGTAATGAAGTTGGGTTATTAATTTAGTATAAGGCCCGACGGAGTATAAAAGAACTTATGTATAACGACGGAGACATATTAACCTGTGTAATGGATTAAATGCAATATAGTTTAAATATTTATCACCGAGGGTTATATGATAAGGTTGATCGTATATATGTATATGTTCGACGCCGGGTTATTTGCATTGATATATATTAAGGTTACAGGGGGCTGCTCTCTTTCCGTACGCAGCAGCTGGGGTGAGGCCCCGTAGTAAATATTGGCCGTTGATTTGCGGTCAATGCCTGATCAATTGGTCAACTATGGGGGGTACACATCCCGTTAACCTCCGCGTTGTTTGACCCCCCGCACTCCATTGATCTCTGCCAACCTGTGCGCTTTTTAAACCTCTGTGTTGAGCTATGTGGGAGCAAATATTTGTTTTGTTAATAAGGCAAAGTGTTTCCTGTAAAATGAAACCAAATATTATACAGTTGATGGCATATGGTAAATATTGGGAGCACTGATATATCCGTGTGATTAAAAAGGGTTTATAAAAACACAGAGTTATATTTAAGTTTGACTAAAAGACAGCTGTACATACAGCTGTTATATAACTGGAATGAACAAGAAAAATACAGGGATTCAGAAGAGCATTGAACAGGTGAAATGTACAGATGACAGTAAACAAAGATGATGCAGAACAGTTTCTTAACAGCAGTAGAAAAAGACAAAATCCAGTAAGCCAAAGTTCAAAAGAGGAGCTGAGTGATAATGAAATATGTAGTTTAGAATGTGAATGTAAATGATGTGATTATTTTTTATTGTTTGTGATGCAAAGGCAAGTATCCTAAAGAAAAGACAAAAAAAATTCCACTGTAGCATGAAATATTGTACATATTATTATGATTTTAAATTGAGTTGGACAAAGAAATGAGGAGGCAGAAGACCAAGAGGTATGACCATTCATTTCGAATTCCTAGAGGAATACAAACAGTCTTGTGAGAATTCCTATATAAGATCAATTTGATAATCTCAAAAAAAGAGTGAGAGAGAGAGAGAGAGAGAGAGCAGATATAGAGAATGCAGAATATAGAAGAATAAAGCAGAGAAGATTAAGAGAAGAAGAGCAGATACAGAACAGAGCTGATATCTGGAGTAAATCAGCAAAAATTCAGCTTAATAGCTGTCAGTTGTAGCTGAAAAAGGTTGAAGCCTCCTGTAGGTTGGTGCCTACAGAAAATTGAAGGGAGTTGGTGCTTCCTTGCAAGTTGTAGCTTGCAGAATTGAGGTTGGAGCCTCCTGTAGGTTGGTGCCTACAGAAAAACAGTGGTGAGAGGGAGTAGGAGCTTTCCTTTGCATCAAAACAATAATAAGATGTGGTTTTCTCTCGTTATGGGTTTCCATTTATATCTGGTGTCTCTGTGCATGATAGTTATGTATTGAATCTGATATGTATCATCTGCTTAATACCTGCAACTCTCATATTAAGTCTACTGCTATATTAAACTAATACTTGTTGCTTGCATTCTAAGATTACTTGCACATTAAATTGGATATGAAATGAAGGTGTAAATAGCTTAATGAAAAGTTTTAAAAGATCAGGAATGCATTAAACTGATTCACCCACCCCCCCCTCTCAGTTTAATTAAAGGTTCAACAGTCATCGCTCAAGCCCAATATATGGACCTTGTTTACACATAGTCTAATACTTTGTATGAAAAAATTCCTAATTTATCACGCCCAGGTCAACTCACTACAGCTCCTTCCAGTTCTCACACTCTAGACAGTGTAATCGGTACAATTAATACGTTAAATAGTAAGAATAAATCATCTAAATCTACTTCTCCAATCATAAATCTACCAAATTCACCTAAAGGAGATCCTTCCCTAAAAAAATTTGTCAAGATTCCTGTTGTAGACTCATATACAACCAAAGCTAAATCATCCTGCAATAAGAAAAAAGGGAAGGGTAAAAACAAACAAAAAATTTCTCCCAAAGAGAGAGCATAAAAAAATGAACCATTAGATGAAAAACAGAAACCTCGTTATCCCTATCTTATTTGTTGAGATTTTTTGTATTTGGGGTAGCATCAATTGTGCTCTAGCTCCCAAATTTTGTGGAGGGACTAGAGTTCACCTGATCTACAAGACACATAAATGGATTTGGGAAATTTCATTTGGTTTAGGAGATATTAAATCAATTGATTATTTTAATGTATTTCCTAAGTTAAAACTTAGGGAACTTAAATAATTAAAGTGAATTTAATTAAACGTGTGAGGAAATTGTCTTCAGTCACACGGATCAAGCTTTCTTTTAATCTTAGCCATTGAATCAATTTTTTATCATGGTCATTGATTTGTCAACAAGAAAATTATAAAGGAAAGGCTTGGGGTCATTTGTAAAGACACATAGAGGTAGAGAACTGAAGCTAAGTTGAGATTCTAGGGCAGGGTTTGCTAAAAATACTCAGAAGTGTTTCAGTTGTAGAGAGGGGTATTTAGACCAAGGGGATGATCTGATCCCGGGTTATAGAATACACAAGAGGCAGAGATCAGCACAAGGACAGCGCAGAGGAAGGTAGCAACAGTAGCAACAAGGACAGCGCAGTCTCTCCAAGGACAACATGATTTTTAGCAGGAAACCCTCAGGGGTTACGTAGAGACCCTTCGGGGGTAGCGTAGTGACTGCGTCACTCAGTCTGTGGTGACACAGTCCCTTCCGAAGCAACGATGAGGGTTTGGAGGACTTCCAAGGCTGACGCATAGGCTTTCAGGGGCTTCAAAGGTTGATGCATAGCCTTTCAGGGAGAGCGTTGGGGTTTCTAGGCCCTAATATTGGCTAAATTCTGTAAATTGCGTTTGAGGGTGTGGATCAATCATTATTTTGGCCCTAGATCGGCCAGTGAGCTGTAGATCTATCATTATCTCTGTTGGGTTTTCCAGATCTAGAACCTATATTTGTGTATTCAAAAATATTCTTAATAACAGAACCCTCCAGCAGCCAGAGACCGGTTTTCCCACATTGGGTTTTTCTGGGGACTTTTTGTCCAGAAATAACTATGTCAATTTGTCAATGTGTGCATGTGCTTATTCTATATCTGAATTGGTAGAGATCTGTTATGTGTTTTTCTTCGATGTTAACTTGAATTTATTTAGTTAATAACTATCTAAGTAGAATGAGCTTAACCAGATTAACAGTAATAATTTATGCATAATATATAAGATTCAACAATTTCTACATGGTATCAGAGAAATTGAAAATATAGGAGGGACACCAATTGAAGAGATTGAAGGTTCTAGTTGCAGAAAGCAGCAGAAATGCAGATCTGAAGGGACACCGCATTTTTTAGGAGAAGATTCACTCAGAGGGAAGGGTGATGTTGTTCAGCGTTGTGTCCTAGCAAGCCTATGAAATTATTGTGCAGAGGCAGCTCAGAAAAAGCATTGGTTTGGTCTAAAGCCAACCAGTGTGATTCAAATCTGAATCTGTTAGATCCAGAAAAGACTGCAGAAAAGCTGCATAAATTCAGAAGAGCTGGTGGGGTTAAAATTCTGAAGTTTTCATATTTTTAGCCTTAGCACAAATGACAAATATTGGGAGGAGATCAGCTTCTTAGGAAGTTTCTTGCTAAAGGAAACTTAGAGTTTGATCAGAGGATCAAAGAAGAAGTTGAATCATAGTTGATTTGGTAGATTTCCAAGAAGGGAAATCAAGTGTCAGAGGGAGCAGAAGGTGCATGTTTCACCAAGGGCCTTAGATACATTTCTTTAGCAAAGAGAAAAGGAAGTTCTGACACATTATGAGCAGATGGATCCTCATGGACTGCGTGATTAGGATAGGCTAGATGGCCTCTCAAACTTTTTGATTTGGAAGGCAAGGATCATGATTGTCCTTTAGGCATAAAATCTAAGAGACCATGCAAAATAGACTTTGGCCACACCAACGAATGTGGATCTCCTACGGAATCATAAGGAAGATTTTGGGCATGCAAAGTGGATGATAATGGATGGTATCAAGGACCATATTGTACCACACATAAATGAGAAGAAGAAAGCTAACTAGATGTGGAAGGCCTTGACTTCCCTGTATGAGGGAAATTATGTCCAAAGAAAAATGTTTTTGGAGACCCAAATGAGGTTATTCATGATGACCAAGAGAGAAGACATGGAACACTTTCTCTTCAGACTACAGTCAATCATAGATCATCTGACTACAATGGCTGCAACCGTGGATGATGTTGTGATATTCAGGACTGCCCTCAATGCAGTCACGGATGAGTGAGAAACCTTTGTCCAAAGTATCTTGGGAATAGTAAACCTCCCAGATTGGGATAGCTTGTGGTCAATTCTACATCAAGAAGAACATCATAGATTCACTAAGAGGTAGCACATCCCAGGATTAAGAAAAGTGAAGAAGGAAGATGAGAAAGATGCAACCTTGGTATCAAAGAAGCAGCCGAAGAAGAAGAAGGATATTTCAAAGATAAATTCCTTCCAGTTTGGTGAAATGGGAAATTTTTCCAGCCATTGTCCTCAGAAGAAAAAGGACAAGGAAGCATCCTCTTCCAAGGCAGCTATGGCAGATGATGGGTCAGAAGATGATGCAACCATGAGTGCTCATGAACCACAGAAGTGGGGTGGCATGGACATGTAGAGGAGCTACATGGAGGAAAGGTGGGATCCTTTAGCAGCTCATCTCTTGGATCACATGTGAGCTATGACAGCCTTAACCCAGTAGTGGGACAAGTGGAGCAGTGGGTGTATAGATCACAAACGAAGCAGAAGAAGAGGCAAATCGAAAGACTGGAAGAGGCAGCGCAGAGTAAAGAAGCAGCAGCATAGAAGAATTAGTAGTGCAAAGGCTAATGTGACTTTAGCATCACATGGTAGTGTTTCTTATGCAGTGCAGAGCTACAGTAGCGCAGAAAGCTTCAAAGGGACATCACAGTTCAGCAACAGCGTGATAGATTTCAGCACAAGGAGCTAATGTGAATTCAGTAGTGCAGAGGGAGTTTGATTACGTAAGTAGAGCTGTAGTTGTGCATCGTTCTTTAGATGCCAGCACAGATTTGTAGCCTATGGAGCTTCAGTGATGAGGATGCAGGCCATCAGACTTGTTTATCAAATATTGGGCAGGAGATTCAGTTGTTTCTCTCAGCAACTGAAGTTGCAGTGCAGCAGATCAGCAGTGGCAGTGCTATGAGTAGCACAAATGTATCATATTGAGAGGGAGATGTAGTACAATGGTTGTAGTGGAAGTGGCAGAATCATGGGCAGCAATACAGAATGGCAGCAATAGTGCATATTTGAGTGGCAACAGGCCAAGCTTCAGCAAAACAGAACCAATGCCCAAAATCATGTAATGCATAAGTGTGATGTATTGCTAGAGCACGCCCTTGATGCTAATAGGGAGTGTTGAGATTTTGTGTATTTGGGGTAGCATCAGTTGTGCTCTAGCTCCCAAAATTTTTGGAGGGACTAGAGTTCACCTGATCTACAAGATCCAGAAATAGATTTGGGAAATTTCATCTAGTTTAGGATATATTAAATCAATTAATTATTTTAATGTATTTCCTAAGTTAAAACGTAGGGAACTTAAATAATTAAAGTGAATTTAATTAAACATGTGATGAAATTGTCTTAAGTCACACGTATCAAGCTTTATTTTAATCTTAGCCATTGATTCAATATCTGATCATGGTCATTTATTTGTCAATGAGAAAAGTATAAAGGAAAGTCTTGGGGTCATTTTTAAAGACACACAGAGGCATAGCACTAAAGCTAAGCTGAAATTATAAGGCAGGGTTTGCTAAGAATACTCAGAAGTGTTCCAGCTATAGAGAGGGGAATTTATACCAAGGGGATGATTTGATCTTGGGGTCTAGAATACACAAGAGGCAGAGATCAGCTCAAGGACAGTGTAGAGGAAGGTAGCAGGAGTAGCAGCAAGGACAGTGCAGTCTCTCCAAGGACAGTGTGATTTTCAGCAGGAAACCCTTAGGGGTTACGCAGAGACCCTTCAGGAGCAGCGTAGTGACTACGTCACCCAGTCTAGGGTAATGAAATCGCTTCTAGAGTAGCGCTGAGGGTTTGGAGGACTTCCAAGGCTAACGCAGAGGCTTTCAGGGGATTCAGAGGCTGACGCGGAGCCTTTCAGGGATAGTGATAGGGTTTTTAGGCCCTAATCTTGGCTGAGTTCTATAAATCTTGTTTGAGGGTGTGTATCAGTCATTATTTTGGCCCTATATCAGCCAGTGAGCTGTAGATCTAGCATTATCTCTATTGGGTTTTCCATATTTGGAACCTAGATTTGTGTATTCATAAATATTCTTAATAATAGAACCCTCCAGCAGCCAGAGACCGGTTTTCCCACATTGGGTTTTTTCAAGGACTATTTGTCCAGAAATAACTGTCACTTTGTTAATGTGTGCATGTGCTTATTCTAGATTTGAATTGGTAGAAATCTATTATGTGTTTTTCTTCGATTTTAACTTGAATTTATTCATTTAATAGCTTCTCTAAGTAGGAGGAGCTTAACCGTATTAACAGTAATAATTTTTGCATAAGATATAAGATTCAGAAATTTCTACATTATCTGTGACGAGGATCACTACACCACAGAGTGCCCACATTAGGTCGAGGTATCCAAATTTGTCAAAGGTTCACCCACACCCGTTTTCCTTAAATATCCTTTTCCATCACAAGACAACAAAATGATCGGATCTTCTTCCAATTCATTGGTGAATATCCTGGTGATGTCCCAGGTCATGGTTACCACACGATCTCAAGACTATGGATCAAAGAGTCTTATAACTGAAAAGGGAATTGAATCATATATTCAACCTCCAGTATCAACTCCTCATGTTTTTGAACCATTACACATCGAGAAACCTAATCCTGATTTAGTGATTAAGCTGCCTGCCAAAGGTGTACTTCAAACATTGGCGTTCAATACACATGTGAGAGCCGCTCAGAATTACAATATTGTTGAATATTTGGCCATATCCCCTTCAACAATGTCAGCCCTTGAGGTGTTGAAATATTTTCCATATCAGAGGAAATTATTTTTATCAGCTATAGGAGTGATTGATCCTCAAGATTCTAATCTCATTTTCATTGATCTTGAGAAATTTTCACCTATACTCCAAACCAAATGGCTTTTCAAATTCCAGTTTTAGTTAAATATATGCGATTTTTTAGCACAATAATTGATGTGGGAGAAGTTATGTGCATTATGTCCTTAGCTTGTTGGAAAACCCTTGGTTCTCCACAAATAAATCAGTCACACGTGATTCTAAAAGCCTTTGATGGAATAGGTTTTCGCCCATTTGGAATACTCCAGGATCTGCCTATAGAAGTAGAAGGAAAAATTGTAATGCTTGAGGTGGAATTTGTTGATGCCCCTCTTGAATACAACATTCTTCAAGGTCGAAGTTGGTCTTATGCTATGACCATTTTGGTTTCATCAGTCTTTCGAATGATCATGTTTCCTCATCAAGGAAATATTTTTAAAATCAATTAGTTGTCTTACTTCGCTTCAAACCCTACCTCTACAGATAGTATCCAACATGTCAAAAAAAAAATTATTCCTTATGAAGATGTTGGGGTAAGACTAGTTAAATATTCCTCTCTTATGGGAACTTTCTCTATACCTCCTCCTAATGTACCTCGAACTATTTCCAATATCAATATGATTAAATCAAGCACAATTCCATTTGATGACACATGGAATGTTCCTTTAGAATCTGAATTGGAGTCTTATGGCGACGAGATGCCTTTAAGTCCATATAAATCGGAATATGTAGCGCTACAATAGCTTTATGACATTTCATCAACTAATACTGATCAAATGAATGTGGTCAGTAAAGAGTCTTCTTCTTTATCAATCTCAGCCATGACATCATTTTCTGATCCTTTTCAACAAATGTTTTCAACTTATGAAAATATCCGAGAAATCTTATCATTGGATGAATTACCATGGGATGATCTTCATCATCGATCTTCTTTTTTACCTGGCCTCGATAGACTTAAAAATGAATTTTAATCCATTTTTTCAATTGATTTTGTCGAGGAACCTCAAAATCCTATGTCCATTCTTCATTCGGATTCTGAGACAAATTTAGGAAATTTCTGCTATAATTCCCATTGACATACCAATCAAACCTGGGATAACTAAAAACATTCATATAGGTTCTTCTTGCTTAATTGAAGGGATCAATTTGTACAAATCCTTATTTCAGTAATTCTGAGACATTTTTGCCTGGTCTTATGAAGAAATTCCAAGTATGGATCCTAATATTGTGATTCACGAAATTAAGACATACCCGGATGCTAAACCTATTAGGCAAATATTACGTCTGATACATCCGTGAAAAGCTACTGCTATTAAATCTAAAGTTGAAAAACTACTTCGTGCAGGATTTATTTATCCTATTCCTCTAAAGGATTGGGTATCTAATATACTTTCAGTAACCAAGAAATAAGGAACTATTAGAGTATGTTTCGATTATAGGGATATTAATAAGGCATGTGCTAAATAAAATTATCGTACCCCTTATATCGACCAAATTGTTAATGATTGTGCCGGAAATGAAATATTTTCGTTCATGGATGGATTTTCTTGTTACAATCAAATAAACATACTCCCTGATGATCAGCCCAAGATAGCATTTATATGTCCATGAAGAAAATTTGCATCCTGTAAATTACCTTGTCGACTAAAAAATGTTGGTGCAAATTTTCAAAGAGCTATGTCTTACGCATTTCACGATATCAAACACATTGTGCATCCCTACTTGGATGACTTACCTACTCATTCTTTACGCAGACAAGATCATCCTACACATTTACGTGCCATCTTTATGTGATGTAGGCATTACAACACTTATTTGAATCCACACAAATGTGTATTTTGTGTACAATCGGGATGTTTACTTGGGTTCATTGTTTCAAAAGAAGGCATTCGTGTCGACCCATTTAAGGTTAAGGCCATTGTTAATTTACATCCTCCTTCCACTCTTCACCAACTCTAGAGTTTGCAAGGGACAGAAAAATTTCTATGTTTTTTTATCATGAACTATGTGGAGTTAACTAAAGGTTTCACTCGGTTATTAAAATAGGATGTTCCATTTATCTGGGACAAGCTTACCGATAAAGCTTTTGATGCACTCAAACATGTGTTGACCCATGCACCTTTGTTTCATCCACTTGATTATCACTGAGATTACTTTTTATATTTAGTTGTGTTTGATTCCACGATTGGAATGCTTTTAGTTTAGGAATATGACTCCAAAAACGAACATGTGATTTATTATCTAAGTCGAAATCTCACCCCGACAGAGATCAAGTATTTGCATGTGGAAAAATTGGCTTTGGAAGCCATTCAAGATATCCAACGATTCTGTCATTACATATTGTTACGTAAACCATAGTGATATCTAATTGCAACCCTATGATGTACATTTTGACGAAATATTTTCTTGAGGGAAAATACTCTAAATGGATAGTAATCCTACAAGAGTTTTATTTGGAGTTCAAGAAATCCAATTCTAAGAAATCATTGATTTTTGCTGAACTTATGTGTGATTTTCCTTATATTGAATTAGAAATAGTGGAAGAGAACCATATTTCCAATGAATCTCTATTTCTAATTAGTACATTAGATCCTTGGTATCAAGATATCATTATATATCTTCAAACCCAAACCTTTCGATCAGACCTTTCACGATCTAATCGACATAGAATACGATACCAATCTCAACAATACAATATTGTTGGCGACACTCTTTATCGTCGTGGTGTTGATTTTGTTTTTCGACGTTGTATAACTCACGAAGAAGCCAAAATGGTCTTAAATGACTACCATTCTAGAGTATGCGGTGGTCATATGTATGGTTTTTCCACTGCCCAAAATATATTGCACGCTGGCTATTTATGTCCATCACTATTCAAAGATTGTATTCTTACGGTTAGAAAATGCCACAATTGCCAAAAAATTTATCGAAATATGTGTGCACCTCCAACTCCTCTTCACCCAATCATTGTTGTCAGTCCCTTTGCAAAATGGGGAATTGATTTCATCACATGTAACCCTCACTCGGTCAGGGGGCAAGGTTATATTATTCTCATTTTATATTACTTTACCAAATGGGCTGAGGCGAAGCCTACATTCACGGTTGATGGAAAAACTGCAGCTATTTTCATATTCAATTACGTGATTGCTAGGTTTGTTGTCCCTCAAGTTATCATTACGGTCCATGGTAGCTACTTTCGAAACATTATGATGACCAAAATTTCTGCTCAACTTGGCCTACACCATGATAATTCTGCACCATATTACGCACAGGCCAATGGCCAAGTTGAGGTCGTCAACAAGGTTTTAACCAACATGATTAAACGGATTGTAGGAAGTCATAAAACGAATTGGCATACCATGATTTTTATGCATTGTGGGCATACCATACCTCTGCAAAAACATCCACATGGCTTACTCCTTTTCAACTCGTTTACGGTTTGGAAGTTTTGTTACCCATTGAATGTGAAATCTCGTCACTCAAATTAGCCATCGAGTTATTACCAACTACCTCTAAAGAGGAAAAACTTTTCTTATACCTAGCACAATTATATGATACTCGTCGCACCGTTGCATTAGTTTTTGAAGCTCATAAAAAACGTGTTAAAGCTGGATATGATCAAAGTGTTAACCCTTGTATCTATTCGGAAGGTGACATAGTTTTAGTATATGATCACGATCACGACAAACTAGGCGCTGGTAAATTTGAACCAATGTGGCATGGTCCTTATATTGTTAAGTGTGTTCTTGCAAAAGGGGCCTATGAGTTCGGTAATTATGATGACATCTCTTTAGATAAACCCAGAAATGGCCTTTATCTCAAGAGATATTATGCATGATTTTTCGTGTGAAGATATTCTTTGTACATTAGTTACATTTTAGAACCAGTGTGCCTTAGATTAGTTATTTTTCTTAACATGTTTTCACTACTTTTTCTGCTTATCGTGATTACTCTTGATACTGTAGATGTCGACGTTCCTTCAGACTTACATTGGCTTTGCTGACGGCGCCTGTCGTAGTACCAATGAGTTACTTTATATTCATGGGATTTTCCTCAGTCAAACAACAAACAATATTGCAGAATATAGCACAGTCATTGAGCTATTATCTGATTCCATTTCATTTGGCATTTGACGTTTGATTATTAGGTTAGATTCACAACTCATTATATTACATTTAAACGGTGTTTATGCTATCAGAAATTCACCTTTTTTAAGAATTATTTAAGGGTTCGTCTCTTAGAAAGACAATTTTATTACCTTCAATATCAACACATTTCAAGAAATTTAAACACATTGGTTAATGAAATAGCTAATAAAGTTTTAAATAGACACTTTCAGCATTAAAATTAAAATAAAATAATATTCAATCTATATTGAGCAAGATACTCAAAGATTGAAATTAGTAAAATCATTAAGTCAAAATAGTTGTGTGTCAAAAAATATTACATTGTTTGTGATCATAGGTTTCAAACACCTTATGATATAAAGATACGGATACAAAAAAAAAATGCCAATCTAGATCGACCATCAGCTATCATGATGATGATCATGGTAGTAGAGTATAGTGTGCGCCACTCTGCGCAGATATCGCCTGAATGGACCTAGAACCCCAATCACATATCTCTGGAGCCTGAGAGGCAGATCATCTGTCCTAGTCTCTGGGATGTCAATAGTCAACCTCTCTAGGTTATGTTATAGCTCTGCAAGGGCCTCTACAGCATCGATCAGTGGTGGAACTTTTGTTATAGTTTTTGTGTCTCTTCTGTCAAAAGTACGAAGCACCGATGGTCGTGTCGGGCCAAAATCTACATTTTAATAATTTTATCAATATTGGACGATAAAAAATCAAATAAAAATTAGATTAAAAAAAAAAAAAACTTAAAATGAGATCTTTTACCTGATGCATCCCACTATGTTCCTGGTGGAAGTGATGTGTCAGGGTCACCCCTGAAATCTACCCCTACATAAGGAAAATCCTCAATCATGAAGATTTGGCTCTTGAGCGATATAAAAAACTGAGGGGTATATCGAACCACAGGACCACCATCGCCACCATGGCGAGCCATTAATGAAACTCATCATAACATGTGTGGTTCCCTCAGTCTCATCAGATCCACTAATGACTGTTGAGGTGCCAGGAGTGGAATCCTCTCCAAAGAGAAAGATATAAGAATGGCTCCATAGCCAAAGTTCTTCAAATTCCTATTCTTTTCTCTTGTTATAAGTTGGCCTTTCATGTTGACCAACACTCCTTCACACTAGTTGAAAATTTTCCCTCGGAACACTCAACAGCAGTCTGCATTTGTGCTTTGGTAGCCACATGTGGATTTGCACTGCCACACAATTGGGTAACTATAAAAGCAATGATATTAAGGTATAGTTGCTCGATGGTTTTTATGTCGATGCTACCATCCTTCAGTTGTGAATCTTGGGTGAAATATTGCTCCATATAAGATGCAGTGGGAAGTCCCCATGGTCTTGTCCCAAATAAGGAAATATCTCTTCCTCTGCGGTGTAATACAGTGAGAAAATAAATATCCTCTATCTCAATCACAAGCCTGTGATCCCCAATGATGAAGCACTTCTTCTAGACATCCCAGACATTGATTAGCCATGTCATAAGTTCCACCTGTGCTTTCATTCCTTGTATTGCCCAGAATTTATACAAACAAAAATTATTCAGCACACGAAGCATTGTTGGGTTATCCATGGCTTCATTATCATGTAGCTCATGCTCTCTTTCTCTCCACTCTAGCATATTTTCCTGCCTGCAACCAATCATTTAGGAATATTAGAAAACATTAGAGAGAATTTGGAGAATTTTTTATGGGTAGAAATGTAGTTTTGAAAACCCCACGGCGCTTGCGCGGTTTTATTCATAAAAAGTGTGTTTTTGCGCATGACGTATGTATAAAAACTATGGCGGACCGACGATTTTTATATTAAAAAATCATCGAGGTGCACGGGTTCTGCCACGAACACCTATGCACCCCCTAGGGTCGATTCCAAAACCTTGTTTCCTCCTAAAAAATGACCTAAAAACTTAAATTGAAAAACTAAACAGATGAAAAGCAAGATAATGAAGAGATGAAATACCTGGAACTGGAGATTTTTGAAATGGCTTACTGGCTTTCCCAAAATCCGCTTCGGAAGGTTTATGGTAAAAACTCTTTTTCTCTGCTCTGAAAATCAAAAGGTAAAAATGAATTGTTTTGACCACTCTTTATAGGTTTTAATGAACAAAATAATATTATTTTGTTTATTTTTACCTTTATAAGTTTAATTTTGAATGTTTTTTCCATGATTAAGAGTAGATGATTATAATTTTTTGAGTTTTTGTGCAGGGAACAAGTAGTGTCTAAAAACGAACCATTTTGACAATGACTAGACTTTGATCACTTTTTTGGGCTCTCGAAAAAATTGAAAATTTGAAACCCTGGAGTCCTCTTTTAAGCCTTTTTCAGACTCTCTAAACATTAAAATATCTCTGAGGACTTGAATATTTGAACTATTTAAAATAAATGAACAGTCGTCTATTCAGTATAAGTTTACCCCTTTTCCAAACTGAACTAGACTATCTACGAAAAAGGTATACATTGACTAAGCATGGTCAACAGAGTTCTCTCCTGCATTATTTTATCCTTTTTCAAGTTTGAGAGACTAAATTTATGAAAAATAACACTACGGATTTTACTTTGTTTTTATTCTAACTCCCTAAAACTGAAAAACACTGAGTTAATCCTATGTTAGACTCATTAAAACTAAACAGTGCAGGACTTTTCGATTACAAAAGGACTGAACCACTGCTTCTTAGGGTTCATTAAAAATACTGATATGGACTCATCTGAAGGATGAGCTTACATGACAAGAAAATTTTATCCTCCTCAAGCTTGACAAAAATAAAGAGGTACTTGCCAGTAATGGTGGGGGGGAAGTGACAAAAAGAATCCATCTTTTATACTTGTTTTTAAAAGCAGCATGTTGCTCTTCAACACAACACTTTGTCGCACTCATGTCTGGGTTGGGTAATCCTTTTGTCTTACAGTTAATCAAACCTCATTGAAAGTCTTTAGCAGGTTATGAGTATTATCTTTAATTCAAATGCAGCCAAGTCATTTACAGTGGTGTTATGTGTTCAAGATAAAGTACAACTTCAAATTCACCATTCATTGCAAACATTTGTTGACCATCCCTGAATTAATCCTTGAAAAACATTTCTTCAAAACTAGACCTAATGGTTTCGTGTCGTAGGCCCTCCTGTGATAGATCACTTTCTATCGACATCAACTCATTATCTAGAAAATTGGTTTAGAATCCTATCAGTACCTTGGAATCTGCATGCCCTAATAGCAGGTTTCTCGCCTTCGATGACAGGTTGTCATCATTGACCTTCAATCGAAAGATTCTATAAGTGTTCGACTGTAAATCATTCATTCACACTTCATAGATTGTACTGAAGTACTTTGAGAGCCATTTCCATTATTGGTGGTTCTCTCACACTTGTTAACATTTTTCTTTATTAACCGGTAATCAAGTGGTTTCTACCATGTTCAACTTCGAAACAATCAATCGCATGGATATATTCGTACTAGTTCGAGAAGCGAAAATCAAGACCCTGGATCTAGTTTCAACCATCCAGGCTGCGAGGAGTTATTTATTTGTGATAAATTAGACTTCTTCATAACATATGGTTGTGCCCATACTGTGTTTAATTTTTATGTAATACTAAAGTCATATATGTACCAGAACATTTATTTATTTTTTCTCTGAGTATAGGAATGCCTACCTCAGTGATGATTATATATTTTTTCATTGAATGTTTCTTACAGTTTTTCGACCAGTGTCTCCAATCCAATCCTTGGAATGATAAAGCGCTTCACTCTCTCGAAAAAATTTCTCAGACTTCGCACTTTAGGGGGGAATTTGTTACACGTCATTTTGTCACCATGAAATTTGACTGTCATTATGGATCTATCACCAGCCATATCCATGATTCCTTAGAAGTCAAAAACATTCATGTTCCTAAACCAAGTCTTGGAAACTGGAAAAAAGCTTTTTAAAACCTTCAAAAATTTACTTGCGCACTTTTTGTGACCATTCCTGCACATGCATTGATACTTCTTCTATTAGCTATGGCGATCACCACTCTATTCACTAATAAAAATTGTGCACCCCCATAAAAGAAAGTAAACACGAAAAAATGACTTTTATAAGCCTAGTTGGGTGAATATTCGCCCAACTGGAAAACTCTAGAGTCACACCAGTTCGAGTTATATCCCTCGATTCATGGAGTTTATCCCTTGGCTAAAGTAACACTAATCCCTTCATTGGAGGATCTTATCCCTCTCTTGATGGATCTGAAACCTCCTCAATCTCTCTATAAATTGAGTTGAAGTTTCAGGTTTGAGGTAGTTGGTAGAAACTGAGATACTACGTTGGTATGAGCTAATTGTACATTGAACATCACACATTTCTACACAAGACTTCATGTTAGTCATTTTAGAGGGGAAGGCTTGTCAAACCAAGGATATGATTGCGCAGACATATGGGAGAAATTTGTACAACATCAAGGCTCGGGTTTTAAGATTTCTTTTTTTTATTATTGATAATACATGTGAATCTCTTTTTCTCATTGTCTTCTTGCTGCATTCATTGAAGCAATGTCAATACTTAGTCTCCTTGATAATTGAGTTGAACTGGTATTTTTTATTACTATATATTGCAGGTGTTTTGATCCTTTGCATCATTTTTTTTAATTTTAGGTTCTTCTCAGCATTGAAGGATTGCTTTGGAGTGAAATGAAAAAGGCTACATCAAACGTGTCGTTGAAAGGTAGGATCATAACCTCCTCATTTCTAAGTTATAATAATCTGATAGTTTAGAGAAATATGTATTCAAATGGTTGTTCGTTTCTAGTTACCTGTTGGGGTACTAGGGAGATCACTCTTGTCCGCAAGAGAGATTAATCCAGAAAGAAAAGAAAAAAAAATTCAACTTGAGAGTATCATGATCTGGCATTATGAATACCTCCCTAGTTAAGAGGGAGTGTTGAAAATGTAACTAGCGTCAGTCTTCATAGTGTAATAAAATGTAAATATTATCATATTTATTCGTTATTATTATTGTTTTGTTTTGTTCAAAGCATGTTCTTCATGCTTATAGAGTTAAAATATTAAAAATGAAAAATGTATTTGATTCAAGTTCCATTTGGATTTTTGTAAGAAAAAAATTTCAAATTTTATATTGATTCATAGTCCACCAAAATTTTCAAGTCGTCCATTCTTGGGAACAAGTCATATTGGACCTCCAAAAGCCACCTAATCAACCCCCCTAGACAAGTATATATAAGAGGCACTTTGACTCATTTGGGAGATCATCCAATTACACAACAAGAAGCACATTTGAACCATACGAAGGAGAACATAGAGTGGAATTCAAAGGACAAAAAATGTTTTGTGAACCAAAATTTCTGAACTAGACAAAATTTTGTATAGGCTAGATTTCATGTGATATTGTAGGCCCGAAATTTCAGGGGTTGAAATTTAAGGAGTTGACCAAAATTCCAAAAGTTGACAAACTGTGGGGACAGTTTTACTATCGTTGAGTTTGACATTGGAGATGACTTGGGGGAGTGTTTGACTTAGCATTTTGGTGGAAGTTTTGGTCTTGTTCTTGGTCATGCATATCTCATTTTGATTTGATTCTATAAGAGAGGAATTGTTTGGTTTTCCCCCTTGTGGGGTTTTTCCCTAGCTTGAAGCCTAATTTTTGTGTCTCTTGTCTCTTTATTTCCTAGAAGATTGAATTTTTTGAATAATTTCTTGATGAAGAATACATTAACAAATAATAAAGAACCCTAAGCATTAAAAATTAATTATCAAGTAGAGAAATCAATCCTAGTTACATTACACTTGATTTCTCAACATGGTATCATATCTATGGTGAAGATAGGAGCACTAATGAAGGAGTTACAGTATAGGAAAGAATGTTTTGGGCATCCAAATCCAAGAGAGAAACATATCCAAACCTGTGGTGATACTCTTTGAGCAGTATAAACCTGTGGTGGTGTTTGTGAATAATATGATTCTATGGAAGTGACCTGAATTGACTTTGGTGTGATAGAAGATCAAAATTATCTGTGACAGTGAATACCATAAATATATGTGATATTAGATCTGAATTTTCTATGGTATGACAGAGATACGAATTGGGACGAAGAATATAAATCTAAGGCATTGTTCATATGATCAATGCAAAGGTTTTGTGACAATTCTCTATGAAATTTGAGCTTACTATAGTACTGTAATATGTGAATTTCTCTATGACACATGATGGTATATGAAAATCTATGTGGTACACTTTTCTATGGTCAATAATTTATCTATATATGACATGACATCACTATAGAATCTAGACCACCTATTGCAACTTACTGAGGTAAAATATCGAGACTTTGTTTTTTATCTCTATGACATAACAAATTTGATGATGAATCAAGGTATGTTCATATATCTCCTTAAAAGAAGAACTATGATTCGAATAAATCCAAAGTATGTGGAAACATATCAAGGTTAATCTCTATAATATTCAAGTGACACATGAATTTGTTTAAGCATGGAATAAATCACTCTATGAAATAGTAAGTCAAAACTCTATAATAAAACAATAACACTTCAAGGATTGAACAAGGTATGGAAAAGAGGATCTCTCATAATCCATATAAGACACAAGTTGTAAAGGCATATAAGTTCTCTTTGAAACAAGGCATCTGAATTAAAGTTGTGGCATATCGATCATATCTCTGTGATATCTGAAGTTTACTATGACATATGAGCATTATATATCAAAGGCATCCAAGTAATCTCATGTGGTTATATTATTCTCCTATATAAAGAATTATATTCATGAAAGAAATCAAAAGTATGAAAATTTTGTGGTGGCATCCAAATATTATATTTAAAAATAAATATGAGCCTTCTATGGTACTATGGTGACACTGTAAAAACTAGACCTTTGAGAGGAAAAGTAGACCTTTGGTGACACTAGTGTTGTCTAGGTGAAAGAACCATTTTACAACTATGTGGCTGCATGTTTTAAGCATAAAAAAGTGTGTGGTATATCTCCAAGAAATGTAACAGTACAAAATATAGTTTTGAGGAATTTCTATTTGTAGTCTATGGAAGGAACTAAAAAATTTTGAAGTGGTTGAATCACTGAAATCTATATATGAGATATTTATATGTGAAAATAAGAGACGAATAAGTAATGTTATATCTGCTTATAGAAAGGAATGTAACAATGAATATGAAGCCATATGAAACTCATCTCTATGACACAAATAGGTGAAGCAACCATACTGCCAATAATTCCTTCCTATACATATAAGGACTATTTACATCAAGAAAGCCGACCTATCTAATACATTGAAGTCTGCAAGATATTAAGCTCTATGCTAGATGAAGTTGATACATATCAAAAAAAAGTATAAAAGGGATCAAATCTGTACAAGGATGGATAAGGTAAGATTTAAAGAGGTAAGTATAATCTTTTTTCATGTGCAATCAGCTACCTGCAGTGATAATTATCTCTTGAAAGGTAGTAATTCACTATTAAAGGGGCCTGTGTAGATATATTTTAGAGATCATTGATATGATAGAATTTGAAGTCATTCCTTGCTTATAAAAACTAGGATTCTCAAATTTAGGAATGAAATGTATTCCATCTCACATATAGAGATCTTTATAATGACATTTTTAGGGTTTGCAACCAACTCATCAGTATGCTTGTAGAATTTGCAATTTTTTAATGGTAGATATTAAATACTTTAAAGAGTCTAGGGTTTGTAAACCATAGAAAAAGTTAAAATTATAGAACCCTAGGAACAAAACCCTAACTAATTGTTTCTGCAATAAAAAGAAAACCTAGATCTTGAAAATTACAAGAATGGCATCATGTTGATGTGGGAACAAGTTTGATGAATAGGTCCAAGATTAAGGAGGTGACCTTCTTCAAAAGGAAAAGTACTCTATATCTCCTTAATTACTAGTATTGTTATTATATTTACACTTTTCCGCCTTGTGGGGTTTTTCCCTAGCTTGGAGCCTAATTTTTGTGTCTCTTGTCACTTTATTTTCCTGGAAGATTGAATATTTTGTATAATTCTTGATGAATAATACATTAACAAATAATAAAGAATAATTATAAATATTCACAAGTAATTATCAAGTAGAGAAATCAAGCCTAGTTACACTACACTTAATTTCTCAACATGGTATTAGAGCTATGGTAAAGACAGGATCACTAATGAAGGAGTCGGAGCATAGGAAAGAAATTTTTGGGCATTTTATCAAGAGAGAAACATATCCAAACCTTTGGTGATACCTTGTGAGCAGTCCGAAACTGTGGTAGCATTTGTGAACAATATGAATTTTTGGAAGTGATTTGAATTGATTGTAGTGTGATAGAAGATCAGAATTATATGTGAAGTGAAGACCATAACTATATGTCATAGTAGATCCGAAATTTCTATGGTATGGTAGAGATGCAATATGGGACATATTTAATACAAATCTAAGGCATTTTTCATATGATTAATGCAAAGGCTCTCTGACAATTCTCTATGATATATGAGCTTACTATAGCACTGCAATATGTGAATTTCTCTATGACGCGTGATGTTATATGAAACTCTCTATGGTACACTTTTCTATGGTCAAGAATTTATATGTCTGTTACATCACATCGTTAAAATATCTAAATTTGATGTTGCATTTTATTGATTTAAAAGTTCGATACTTTGTAGCTAATCTCTAGGACATAACAGATTCGATGGTGAATCAAGGTACTGTGACATATATCCTTGAAATAAAAACTATGATTCGAAACATGTCAAGCTTCATCTCTATAATATTCAAGTGACACGCGGATTTGTTTGAGCATGGAAGAAATCAATCTATAAAATATAAATTCAAATATATGGAATAGAACAATAACACTTCAAGGATTGAACAAGGTTTGGAAAAGAGGTTCTTTCATAATATCTCTAAGACACAAGTTGTAAAGGCATCTAAGTTCTCTCTGAAACTAGGCATCCAAATAAAAGTTGTTGCATATCTATCATATATTTGTGATATCTGAAATTTACTATGACATTCGAGCACTATATATCAAAGGAATCCAAGTAAGTTCATTTGGTTATATTTTTCTCCCATAAGAAGATGTATATTCATAAAATAAATCAAAAGTATAAAACTTGTGTGGAGGCTTCCAAATATTCTATTTCAAAATACATATGAGACTTCTATGGTATTGTTGAAGCCACGGAATTTCATTTCTACAACATGGGGGCAAACCAACCGGTTTGGACCTTTGAGCAAGTCCTTTTCTGTTTGGTTAGTGGCTCTGACTGGGGGTAAATGGACCAGTTTCCCAATAAGGATGATGAGGGTGTGTTTTGTATATATTATGCAAATGGAAAATGATTTAATCAATCATATGCATTAACTAAATATCTATTCTACTATATACCCAGGAGTATTCATTCCTTAATGCGATCTAAAAAGATACCTTTCAACAATTGGTAATGAAGATTATTCAAAAATTTGAAAGAGATGAAAATTATGTAAAAATAATTCTTTTGAAAAAATAGTTTAATCAAAAGAATTGTGAAATATCTATTACATTTATAAGTTTGATTATATATGAAATAAATAACCATAAAAAAATATCAGTATAAAGTGCATTTAACATTCACTTATGATAACAGCTTTCATATATAATACAGATAAAAATATGATTGTTAATTGAAGAACCAAAACTTAATATAACGTGTAAAAATACTATATATACGAGGTTCTACTCATTCAAACCGACAGTAGTGTTTTGCTCCTTTTCACGTTAAATAAATTCAATGATTACAACAGTGAAACTTCAGTTAAACAGCTTCAATGTCAAAAGATAACAAATTTCATTCCATTAATTCATCAAGGCATTCACAAACTTACAGAAGTGCATTATTTGAAAATGTTTTTGACAAATTTCTGGACCCTTCTCTAAATGCATGAGAAGGGTTTAAATACTAAACTAAATATGTTTAAAATAGATTATTACATAAAAAATGAAGGAGGTTTCAAACAACCTTCCTCGTAATGAGTAAACTTAAACTACTGTTACATAGTAATTTGTCACCGTCCCTGCAATCCCCCGTCCCGCACATTGGAGGGCCTTTTCCGTGACCTGTGAGCAGTGACATCACCTGAAACCACTTTCATTGCATGCCACTTGACAAGGAAAATCATTCCTCTGAAGACATTTGCCTGTGAAAAACCCTAAAAATAGACCTTTTGGCCTTGGCGCGACCAGCCAGTTCAGCCCTCACGCCAATGGGAGAAATCCACCAAAGAGGGTGCACCAACTGGCGCTCTGTCCCAGTGTATTACTCACACCAAGCTTAATAAGGATTGTTTTTTAAAAATAAATGGCAGAAGTTTGATTCCAAACAACTCCTGAACGAGTCTCTAAAATGAGTTGGGAGGTTTGTCTCCGAATCTCCATGTAGGGGAAGTGGTTTTCCACCTATCATGGAAGCTTCCTTGAGGATAGGGCCAATCCCACCATTGTAGGGATCCCAACTTCCCTTCCACCATCTATATAAGCTTGCCATTTTCCTTTTGCAAGCTAGAACTAAGATTTGAATCAATAGCAAGGAGACCATCGCCAGATAGCCTCTGAGAGCCAAGCCGAAGAGAGAGAGCTTTGTCCCATTCCCGACGATCTTCATTGAGACGTGCTCCGTTGTCGACTCGCTGAAGGAAGATCCAACGTCAGAGCTCAGGTTGTTTCTTTCTTTCATTGTCACTAATAATAAATGACTTTGATTATGGTTCCATTCATATGTTCATGTCTTATGTTATGAATTATATCTTCTTTGACTGATATATGGTTACATGTTTTAGGTTTTACGTTGTATGTTGTTGTTTCTTTGTGTGCGTGCAGGTGTTCGAACGTGCTAAGTGGGAGGATTGTGATCTTCCAAAGCGAAGGACGGGAACGCCATATTTTCTATAAACAACAATAGTGTGGGACTTAAGGTAGGCTTATTGTCACATCTTGGTCTTTTGTAACTAGGAACCTACATCTTAGCATGACTTGATAGTTGCTAGACCCGATCTGGGCTAGTAGGGATCACCTCTATCTGCAGAGGGGATTTACCTCTCCAACAAAATGGCGACTCTGCTGGGAAACATTGATTGGAGTTTGTCTTGTCTTATCAGTTGATTTTTGTCTTTGTCTGCTTGATCATCTCTTCTGGTTTGCCTTTTTCTGGTGTTAAACCTCTATTTAGCCTCACCATACCTGATCTACTCCATGTTTTCTCTTTTTTATTTTTGTCATTAGTAAGCTCAGCTAGCGCGTTTTTTGACCTGACAGTCACGCCAACTGGTGCTTGTTACTGGTTAGGCCCCTGCGCCAATCCTGTTCTGACACTAGATACAGCCAGACAGTCGCACCAATCCTGTGTGGTGCTAGGGTTTGCTTGTTTCTGAGCATTCTGAGCTTGATTTGTGGTTTTGGTGTCATTTTTTCGACTGCCTGAGTGCTTTGAAGTCCTGATTGACTGAATTTAACCTCCATCCTCCAGTTGTTTACCCTCTACTATCGGTTTTACATTCTAGCCCTAGGACATCTAGGTGATATGGTGTGCTGAGCCTCCCATAGGAGTTTTTGGTTTTTATTTGTTCAGTCAACTTTTTTTTGCTTCCTTGCATTTGTTTGGTGGTTTTCCATTGTGTTATTGCATTATTTGAGTGATCATTCTCTTTCTCATTCAAGTTTCGCTTTGTCTCATTTCGAGCCTAGATTACATGGTTTGTATGAGTCTTTGGGATTCCTCTTTGGTTTGAGGGATTTCTCCATCAGTTTGAGGTCTGATTGTGTATTTTGTATTGAGTGAACTTGCTTGCTTTCACTCTTTCTCTATCATTTCTCGAATTGGTCTTTTCATTAGTTTTCATTTTGTTTAGTGCATTTTTCTCTTAAAACATTGAAAATACAAAAACAAGTCTGTTTCTTTTGATCAGTTAGTGTAAATTGAAAACTTTTCTGTGTTATTAGTGTTATATAACTCTAAAGAAAAAGCTTTTAGTTTCATTAGCGTGCATTAGAGACATTAGTGGTTGTTTTGTGATCATTTTGTTATTGTTTGAAAATCTCTCAACCTTCTCGTAGTTAGTTATTCATCGAACAAAGTGACATATTGTGGCATGTAGTGTGCATTTAAGAGGATTTTTGAGACATAACATTCAGTAGGGCCTGAAATTGAAACATAATTGAAGATCAACTCTAAAATTTATTCAATTTACCTTAAGGCAGCATTGAAACATTAACGAAATATTTAGAGGTCAAGGCTAGTGACATGTTCCGGCGTCGTTAAACCTAGTAGCTGTCATTCGCCTCTTGCCTTTAGACAGCACTAGTACGGACTTGTGCTCCCCATACTGTCACATATATAAAGGGATACCCCACTAGGTTGCTACCCTTTATCCGTAGGAAGCCGATTCTGCCACCTTATACCCGTGATACACCGGACACAGCATTCGGGGAGATTGCCTTCATGTATGTCAAGTCCTTGGTTGATTTCTCTTTCATTTTTGAACCAAGGTGTATATTGCAGTTCACGGATATCTGGTACACCCTTTTGCCTAGAGTTCTAGAGTAGTCATTTTGATCTTTTCTGACTCATTAAATTTGAAAGTATCATCAAGCGCTTGTCCTTTCACGCTTGTTTCCAAATTGAAAGAGATAGAGTAACCTTTTTCCATTTATTGACTCTTAAAACATGAAACGGTAAAGTTTCTAAGTTTCAATGTGGTAAAATTAATCACCTACGATCACACGCCCTTTTAGAGTTTGCTTGTTGGTCATTTTATTATGTGCCTTGGTTTTTTCCCATGTGATTTTGTTTGATCTCTCCCTCTTTTCATTACTGTCACAGTGGCGGAACCCTCAGTTTCGTCTACTAGTAGTCCTTACACAGACGATTCATCAGAGGTCTCTCAGTCCTCTGCTAAACCTCAGCAGCCTATTGTCTCTTATTTTCCCGACAGGGGACCGGTTCTATTTGAGCTTCCCTTTGGTGGACCAGTTGAGTTCAATTGGCCCTTATCCAACGCTTCGTTTGGATTTGGAGTAGGGGAATATTTCCCTCCTCTTACATCGGGATCGCCTTTTTTAGTTGTTGTTATACCTCCTAATCCTCGCCATCTTTTAGAAGATCTAGCGGCAGGGTCAGATATGGACTCATCCAGTCCTTCTCCTAGTGATGAAATCCCTACATCTGGTGAATATTACTAGTTTTTCTCAGAAAACAACCCTGAGTCATCTGTCATGTCTTCGCCTAGTCCTTTGCTTCCAGCGGGGTATCGATCCTTAAGTCAAATTGTGGCCGTTGTCGCCTCTATGGGAGTATCAACTCCATTTACGAGGCCGGTTATTCCTTCGTTAGGGATGTCTCCAAGGACACCCCTCACGTCATCTCCTCAGGTCACATCAGTACCTGTTAGGCCTACTGTCTGCGTAGCTTCATCTATGCCCACTGTTACTACTCAGTCCACAAGGACCTAGTCACTTCCCGAAGACGTTTACATAGCATTGCTATCCTGGAGAATATCTCTCCTGAGGAGTACTGGTTGTCTCTACAGCAATCGAACTCTGAGGTTGGTCAGTCCTCCCAAGATCCCAATCGTCCGTATTTTTCCCATTATGGAGCTGATGGCACCCCCGTTTATGTCTTTCCATATCAGTACGATGAGCAAGGAAATCCTCTACGTTTTCCTGCTCCAGAGGCCTATCAGTATGTTCAAGGTTTTATGTTTGCCCAGGCTGGGAAACCTTCCAACCCGCAAGGACAACCCTTCCAGGGCTAACCTTCGGGCCAGCCTGGTTATCTATATGACCCTCAAGGACAACCCTTACAGGGCCAACCTTCGGGCCAGCAGGGGTTGTTATACGGTCCGCAACGGAAGTCCTACAACCCTCAAGGAAAACCTATGCAGCCTCACCCTGTGGTCCAACCAAGGCAACCTCAAGGACCCACAGGTCAACCGGGGTACCAACCAGAATCGTTGTATGGTCCTGGAGGGAAAATCAAACCCTCTCAACCTATGGTGCAACCTCTGCAACCTTAGTTTCCTACTGGTCCGAATGTTTCATAGCCGGGATGATCTTATGGTCCTGTTATAGGTCAAACTGGTTATCAGGCACAACCTAGCCCTATTTCGCCACCAGGCCAACCGGCTCATCCAGGGCAGCCTGGAGTCCTTCATCAGCCAGGTCAACCTGTTCAGCCAGGACAACTTGTTCACCCGGGTCAACCTATTCAGCCAAGGCAGCCCGCTCAGCCAGGTCAACCTGTTCAACCAGGCCAACCTGCACATCCAGTCAACCCTACCCAACAGCCGATTTACTCTATGCCACAACTGAATCCGCCTACATGCCCAACTAATCAGGCACAGCAGGGCCCCACTTACCAACAACTGCTCAACCCTATGGCAGTTATTACCTTCAAGGTCAATCTCGACCGGTTTATAACCCGCCCCAAGGTTCGGGTTATTACCTTCAATAACCAAGCTATACCTATACTCAGCAGTCAAATCCATATAATGCTCAAATAGGGCCTACATATAATCAGGGTCCATAACCCGGTTATCAACGTCCCCCGTACACTGGTTATCAGCAACCATATCAACCTAATTATGCGGCTTATACCCCCTACGGTCAGAATCCTCTGAGACAGAACCAATGGGGGAAAATTTATGCTCAACCATGGTGGAGTACAGGCATGGGTCCTTATCGGGGACCCGGCATTCAATCCTCGGTTTCCTTTCCTTGCCACGTTGGAATTGCTGGATGTATCTAAACTGACCAATGATTCAATTCTTCACAATCCTTATTGGCCTCTGGTTCCAACCAAGGTGCCTGGTGACTGTCCTAAATTTGAGGGTAAAGCTGGAGAGGACCCCCAAGCTCACGTCATGACCTACCATCTGTGGTGTTCCTCGAACTCTTGGGTGGACGACTCAATTCGTCTATGTCTTTTCCAACGCAATCTTATCGGTGCTGCTGCTAAGTGGTACATCGAATCCCCCGCGGTATCTTTCAATATTTTAATACTCTCGCTATGGATTTTCTGATGCATTTTCAGTTACCGGTTCGTTACAAAGCCGGGACGCACCTCCTGACTTCCTTGAAGTAGGATAAAGCCACTCACATATAAGATCACATTCATGAGTGGCGACGTCGTCGTCGAATGATCAAGTTTGATATACTTGATCAGTTTCTAACACATTGGTTCACTACCTCCTTCATTAGCAAGATTGCTCAAGATATTTCTATGGGGGCATGTGTGACCGAAGAACAAGCCATCGCTCATGCCCAGTACCTTGATTTGGTGTACTCTCAGTCTGGCACGGTATATGATATTTTGACTGATGCCCCGCGGCCAAGGACCTCTAAAGCACTAGCTACCCCATCGATGGACGGTGTCATTGGTTCCGTTTCTCAAACTTCTCGGAAGTCCTCTAATGGGAAGCAGAAATCAAATTCTTCCAATAATCCTGCTCTTCCCGCCCCTCCAGATTCTGGTAAAACTGCAGAGGTCAATGTTGTTCAGGTCAATCCCGCGGAAAAGGCCTCTAAAGGAAAGAAGAAGGGTAAAGGAAAATCCAAACCTGATGCCCCAAAACTAGAGTCTTCCAAACCTCGTGCTGATGATGGTTCCCAATGTAAACCGAAGTACCCCTGCCTTATCTGCGAAGGAGACCATTATACCAAAGATTGTCCCCGACGATATGAAGTTATTAAACTTCTGAAAGGCTCTAAAGGGACTCCGGCAGTTCTCAAGGAACCCTTCCCATCTCAGCAAACCCAGATGGTCGAACAGCCTTCACCGTCTGTACCATTTGGGTCACAAGTCTTTATGATGAATGGTGTCGCACATGTCTCAATTGCTACTCGTTCGAAGGATTATATTGGATCACGCCAGGAAGCTGGGAAGGAAGTTGTTGATGGCCCACCTCCCCCACCTGTCTCTGGTCCTTTAGAAATTGAGAATCCCAGTGCTGAACCCGTTGTAAGGCCACCTTCCAAAGGTGTTCTGCGAAAATATTCCTATAATCCAAACGCCCGTGCCGCTCAGCACTATAGAATTGTTGAGGATTTGGCACAGGCGCCTTCTACAATGTCTACATTGGAAGTGATTCAAAGTTTCCCATCACAACGGAAAGCTCTGTTGTCTGCAATCGGTGGAATTGATCCCACCGATTCTAGTGTTCTCACCTTCGACCTAGAAAATTTTGTCCCCCGACTTCCGCATCAAATTGCTCTCGTTATACAAGTCGGGATCAACGGCCTCAACATCCACAGAGTCGTTGTGGACGAAGGTGCTTCCACCTATGTTATGTCATCTGCCTGTTGGAAGGCCATTGGCTCTCCAGCTCTCACGTCATCTCCCAATGCCCTAGAGGCATTTGATGGTCGGGAATCAAAACCCCTGGGTGTTCTCGAGAGTTTACTGATCATGTTACAAGGTAAGACAATCAACGTAGAAGTAGAAGTGGTCGACGCAAAGCTCAACTACAATCTTCTTCTTGGTCATAGTTGGACTCACGCCATGCTATGCATTCCGTCTACCCTCTTCTGGCTTCTGAAGTTTCCACATGAGGGAAAATATCATCACTATCGACCAATTTTCTTTCTTCACCTCATCCTCTGAGAACAACGTACCTTACGTGGATCAGATCCCCAATCCCCCTGACAGTGTAAGACCCGGTCTTTTCAAGGACCCCATCCTCATGGGTGTTTTTCCTGCGCCACCACGGCACACCGTTCAAGTTAATATGATCTCTAGGTCATACGTCCCTTGGATCATCCCTTCGCCTGAACAGGTGACCTCTTTTGGAGAATCGATGCCTTTAACTCCAGTTGAGATTAACTACTGCGAAATCGTCGCTGCATCTGATCCTCTTCCACTTGAACATGCTCCTTTGAGCATGGCTCTAGATGTATATTCTCAATCCCCTTGGCTCGGCGACACAGATTCACCTGATCCTTTAAGAGAATTCTTCCCTTTTGATGAAGCTATCGTTGAAACGATGTCTCTTGAAGATCTGTCGTGGATCGATGGACATCATCATTCCTCGTTCATGCCTAGCCTGGGGGCAATGTCTGATTGTCTCGAGTGTGATGTATCCGGTTATCCCCCTCCTGTGCCTCCTCCTTTGAGCTCGTCAGAGCATAGTTCTTCTTCTTGTGTCAAGCTCCTAAAACAATGAAACAAGCTACTACGAGGACAGTTCATTTAAGTGTGTCAACCTCGTTAAAATAATGAAACACGAGCCCGTTCAATTCAAGTTTTGTTAGATTTAGATCAAATATATTGTGTTTTGAACCTTCACTCCATTTTCTATGGACTGAAGCTTGGGGGGCATGCACCTCGAATTGAGACACCATGCTGGGGGCATGCTCGTTTTTCCTCATATCAAGCATAGTTTACATTTGTGTTTTAAGCTTGCATAAAAATAAAACTCATTTCCAAGCATAGTTTGCATGTGTGCTTTTAAGCTTGCGTAAAAATAAAATGTGATTTGTGTGGTAATGCTTTTTGTGAACTTTTCCATTAGATCGTTTGTTATGCAGATTATGTAACTAATGCATTATCTAACATTGTATTAGACATTTTCATAGCATATAGAAAAACATCATCATATGTAAAAAGCTCCATCCAGAACTATATATATATATATATATATATATGTGTGTGTGTGTGTGTGTCGGATAGTTTGCAGTGTGTGTACATCACATAAATTCAAAAAATATACATGTTTGTTTTAATAATATTCAGAGACAAAATGTCTCTCAAAAATGTGCGAATGAAAATCCCTAGATGACTAATCAGCATGGTGCTCGTGGTAGCATGTCACTGCCCGCACCAATCGCCTCAGTAAACGATGAAGGCGACTAGGCACCCCCACAGTGTGCCTCTGATAAGCCAATGGGACGTCTGCTAGCCGAGCATAATTTGGGATCCCACGCTCAATACCCTCCAAGTTCTATACTAGCTCGCTCCCCTCGCCACCCTCGCCTTGAGGGTCATATGCAAGAGGGGTCCTCTGTGCGATGGGCGACATCCCAGCGGGCCTCTCTGGGCCAACATCTGCACACACATAGAATGTTTTGTTAGAACATGCATGTATATCCAAAAAAATCATAAAATACATAAAATTAAAAAGATTCTTACCCAGCTCCTTGTCCCAGTCTTCTCCCTCCAGAAGTGGAAGATCTGGGTCTCTCGTGAAGTCAATACCAGCATAGGGCCAGTCCTCCACGACGATCAGCTATCGTCGTAGCCATACAAAGAACTCGGGCCTTCAGGACATCTGTTGGCCCCCTCCTGATCTAAGCATGAATGCTGCCCATCGAGCCATCCTTAGCTCTCTCAATGGTGGCTCGGTGACTATCGCCCCCTGGCCCTGGAAGATTGGTAGTCGTTCAAGGATGAACAATACCAGGATAGATCCGTAGCCAAACTGCTTCAGTTTGGACTTCTTTCACTTCGTCAACTATCGCTTGATGTTCATTGTTACGGCAGTGGCCCAATCAAATAGTGTCAGGTTCATGCATTCAGATGCTAGTAGGAGTTGTGTTTTAGTTGCCTCATGCGGTGCCTGCGACCCCACAGCCCGCGTAATGGTGTGGAGCACCACTCTGAGTGCCAGATCGGGGACCGTGTGGATATCAACCTTCCCACTGCCTAATCCTGTTCGTGCCCCTGGGCACACTTTTCCCATCACCATTGCCATTTTCTCACCAGATGGCCTAGTACCTGTCAAAATTGGAACTGGACCTCTGCGAGACAATCCAGTTATAAAATAAACATCTGAAACTTCGAGTTCCAATACTTGGTCCCGAAGCTTAAAATTCTCCTCATCTTCGTCCCAAATACTGATCAAATACTGCAGTAATTCAGGTTGTGCCCTCAATCATGGTGTTAGGAAGAACTTCTTCAAGCCGAAATTGTGGAGAGCGTTCATGCATGCTTCGTTCTCCATGGTAATTTCATCTTATTCACTATGTTCCCTTTCCTTCCACTCGATCACCATTGTGACTGTGTACCTGCACCCAAATAGTCATGAACACATTATTAGATCTCTGGAACACTCATAAATTCAACTGATTGGTTCACATTTTTTTAAATTTAAGCGGAAATTTAGGTTGCGCCATTGGCGCGGCTGTTTTTCTGACAGTCGCGCCAACTGGCGCGACCACTTTGCAAAAAGGAGCCAATTGGTGCGGGTTCGTGCCCGATACCCGCGCCAATTGGCCGAGCCCTAAAATTGCAAAGGTTCCCTCAGGGATCCAAAAACACAATGGAATTCCATGAAAAATGAATTAAAACAAAGCTAAGGGGAGTGCCTCTTACCTGAAGAAAACGAGGATTGAAACAATGTATTGGATCGTCCACAATCGTCGCCGCAAGTTCGCACAGGAAAAACTCACTATTTCTCTCCACAAGAGGTAAAAAGTAAAAGTAAATATGTTTTACTATTTCTGGCATATTTATAACTTTTCAAATTTAAATTAGGTTTTGAAAGTCATTTTTCCAATATTTTATTATATTTTGTCAAAAAATGGGTTTTACGGTTGCTTTTTTGTGTAGCAACAGGTTTTCATGCGACTTGAACGACGGTACGAGTTGTATTTTATACTTTTTCGGACTCAGTAAAAACACGAAAAAGTCATTCTGGAGTCATCTTTCAGCTCTTTTCTGACTCTCTAAACATGAAAAGATTGTTGAGTCGCTTGTCATTTTGACCTCGTTAAATTGGCTGCGAAACGACATCTACTCAATATACATTTACCCCTTTTTCGGGCTAAGATAGATTATTTACGAAAAAGGAATACCCTAGCCTATTGCAACTAGGAGGCTTTCTCAGACATAGTTTTCTACCTTTTCGGATCTGAGGGACTATCTAAGAAAAGGGACTACTGGAGTTTACTTTTCTGTTGTCTTTTCAAACTCTCTAAACATGAAAATACACTGAGTTCTCCCTTTGTCAGACATGTTAAACCCTGATGACATCGGATTCTGTCGCAATGATGATACCCAAGTTCCTCCTTCCTAGGGCTCGTTAAATGTACTAGGTTGGATTTTTCTGAAGGATGAACTTATATTGCAAGCATATGCTATCCCCTTCAAGCTTGTTTTCAAAAATAATTGGGGTACTCGCCAGAAATGGTGGGGAAAAATGAAACCAGTATCATCATCGTATCGGCAGTATGTCACTCTTGAACATGGCACTTGTCTGTATTCATGTTGGGTTGGGGACATCTCATCTCATTTTCCGCTTGCCTCCATGGGTTTGGGTAATCCCTTTTGACCTCTCATCTACTCTTTGCCTCGTCACCATGACCTCAGATCGTTTGATGTCAAATACTGCCAAATCTAGTGTCGTGCCGCCGATATGTTCAAGAGAAGTTGACCTCTGTGGTTTTCAACCCTCCTCTGATTCTCTACTGATTTTGATTCACAAATATTATTTTCCTTTGTCTCACGTGGATGATGTGGGAAACACTATGGCCCACCTTCGATCAAGGTTACTTCCTGTCGAATTCAGGTCATTATCTAGGAAATTGATCTAGAGACTCCCTTCAGGTACCTTGGAGCCTGCATGCCTCAATGGCAGGTTCTTCGCATTCGACGCAAGGCTTTCATCATTGGCCTTCGATCGATTGATTCTACGGGTGTTCGACGTCAGCTCACTGTTTGCATTTCGTGGATTGTACCTATAGTACCTTGAGGGCCATTTTCATTATTGGTGGTACCTCTTATGTCTGTTAACGGCTTTGATTATTGGCTGGTAATCAGACGATGTTCTTACATGTTCGACTTCAGCTCACTTATTCACATGCTTGGACTTGTACTATGTTCGGGTCGAGATGGAGCGCAAGACCTTGGGTTTTTTCTGATGGAATCTATGCTGCGGATTGTGTGGATTATCATGATTGGTTACATGACTCATTGATTGGATGGCTGCGACCATACCTGAGTCTGCTTATTGATCCTTTCTGGATGGTTGCGTCCATACCTTGGATCTTGATTATTGTATACTCTATTATGGATGGCTACACCCATACCACATATCATGTATTTGAGATATCCGTTGTACTTGTCTACGCAGGTTTTTCGACGGCAGTGTTTTCAGTTGGGCATGTTCTCGTAAATCATTTCACCCCTCTCTCTCTCTCAGGCCTCATGCTTTAGGGGGCATCTGTTACACAGTAATTTATCATCGTCCCTGCAATCCCCCGTCCCGCACATTGGAGGGCCTTTTCCGTGACCTGTGAGCAGTGACATGACCTGAAACCACTTTCATGGCATCCCCCTTTACAAGGAAAATAATTCCTCTGAAGACAGTTTCCTGTGAAAAACCCTAAAAATAGACCTTTTGGCCTTGGCACGACTAGCCAGTTCAGCCCTCGTGCCAATGGGGGAAATCCACCAAAGAGGGTGCGCAAACTGGAGCTCTGTCCCAGTGTATTACTCGTGCCAAGCTTAATAAGGATTGTTTTTTTTAAATAATGGCGGAAGTTTGATTCCAACCAACTCCTGAACGAGTCTCTAAAATGAGTTGGGAGGTTTGGCTTCGAATCTCCATGTAGGGGAAGTGGTTTTCCACCTATCATGGAAGCTTCCTTGAGGACAGGGCCAATCCCAACATTGTAGGGATCCCAACTCCCCTTCCACCATCTATATAAGCCTGCCATTTTCCCCTTGCAAGCTAGAACTAAGAGCTAAATCAGTAGCAAGGAGACTATCGCCAGATAGGCTCTGAGAGCTAAGCCGAAGAGAGAGATCTTTGTCCCATTCTCGATGAGCTTCATTGAGACGTGCTCCGCTGTCGACCCGCCGAAGGAAGATCCAGCATCAGAGCTCAGGTTGTTTCTTTCTTTCGTTGTCATTAATAATAAATGACTTTGATTATGGTTCCATTCATATGGTCATGTCTTATGTTATGAATTATATCTTATCTGACTGATATATGGTTACATGTTTTAGGTTTTACATTGTATGTTGTTTCTTCGTGTGCGTGCAGGTGTTCGAACATGCTAAGCGGGAGGATTGTGATCTTCCAAAGCAAAGGATAGGAATGCCATCTTTTCTATAAACGAAAATAGTGTGGGACTTAAGGTAGGATTCTTGTCACATCTTAGTCTTTTGTAACTAGGAACCAGCGTCTTAGAGTGACCTGATTGTTGCTAGACCCGATCTGGGCTAGTATGGATCGCCTCTGTCCAAGTTTATGTTTTTGGGTACATACCAAGTTTATCTCACTTTAGCTTGCCTTGGTATTCTTTCCATCCCTTTATCACTTTCATGAGGTATGTATTCCTCTTCGTAAAGCTTTGCACAAAAGATTTATCATAAATATTCTACGGCATAGGAAAATTATACATTATCTGTAAATCCTCTGCGGTGAACGAGCCAATATTCTCCAAATTAGAATTCTTGAATATTCTGTCTGCTATGTTGAGTTTTTCAATGACCCATTTTACCATATCAGTGTATGGTAATATTTCCGACCTCGTTGCTACTATGTGGAGAAACAAAAACGCAACTTCAAAGTAAGACGGGTCTGATGAAACTGCCCCATCTGTTGTTACTATTTTCACTAATTCTCTTGGTTGTTCTCCCTAAAATATTTTGTACATGGCCTCCCATGAAGAACTCCCACAATCCTTGTTGCACGTTGTGTCTGAGGACAATGGAGGCATGTATGTGTCTTGTGCAGCAGATGCTTGGGAAATTACTTTTCCTTTCTTTGTCATTCCAGTTGATCTTACTTCGTTAGGTTTTCTTGAATTCAAGTGAAACGAGTAAATTCAGATCTGAGATGAAAAGAGACAAGGTCAGAGAATAGAGTTAAGTTAACATAATCAAAATCTGGCACTCTAAATTTAAAGCAGGATTCAATTATATATCAATCTTTTGAACCTTGCACCCATTAAATTCCATTAATAACCCTTAACTCGTTCTATCAAATCTCTTACATGCCTTACGTAATATGTCTAATATAAAGATCTAAGTCATTAGATCTTATAACGGATTGATTAAATAAGAATCATTTCACGCATTTGAAAACTAAATGTTTATATCGCACGTCGCAACTTTTAGCAGATACCAATAGTACATGTTTTCGCCGTCGATGAATCTTGCAAAATGCGAGCTACACAAATCGCACATCGCAACTTATTGCATTGTATAAAACTTTTCATTTGGTTTCTTGTTGCAAAACGTGATGTTCACTAAAGACTCGCGGTATTGCGCTTTATAGGAATTTTGGGTACTTTTTATTGTTCTTTTATTGTTTTGTCGGGTCCGACTCATCGCAACTTTTTTGAAATGTTATAAGTTTGTTCTTTAAAGAAGGCGTGACGCGATTTCTATTTTAAAGGGATTTTTAATCGTTTCAAGGGGGATTTTATATAATTCCTAAAATGTTGAAGTGCATATCGCAATTTGTAAATCTCATATCTGTTTTAACTTTGTTGGCTTGTAATTTATGTGATTTGCGGTACGAGCTTTGAAATATAAGAAGAAAGGAAAACCATTTATTCCTAAAGTTTTAAGAATTATGCTAAAACGAAATCATGCTTATAAATTTCTATTTATTTTTTAAAGGGTCTGCATTTATTATTAAAATAAATGGGGGGTGTTGTATAGTACAATAATTGGTGATTCACTTGGGAGAAAAAGTTATCTCTTATTGGTTTTTTGAAATTTCTAAAACTTTTCAAAATAAAAATAGTTGCACGAATGAATTTTAATACAAATAATATCTCACTAAACAATAAAATATCACTTTCTCATAATCCATTTGATTTCCTCTTTAAAAATGAAAATATGAACATCTATATCAGTCTTTACTAGGTTCAAAAGATGAATCAAGTGGCTCGATCAGATTAGCTTTATAAATATATACTATTTTATCACAGGTAGAGCCTATGATCTAGTAGGCAATTTAAACCTTAGGCAGGGTTACCTTTTACCCAGCAATGATTCATTTTCCCATCTAGTTACTCTTACAATATTCTAAAAATAAGTTCAATTTTATATACTTTATCTCTTTTGGAACTTGTTTTTCTTTTTGTGGATATTTTATATGTATTTTTATCACTTAAAAGCCATTGTCTTGGCTTGGTAACCAAATATTGACAATACCATTCACTGGTTGTAACTAAACTGATCAAGTTGGCTCTTGATGAGACGCCTTGCCTTTTGATATAATCTAAAGTCATTACCCTGTTTTGGTAGATAGTATTGGTAATGTCAGTTTAACTATTTTCCTATGAATATGGTAAATAATCTCTTGATGAGACTTATTATCCTCTAAGATTTTTAGCATAATTTTTTAATTACTTTCTGAAAATTGAAAAGTTTGTCGGATGGGGTGAATTATTGGTCCTTTTGAGAATTGTGGATGATAATTTTACAGTTTAAGATTGCTTATCTGTAAAAAGGCCTTTAGTTAAGTTAAATATTCTTTTCTTAATTGATAGTAGAGTAACCATACTTTATAAAAGTGAGAGTTTATCAAAGAATAAATAACTTCAGTGAAATTAAAAAATTTCAGCGAAATAAAATCTATTTGATATTCGAAGTTTTTCAATTGTTTCCTTAGCAATTCATATTTCTAGAAGTGATAAATCAAAAAAGTTTCTCTAAGATGCCAAAAATAAATACCATTCAACTTTTATTTTCCTAATAAAATAAAATACAATAATATACAGGGATTAGAAGGTGTTACCTCCTATGAAAAATATTTCTTTAAAATTTTCCCATTAACAGGAAAAGAATCTCTTTTGCCTAATAGATATTGCAATAAAAACGTTGATGGGCCTATTTCTTTTATGATTTGAAAAGGTACTAGCCACAATCTTTGGAATTTGGTATGTTTACTTTTTTCCTCATGTACTTTATCCCATTTTAGGACCAGATCACCAATTTAAAATGTCTTTGGAGTGACAGAAGTTGTATCAAATGAAGATTTAACTAATTGTTGATGGTGTGTATGAGTGACTTTAGCTTTTTCTATTTCTTCTTCAAGTTTAAGAATTTTAAATTGTCTTAATTGTAAAGAAGAAGAAGGTGATTCATCAATGAATTGAACCAAGGTAAAGATAAGGAATAACTACATTAGTAGGATGAATAGCTTCTTTCCCATAAACAAGATTAAATGGAGAAATGCCAATGGAGGCCTTCTGAGTTATTTGATCTGCCCAAACAGCAAAGGTAATGATTTGTGCCAATTTCTCTGATTCTGATCAACAGTTCGTTTAATGATTCTAATAAGGTTTTTATTTGTTGATTCGGCTAAACCATATCCTTCAGGATAATAGTTAGCAAAATATTTGAGTTTAAAACCTCTTATAATAGAAAATTCTATCATAGCAACTCCTGAGAAATAATATGCAATGTCAAACATAAAAGCAGTAGTTAAACCAAATCTATTTATGATAAAATGATCAATGAACTCGATAATATTCTCATATTTGGCTACTTTTAGTGGGATTTATTCCACCCATTTAGTAAAATAATCGGTAGCTGCGAGGATTTATTTATGTTGTTTGGAAGAGTTAGGAACGATCTCACCAATTATATCTAATCCCCGTTGCTCAAATGGTTGTTCAATATTAACTGGTTGTAATGGAAAATTTGGTTTCCTTTGTCTTCCAGATGCACTTTGACAAACTTTTCATTTCCTAGAATAATCATAAGCATCTTTGAAAAGTGTTGGCCAATAATAACCAGCATGCAGGATTTTACGTGTTGTTGTATTCCCTCTGAAATTTCCTCCAGCTGGTCTATCGTGGAGTTCCTATAAAACTTTCTCTGCTTCAGTTTTCTCTAAGCACCTTAATAACACAGAATCAAAGTTTATCTTAAACAATAAATCATTGACCATTTCGTATTGCTTAGCTTTCAATATTAAAGCACGCTTTGTTTTATATTGAGACTGAGCATCGTTGAGGCTTACCTCTAACACTTGTAAATTATTACCTGAATCTGCTTCTGATGATAAATGGGATGCTCCTATTAGCATTCTGAAAAAACCTTGACCTCTAACAATTTTAGAAGGTCTAATTTCTACATCATATTCTTGTAAATCAGTAACCCAGTTAGCCCTTTTCTCTCCTATCTCTCTTTGCATCAATAATTTTCTTACTATAGAGAATGGAACTATTATCTTAGTGTGAGTTTTGAGGAGAAATGGTCTAAAATTATTTATAGCTTTGAAGACAGCAAATGCTTGTTTCTCAACGTATGAATAGTTTAGTTTTGCACCTTGCAATTTGGAACTGAAAAACGATATTGGTGCTTCAATTTGTTGGTCATTGAGTTGTGTCATAACAACAGCATAAGATGAACCTGATGAGAATGTATCTAATGTGAAAGGATTAAGAAAATTGGGAGTAGTCAAGAATGGAGCATTAATAATAGATTGTTTTATTAAATCAAATGCTTCCCTTTCATTATGTTCCCACTTGAAGACTAGATTTTTCTTAATCATTGTTTTTAAAGATAAAAATATCTGCGAAAAGTTATGCACAAATCTCTTTACAAAATTTATATGTCCAAGAAATGACTGCATGGTTTTCTTATTATGAGGGAAAGGAATCCTTTTAATCTCTTCAATTCTTTCGGGATCAATTTAAATACCCCTTTTGGACACGATGAATCCTAAAATTTTACCTTCATCTAAATCAAAATATGACTTCTTTGGGTTTAGTGAAATTCCATACTTTTTACGTCGCTCAAAGACTCGTTTTGGTTTATTCGCATGATTGGTTTCTTGTCTAGTAAAGACTGTGATGTCATCTAGATAAATAACCACTAATTTGTTAATGAGTCCTCTAAAATTTATGTCCATGGCTCTTTGGAAAGTGGCACCAACATTGATTAACCCAAATGGCATATTTTGATAGGCATAATTTCCCTACTTAGTCCTGAATGTAGTCTTTAATCTGTCATCTGGGTGTACCAGGATTTGGTTATATCCTGAAAACCCATCTAGAAAATACATAAGTTTCAAACCAGCTACAGTTTGCAGTACTTGTTCCATGGTTGGTAATGGAAAATTGTCCTTCTCACATGCTTTATTCAAATTTCTAAAATCAATACAAATCCTAAAGTCACCATTTTTCTTCTTGACAGGAACCAAATTTGATACCCATTTTGAATGTATAACTAAAAAAATGATCTTAGCTTTGAGGATTTTATTCAACTCTGTTTTGATTTGACTTTCCAGATTAGGATGAATTTTCCTCAACTTTTGTTCTATTGGTTTATCATTTGAAATCATAGGAATAGTGTGTTGAGTAACAGAAGTTTCATATGTTTTAATATCAGTAAAATCCCAAGAAAAAACACTTTTGCAGGTTCTTAATAACTTGACAAGTGATATTATTTCTTAAGAAGACAGACCAAGACCTAAATTGACATTTTTTGGTTTGTCTTTGGTTCCAATATTTACTAACTCAAATCTTAAAGCTGAACTTTGAGTTTTAGAATTAGTAACTCTCTTAAACCTATCTTTTAAATCATAAAGTTATTCTAATTTGACAACTGACTTTGGTATTGGATTTTCATCATGTTTTCCTTTATCTAAGTATCATGTTCATTTTCATATATAATTTGATCATCATAGGATCCTTCAGATGTAAGGAAATCTATGATATCAGAATCATGACTAAAGACTCTCTAATTAGTAATATTATCAAGAATAGATGGTCTAAAAATCAATTCAATAGAAAACCTCTCGGGACTAAATTATTCATATGGAATTAATTTTGATGCTACATTAGCCAATAAATCTTCACTAGCATTTTGTATTCTGGGCACAGAGGAAATATTGAAAGCTAAGAAATGAGAAGTCAATTCCTGGACTAATGACTAATAATGTTTAAGATGTCCAGAATTAAAATGGATAGTATTTCTTACTTGTTTGAAAATGATTTCTAAATCTCCCAGTACTTGCAAATATTTAATTTCAAGGTCAATTTCTTTGTACAAACCTTGAATTAGTGCTTCATATTCCGCTATATTGTTTGTGCAATCGAATTCAAGTCTGCAAGCTAGCATGGTTTTTTCTCCTTCTAGACTTATTAAAATATAGCCAGCTCCTACACCATCTTTTGATTTAGAACCATCAAAATAAAGAATTAACTATTGGTTTATTTACAAAAAATTTACACTTAGAAGTGTTTGTCTGGGAAAAATTTTCAATTTGAGAGATAACCACATTATCAAAAAAGGGTGATGGTTGGGCATTAAAGTTTCCAAGAAATGATTCTTCCGAGTAATTTCGAATAATATTATTACTAAATGCTACTAGCTCATTGAGTCCTTCAAGATCAGTAACTGTATGTTTCATGAATTTCTCACGGTCTACTCGAATTTGGTTTGGCTTTCCATTGTGGGGAAGCCACATATGTGACTAGCTCGTTGCAAAATATCCATGAAATTTCTCATACCGGTCTCTGCTCAATACTAAACCATAAAATTCAGGAATATCAACTACCAAAATATCAATTATCTGAGTAACCTTAGGGTTTGATGACAATCTAATGGAAACAGAATTTATTTCTCCTACAACCTCTACTTTTGTCCTATCAAGTTGTACTATATGAACAGGAGAACTTTGAGGGGTTATGTTTGACTTAGCACATATTGATTTCGACATGATATTAGAGGAAGCCTCTGAATCAATTAAGCAATTATGGACATTCTTATTATAGATCTCATAGGTTAAGAGAAATGGAGGAGTATGAGATATGGATCGATCAGCTATCATAATAAGGTCTATGGTATCTATTTTAGTTGAAGGTGAAGGAGTTTTATCGATATGATTAGAAGCTTGAACTACTACTGGACCAGGTAAGGCTGAAGCAAGGACTACATTCAAATCTCTAAGTAAAATATTCTGATGTTGTTTCAATTTAGTAAGTTCATGGATTGAAATGTTTGCCCTGATCTTTTTCATATCTTCTACTACATTATATTCAATGGTCTTAGATACTACCATTGTCTTTGATGTAGGTGGAACATCTGAACTAGCAGGGTTAGTCTGTGTAGCCTTAGATGTAGACTTTTTACTTACTATTTTCTCTTTAGCAGGGATTGGGTTCTTTTGTTTCTGATTAGGCTGCATTGAATCAGTGGTATTTTTTCTTCTTGTAATAACAGGTAAAGCTTCATGTTGTTCATCATTTGGTAGGATGAAATCCCACATGCCACTTATTTCAACTTCTTATTCGACTTCAGTTTCTTCTTCTTATGTTTTTTCTTCATCTGTGTCTTGATCATTCTCAGCATTAGATATGATGTTGGGCGGCTGAGAATTAGAAGACTAATTTTTTCTTGAAGGGCCTGAAAGTCTTCTTTGTACTAGAACTTTCAGCAACTTGTTTTTTGATGTCTGCCATTTCATTTGTCATAGTTTTTATCACTTTCTGAAGACCTTCTACATCAAAAGGATCTTTTGGTGGCTTCTTCTTTGGATCATCTTTGAAGGATACTTTCTTAGATTTCTTGTCTTCTTAAGAATTCTTATTTTCAAGGGCTATAATGTGTTTCCCTACAGACAAATATTCCTTCATATTTTCTGCCAATGTCGGTAACTTTGCTCTATTGAAAAAAATGGTTATGTTATATGGGAGAGAAGAAATATACCACTCAATTCGAACCTCTGCACCAGGGACTAATGTAGCAAGGATTTTATTGAGTAACTTATTAAATCTGGAATTGAAGTCTTTTATTTTCTCTCATGTTTTAGCCTTTAGATTTGATAGGTCATTGATGAGTGATGCAGTAGTTCTGTCATCTCCAAACTTAGCTAAAAACTGTTCTTCAAACATATTCCAGTTAGTTATAGAACGAGCAGGTAATGAAAAATACCAGGATCCTGTAGATCTTGTGAGAGTAGATGGAAATAGTCTGACTACACAATCTTCTTCAGTTACCTCTTTTAAATTGATGGCTAACATATAATTATGGATGTGTTCTTCAGCTGGGAGACCATCATCAGGATTGAATTTAGGTAGCCATCTTTCAGGGTATTTAGGAAGAGGGTGAAGAGGAGCAGGCAATTGTACAGCACGTGGATTGTTCCATGGATGTGCATTTGGTGGAGGTTGTTGGCCTACCATTGGACCTTGGGTGGGTATGATAAGTGAAGTTTGGATTGAAGAAGAGGCAGGCTGAGTGCTAGAACTAGTTGTAGGAGTAGTAGTTTGGGTACTGGAACTAGCTAAACTAACACTGATTGTTGGAATGGAAGTTGTTGAAATGAGTGGAAGTAATGGAGGTGAATGGGGTGGATTATTGAATAAGACGTCGTTGGTGGTTGACAATAATTCTTTCTTCTTTGTTTTCCTTCAAGAAGTATCAATACGAAATTCAAAAGGAGGGATTCATGTTTTCTGAGTTTCTGATCGAGTTAATATTCGTCTGGGTTGTAAAGAAGATGAAACACTAATTTTAGATGTTTGAGAAGTTTCAGCGTTTTCAGCAGAAATGGATACTCTCTCTAACTTTTCAATCAAAGACTGAACTTCTGGGAAATTTCGGCGAAAATATGGAGATGGTATTGGTTGAGTTTCACTAGGAGACTTAGGAGAGGGATGTTCAACTTCAGATCTTAAGGATTTAGATCTGGATAATTTTCTAGAAGTTGAAGGGCATCTGGAGGGAGAGAGACTCCTAGATTGGCTTTTAGATTGATCAGACCTTCTTTCCATTCACAATTGGCCCTCCTTCTAGCGCCAAAATGTTGAAACCTCGGAATTTCGTTGCTACAACATGGAGGAAAACCACCCGGTCCGGACCTTAGAGCAAGTCCTTTTCCGTTTGGTGTAGTGGCTCTGACTGGGGGTAAAGGGACTAGTTTCCCAATAAGGATGATGAGGGTGTGTTTTGTTTATAACATGCAAATGGAAAATGATTTAATATATCATATGCATTAGCTAAATCATTTTCCATTTGCATGTTATAAACAAAACACACCCTCATCATCCTTATTAGGAAACTGTTCCCTTTACCCCTATTCTACTATATACCTGGGAGTATTCATTCCTTAATGTGATCTAAAAAGATATATTTCAACAATTGGTAATGAAGATTATTCAAAAATTTGAAAGAGATGAAAATAATGTAAAAATAATTCTTTTGACAAAATAGTTTAATCAAAAGAATTGTGAAATATATATCGCATTTATAAGTTTGATTATATATGAAATAAATAAACATAAACCAATATCAGTACAAAAGTGCATTTAACATTCACTAATGATAACATCTTTCATATATAAGTCAGATAAAAAGATGATTGTCAATTCAAGAAGCAAAACTCAATATAACGTGTAAAAATACCATATATACGAGATTCTACTCATTCAAACAGATAGTAGTGTTCTCCTCCTCTTCGCGTTAAAGAAATTCAATGAGTACAATAGTGCAACTTCAGTTAAACAACTTCAATGTCAAAAGATAACATATTTTGTTCCATTAATTCATCAAGGCATTCACAAACTTACAAAAGTGCATTTTTTGCAAATGTTTTTGAAAAATTTCTGGACCCTTCTCTAAATGCATGAGAAATTTTTAAATACTAAACTAAATCTGTTTAAAATAGATTATTACATAAAAATTGGAGGAGGTTTCAAACAGCCTTCCTCTTAGTGAGTAAACTTAAACTAAAATCTAGGAAATAAAAATAACGACATGCTTAGGTGGGTTGATCATCTTTTTGCATTTGATCTCTGAGGTGACAAATTTCTACCATTGGCTTTAGCTGAGCTGGTTGTGTAATCCTAGATCTGACCTCGCCTTTAAATACTGCATTCGAAAGTGTTGGCAGCGATTTCTTAGTAGAATAAATTAATGACTGTAGGGTCTGGCACTCATGATATGGTTTGATCAGAAAATTCCATTAATTTTCCTGATCAAAATTATTTATCTTTTTAATAGCTTTTTCCTGTGTTTCTGTGCTTTCCATCCACTGTGCTTCTAATGGTTTAAGCTCTAGGAGAATTTCGGCTTTAGATTATTTGATAAGTTCAGATTTTAGAAGTTGTCCATTAAGAGATTTGATGATTTTATTTGTCAGATTTGCTGCCTTTGATGTTGCCTTCCCTGCCTGTCTTAACTGCATCTCCCAATATTTGAATACAATATATTTGTGAAATTTATCAATCTTGGAGAGATCAACCTTCTTTCCTTCATCAGACTCTTGCCATTATATGAACTCAGAATCTTCTTTTGGACCTTTTCACACTCTAGCCTCCTGTTAGCCACTTGTTGGATAAAAATATTGCTTGTATCACAGTATGAACTGGTAACTGAAATTTGATGACAACAATCTTCTTACTACTGCTTTAATTTTGTGTTCCATTCAAGTGCCTCTTTAATAAATTGCTCTGTTTGACGCTGATTTTTCAGTTTATCCATAGCTTCTTCTATCTGAGTTTCCTTTTCTGAAATATGTACTTGGTGTTGCAACTTTAATCTATCAAAGTCCTTTTGGAATTGTGACATCTTCATCTCCATTTGATTACCAGCATTGAGATTTTCCTATTCTAGTAATTCCTCCAAATCTTGAACTTTGTCCTCCTTTAGCCTGAGAAGAAGTTTCACTTCTTCTGCTTTGTCAATTGCATCAGTTGCATATGCTCCAGCAAAATTTTATAGTCTAGTGAGATATTTAGTAGAATTAGCAAGAGAATCCTTCCATACACCATCCACTGATTCATTGTCAAGGGCAGTCACTGATTCATCAATCCTTCTTCTCTTTCTTCTCTTGACTACAACTTTGTGACCTGGGCTGTAGAAAACATCTAATGGAGGTATTTCCTCAATTTTCAAAATGATTTCATGTGTCGGGTAGGCCGAGATAATCTCTTGATCATGATCTTTTGGTACCTATTGTAGTGGCATTGCAGTTTCCACTATATTTTGGGTCTACTCTGGAGTTTGGAAACTTGCTGATTGGTGGTGGTGTTTCCAATGCTTTGGAAAACTTCTCCCATTATTTCTGTAAATCCTTTGCTTGAGGTTTCTCTGTCTGCTAAGGTGAATTCTGATTATGTTGAACTTCTTTAGAAGATGATTCAGCTCCATTAGTTTCTCCTTCAGTTTGCATCTCAATTAATTTAATCACTTTTTCAAATATTTTCTCACGACTTTCATTCCTGCTTTCAAATTCATTATCAGAGTGATATGAACTCTTAGAGTGGTGTTGTGATTGGTCTGACTCTTGATTTGAATTTTCTTGATATTCATCTTCTGACATGTCCTTAGCCTCATCATCTAGAATAACACTAGGAGTTGGTCTTTTGACATATTCAATAAATTACAAGTCCAAAGGGAGTGTTTCTAATCTCTTGCTTCTATATGCTTGAAAAGCTTCAAAGTCTGCTTTACTGATTTTATTAGATGAAATTTTCAACACATCTGTAAACTTCTTTACACCTTCAAATAAATCATCAAATATGTCCTTCTCATTCAGGAAAGGTTTAATTTTAAGATTATTGGTAAACTTCTAAACCACATTATTAAGATCATATGGTCTCTTTTGCATTAAAGCCATCTTCAATGAAGTGATATTTTAAATCTCTTTAGCTGCATGACCAATGTAAAAAAGGGAAAAAGTGCCACACTGTACTGGGAAAGTAGGCCAGATAGCTTTTTTGGAATCTCTGTGTTGTTTGGTCACACCGCTGACTAAAGTTTGATAAGAAATTTCTCTGGCTAAAAGATTATTAGGGACATAATAAGGCAAAACATCGGGGTAAGAATAACTCCCAAAAACTCTGATATACGTGAAATTTTCTTCATCAAACCATCTAGCAACTGGTAGAATATATGTGCTAGCTTCTTTAGAAATCTTAGGGGATCTTTCATTAAATATGGTCTGATGGATGGGAAACATAACTCCATTACAAATTTTATAGAAATGCAGATGAAACTCAGATTCCCGCAGTTCTTTATGGTAAATATGAATTGGAGTGGGGCCCTGGCTTGTCCATTTCCATCCCATGATAAGAAAGATTCAACAAAAGTAAATTGCATCCATGATGTAAGCACTCATATAGAAGGGAGATATTGTCTTAGTGGAATAGACTCTATTTGTCCTATAATCCATTATGGTTTTAGCCAGATTATCAGACAAAATGGTTTTCGAATTCATGATAATGTAATTGGTGATTGTGTCAATCAAAGGAACCCATTCTATGGAAAATCTAGTGGTATTTGGTTTAGAAAATAACCTACATAGCATTCATGTTGCATAAAAATAAGGGGAAGGTAATTGTGCTATTAGGTACATACCAAGTTTATCCCACTTTAGCTTACCTTGGTCTTCTTTCCAACCTTTTATCACTTTCATGAGTTCTGTATTATTCTTCATAAATATTTGCACAAAGTCTTTATCATAAATCTTCTGCGGCATAAGAAAATGATACATTATCTGTAAATCCTATGCGATGAACAATCCAATATTCTCCAACTTGGAATTCTTGAATGTTATGTCTGCTATGTTGAGGTTGTGAATGACCCATTCTACCATATCAGTGTATGTTAATATTTTCGGCCTCGTCGTTATTCTGTGGAGAAACGAACATGCAACTTCAAAGTAAGACGGGTCTGATGAAACTACCCCATCCATTTTTATTGTTTTCACTAATTCTCTTGGTTGTTCTCCCTAAAATAGGTTGTACATGGCCTCCCATGAAGAACACCCACAATCCTTGTTGCACGTTGTGTCTGAGAACAATGGAGGCATGTATGTGTCTTCTAAAGCGGACGCTAGGGCAATTGCTTTGCCTTTCTTTGTCATTCCATTTGATCTTACTTCGTTAGGTGGTTTCCTGAATTCAAGTGAAACGAGTAAATTTAGATCTGAGATTAAAAGAGACAAGATCAGATAATAGAGTTAAGTTAACATAATCAAAATTCGGCGCTCTAAATTTAAAACACGCTTCAAGTAGATATCAATCTTTTGAACCTTCCACCCATTAAATTTCGTTAATAACCCTTAAATCATCCTATCAAATCTCTTACACACCTTACGCAATATGTCTAATCTAACGATCTAAGTCATTAGATATTATAATGGATTGATTAAATAAGAATCATTTCATAAACTTGAATACTAAATATTTATATCGCACATCACAACTTTTAGCAGATACCAATAGTACATGTTTTCGTTGCCGATGAATCTTGCGAAATGCGATCTACGGAAATCGCACATCGCAATTTATTGCGGTGTATAAAACTTTTCATTTGGTTTCTTGTTGCGGAACGTGATGTGTGCTAAAGACTCACGGTATTGTGCTTTATCAGAATTTTGGATACTTTTCATTGTTCTTTTATTTCTTTGTCGGGTTCGACTCATCGCAACTTTTCCGAAATGTTATAAGTTTGTTCTTTAAAGAAGGCACGACATGATTTCTCTTTTAAAGGGATTTTTAATAGTTTCAAGGGGGATTTATATAATTCCAAAAAGGTTGAAGCACATATCGCAATTCGCAAATATTATATGTATTTTAACTTTGTTGGCTTGTAAGTTATACGATTTGTGGTACGCGCCTTGGAATCTAAGCATAAAGGAAAAGCCTTTATTCCTAAAGTTTTAAGACTTGCGCTAAAATGAAATCATGCTTATAAATTTCTATTTATTTTTTAAATGGTCCCCATTTATTATTAAAATAAATGGGGGGTGTTGTATAGTACAACAGGTACTATGGTGACATTGTGAGTGACTAGACATTTGGGGGTTGAATCTCCTTAAAAAACAGCACTAGTGTTTTCAAAGTGAAAGCACCATTTTACTATTGTGTGGCCACATGTTTAAGCATACAATAATACATGGTATAGTTCCAAGACATGTAACAAGAAAAAATATATTTCTAATGCATTTTTTTTTTTAGTTTATGGAAGGAACTAAAAGTCTGTGAAGTGGCCAAATCACTGAAATCTATATATGAGATATTTCTATGTGAATGTAAGAGATGAATAAGCAGTTTTATATCTCCTAATAGCAAGGAATGTGACAACGAATCTAAATTCGTATGAATCTCATCTCTATGATGCAAATTTGTGAAGCAACCATACTACCAAGACTTCCTTCCTGTACATAGAAGGACTATTTAGATCAACAAAGTTGACCTATCTGATACAGAGTAGTCTAAAAGGTTTGAAGCACCTATGTTGGAGAAATTTGATGCATATCAAACAAAATTCTAAAGTGATCAAAGTTTTGTAAGGATGGATAAGGAAATATTGAAAGAGGTAAGTATAATCCTTGTTCATTTGCAATAAGTGACCTAGAGTGATAATGATATCTTAAAAGATGGTAATGCACTATTAAAAGGGCATGTGTAGATATATTTTATAGATAATTGATATGATCTTTCCTTGCATACAAAAACTAGGATTCTTAAATTTGGGAATGAAATGAATTCCATGTCACATATTGAGAGCTTGCTAATGACATTTCTAGTGTTTGCAACCAAATCATCAATATGCTTGTATAATTTTCAATTCGTGAATGGCATATCTTAAATACTTTGAAGAGTATATGATTTGTAAACCCTAGGAACAAAACCCTAACTACTCATTTCTGTTGTAAAAATAAAACCTAGATGTTCAAAATGACAGGATTGACATCATGTTGATGTGGGAAAAAGGTTGGTGAACATGTTCAAGATTAATAAGGAGGTTACGTTCATCAAAAATATAAGTACTCTACATCTCCTTGATTACTACTATTGTTATTATCTTCATACATTGCCTATATTTTTTCTTTCAGACTCTTCTAAAAAAGCTTCTAGGTCAAAAACAAGAACTATCTAAACTTGACTAGTAGATGGAAGAATTAGAAGAATGTGGCAAAGCATGAAAATTAAGGAGGAAGTAGTTTAAATGTGCATCAAAGAAGTCGATAATATGGCAGCATAAAAGGGAAGAATTTCACTTACCTCGGCTGAAAAGGGAATTGTAAGCTTGGATGGATACATTATTACTTGAAGTTTGAAAGAAAACCCATAGAAGCTTATGATCAAAAGCGAAAATGGAAGATCTAGGGAAATACCCTTTAGCAAGAAGTTCAAGAGTTTTGATATTGTTTGAGCAATATAATATTGGTTCGATTCAAGAAGAAAATGATTGGAGTATAGATTTTGATAGAGATATTATTGATGATTGGGAGTCAATATGTTTTATTATAATAGCGTGAAGTAGAATTCTATTTCAATACGAAGAAAGAAGATGTGAACATTTGTTGAATCAGGTGTGAAGAATTTTCTCTCCATAAAATGTTGTGATGGGATATTTGATGACATGTTGGATTTGATATGAAGATTGTCAGAAAACTAGGAAATTTGAAGCTTGTTATGATGTGATGCAGATAGTAGCCGAGAAGCTTCAACAAATCTCCATGGAAGAACAGGCATTCGATGAATAGATGAAGTTCCTTTTTATAAAAAGATGATTATTGTTGAGACAATCTTAGGCTTGTGGTTATCTTAGGCTTGTGGTTATATCCTCCCTAGTTTAGAGGGAGTGAGTGTGGACATAGTGTTCTCCATGTGTCACGTATTATGGCTAGAACTAACAGTCCTAATCCTAATACATGAACCCTGGTAGGGATATTGGTTGATTGCATAAGCATCAAGGACATACATTCTTGAGTCATGTATTGTGGTTGACTAGGATTAATATCCTAAGTTAAATACCTGGACTTGGTAAAGAATGGTCTAGAGGACGTGATTTTCCTTGGGAATGGGAAATGGTCCTGTGAGATCATACCTTAGAACACTTGGGTGGGGTATCTACCTTGAGAGGCAGTGGTATCCAGAATTTATGCCTCCCATTATTATGTTCTAATCTAGTGGAAAGATAGAGCGTGTTAGTCAAGGCCTTGCTATTTTGGAAATGATAGCTATGATGATGTAAATAACCATTGATGCTTATCAATATGAATCCTTTCTTATAGGATTAATTCAACTTGAGAGTATCATGTTGTGTCATTATGAATACCTCCCTAGTTAAGAGGGAGTGTAGAAAATATAACTAGTGTCGGTCTTCATAATCTAATAAAATGTAATTTTTATCATATTTAGTCATTATTATTATTATTTTATAATAATATTAAAAGCATGTTCTTCATGCCTATAGAGTCAAAATAGTAGAAAAGGAAATTTTATTTGAGTCAAGTCCCATTTTGAATTTTGTAAGAAAAGAATTTTGAATTTTATATTGAGTCAAATTCCACCAAAATTTTCAAGTCGACTCTCCTTAGGAAAAAATCGGTTTGAACCTCCAAATGCCACTTATTCAACCCAATTGGACAGTTATATATAATAGGAATTTCAACTCAATTCGGAGTTCATCCAATTACACAACAAGAAGCACATCTGAACCATTCGAAGGAGATCATAGAGTAGATGTTTGAGAGAGAAAATGTTTTGTTGATCGAAATTTCTGAAGTGAACTGAATTTTGTACAAGTTGAATTTTTTGTAATGTTGCAAGCCCAAAATTTCAGGAGCTGATTAGAATTTTAGGAGTTAGCCAATTTTGGGGATAGTTTGACTATCGTTGAATTTTACATTGGAGATGACTTGGAGGAGGGTTTGACTTAGCATTTTGGTGGCAGTTTTGGTCTCGGTATTGGTCATGGATATCTCATTTTGATTTGATTCTATAAGAGAATGATTGTTGGGTTTTCCCCCTTGTGGTGTTTTACCTAGCTTGGAGCCTAATTTTTGTGTCTATTATCTCTTTATTTTCCTAGAATATTGAAAATTTTATATAATTTCTTAATGAAGAAAACATTATCAAATAATAAAGAAGAACTTTAAATATTCACAAGTAATTATCAAGTAGAGAAATCAAGCCTAATTACACTATACTTGATTTCTCAACATGGTATCAGAGCTATGGTGAAGATAGGATCACTAATGAACAAGTCAGAGCATAGGAAAGAAAGTTTTGGGCATCTAAATCGAAGAGAGAAACATATCCAAACTTGTGGTGATACTTTGTGAGCAGTCAGAACCTGTGCTATCATTTGTGAACAATCTCAATATGTGGAAGTGATTTGAACTGATTGTGGTGTGATATAAGGTCAGAATTATATGTGACAGTGAATACCATAACTATATGTGATAGTATATCCGAATTTTCTATGGTATGACAAAGATACGAATATGGATAGAGTTAATACAAATATAAGGCATTGTTCATATGAACAATGTGAACGTTATGTGACAATTCTTCATGATATTCAAGCTTACTCATAGCAAAGTAATATGTGAATTTATCTATGACACGTGTTGAACATTGTTACCGATGAAATAGGTAACCGCACCATTACCTACTTTTTTTTTGTAGCATAAAAAACACCCGATTTTGAAAAGTGGTGATGCAGAATCACCTTTTTTTTTTTTTAGCACATTTTTGACACTCTAATATTTTTATTTATGAAGTATGAATATTTGTTTTAAAATGTTAGTGATTTTCATGCTAATTTTGAAACGTATTGATGCAGCATCAACATTTTTTTTTTAGAGCGGTGATTTTCATGCTAATTTTGAAACGTATTGATGCGGCATCAACCTTTTTTTTTAGAGTGGTGATTTTCATGTTGGTAATAAAACACAAAACTTAGATATATATATATATATATATATATATATATATATATATATATATATATAAACAATTAAAAAAAAAAACCAATAAAAATGTAAAAAAAAACAAAATTAACTCGTAAAAATAAAAAATTTAAACAAAAATAAATAAATAAACAAAAACAAAAACAAAAATATTCGAAAATTATATCAAAAGAAATGACAAAATTTGAAAAAAAAACACACAATTTAAAGAAGAAAAAAAAAACAAAAATTGACCAAAAAAATTTAAAAAAAAAAAAAAAAAAAAAACATCAAAAACATTTTTTCCTAAGTTATTAAAAAAAACCATATAATTAAAAATATATATATAAATAAAATAGAAAATTTAAAAATAATTTAAATTACAAAATTAAAATTAAAATTTAGATTAAATAAAATAAAATACAAAAAATAAAAAAATAAATTTAAAAATTAAAATTAAAATAATAATAATAATAATAATAATAATAATAATAAGAAAACAAAAATACAAATTTTGAAATTAACAAAAAAAAACAAATTAAAAAAAAAAAAAAAAACAAAACAAAACAAAAACAAAATTGAAAATTGAAAAAGCAAATTAAAATAAAAGAATTAAAATTATTATTAATAAAAAAAAAACTATCATTAAAAAACAAAAAAAAAAGGAAAAAAATCACGTGCAAATAATTAAAAAACAAATATCCATAAATTTACTGTTTTTTTTTAAATGAAATAATTTATAAATTTTAAAAATGAAAAACTAAATAAACTAAAAGATTTAAAAAAAAAAAAAAAATTAATTAAAATTTAATAAATAACTTTTAAATTTTAAAAAACAATTAATCTAAAATATTAAATTTAAAAACAAAATAAAATAAAATAAAATTAAAAACAAAAAAATTAAAACAAATTAAATTTAAAATAAAATAAATTAAAAAAATATAATTTTAAATTTTTTGAATTATAAAAAAAAAAAAAATAAATAAATAAATTATAAATTAAAAAAATAAAAAATAAAAAATAAAAAAGAATTTTTTGATCGTGGTGGCACCACCAATTGGCCTCCCACCCAAGTGGTGGCGGAGGCCGGTCGCTGGGCGGGCGGGGACGCTGCATGCAGCCCCCCGCCTGCCCAACGGTTGGCCTCTGCTGCTACCTGGGTAGGAGGCTGATTCCAGGAATCGCCCTCCCGCGGCGAGAGGCCGATTCTGGGAATCGCCCTCCTGTCGCGGGAGGCCGATTCTGGGAATCGCCCTGAGGCTGATTCCGAGAATCGCCTTCCCGCAACGGGAGGCCGATTCCCAGAATCGCCTTCCCGCAACGGGAGGTCGATTCCCATAATCGGCTTCCCGCCACGGGAGGGCAATTCCGGGAATCGCCCTCCCACGTCGCGGGAGGTCAATTGGTGGCGCCACCACGATCAAAAAAATCTTTTTTTTCTATTTTTTTAACTTGTAATATATTTTTTTTTAATTTGATTTTTTTTTTTTTAATTCAAAAAATTTTAATTATTTTTTTTAATTTAATTTTTATATTTGAAATTTAATTTTTTTTAATTTTTTTTAATTTTATTCAATTTTTTTGTTTTTAATTTTTTTATTCTAAATTTTGTTAGTAATTTTTATTAAATTTGTATTTTTTTTTTTTACTTTAATTGATTTTTTTTAATAATTTTTTCATAATTTTTTATTATTATTATTAAATTTTATGTTTAGTTTTTTCATTTAATTTTTTAAAATTTAGTAAATTTTGTTTTTTTTTTTAATTAATTTGAATTTAATATTTTTTTTAATTTTTTAATTTTTTATTATTATTTTTTTAATTACATAAAATTTTTATATTTTTTTTACTTCAATTAAAATTGTGTATTTAAAATTAGATTTTTTTTTTTTTAATTAAGCTTAATATTTTCAAATTAATTTGTTTTTTATTTTATTTTTTATTTAATTTTTTTTTTTCAATTTTTCAACTTTAATTGATTTTTAAAGTTTTTAACTTTTTATTTTAACAATGTTTTTTTTTTTCTCTTTATATTTAAAATTTATTTTTTATTTCAAAATTTATTTGTTTATTCATTCATTTATTAATTTTTTTTTTTTAAATTAATTTGTTATTTTAATATTAACATTTTTTAATTTAATAAAATCTAATATATATTTAATTTAAGTTTATATATATATATATATATATATATATATATAATATTTTATAATTTAAATTTAATTTATTTTTTAAAATCTATTTGTTTTTTTAATATATTTTTTTTTAAATTTAATATTTTTATTGTATTTTATTTTTCATTTTTTATTTTTAATTAATTTTTCATTTTTTTACTTTTAATTTCAATAATTTTTTTTTTAATTTAATTTTTTATTTTAAAATTTATTTTTATTTTTTTTAATTTAATAAACATTTTCTTCTTTTTTTAAATTCAATTTCTATATTTTATTTTTTATAATTTCTTTCATTTTTAACTTGTTCTTCTTTTTAATTTAATATTTTTATTTTGTTTTTTTTTTTTTTTTTTTTCTATATATTTTGAAATTTTAATCTTTAATTTTTTTCTTAAATTTTAGGTTTTTTTTAATGTTTGAATTAGATTTTTTTTTGTTTTTTTTTTATTCCTATATATTTTTAAATTTTAAGCTTTAAAATGTTTTTATTTTTTAAATTTTTTTTTTTTTTAATTTTAGGTTTTTTTTAATGTTTGAATTTTAAAAATTAAAAAATGTTATTTCTATTTTTAAAAATGTCAAAAATATGACACAATTTATTTTTTTGTTATTCTAGCATCAACTGGTTTTGTTTTGAGGGTGTTTTTTCAATCGTTTTTCAAGAAACAATTTTGTTTTTAGCATAATTTTATAAAATGTTGAAATTTGACCTTCAAAAAAAACCAAGTGCGTTCTGGAATACACTTTTTTTGGTTTTGGGGTGCTTTTTCATGTTTTTTGAGTCTTTTTGGACTAGAGTTCCCGTTTTGAGATTAGGTTACCTATTTCATTAGTAACAGTGTTGTTGTTATATGAAATTATTTATGGTACATTTTTTATGGTCATGAATTTATCATGTCACATCACTATAGAATCTGAATTACCTATTGCAACTTACTGAGGTAAAACATTGAGACTTTTTAGTTGATCTCTATGACATAACAGATTTGATGATGAATCAAGGTACTGTGATATATCTCCTTAAAATAAGAACTAGTATTCGAAGAAATCCAAATTTTGTGGAAACATATCAAGCTTCATCTCTATAATGTTCCAGTGACAAATGAATTTGTCTGAGCATGGAAAAAATCAATCTATGAAATATTAAGTCAATTCTCTATAATAGAACAATAACACTTCAAGGATTGAACAAGGTCTGGAAAAGAGGCTCTCTCATAATCCCTCTAAGACAGAACTTGCAAATGCATCTAAGTTCTCTCAAAAACAAGGAATATGAATTAAAGTTGCGGCATCCAAATAAGCTCTTCGGGCTATATTTTTCTTCTATACGAAGAATTTTATTCATGAAATAAATCAAAGGTATGAAACTTTGTGGAGGCATCCAAATGTTCTATTGAAAAATAACTATGGTGAAATTATGAAAACCACTGACCTTTGGGGGTTGAATCTCCTTAAAGAACAGGGGTAGTGTTGCCAAGGTGAAAGCATGATTTTACAACTATGTGGCCACATGTTTTAAGAACAAAATCGTACGTGGTATATATCCAAGACATGTAACATGACAAAATATATTTCTGATGCATTTTTATTTGTAGTCAATGGAAGGAACTAGAAATTTGTGAAGGGTTCAAATCACTGAAATCTATATCTGAGATATTTCTATGTGAAAGTAAGTGATGAATAAGAATTCTTATATCTCCTTATAGCATGGAATGTGACAAGAAATTTGAAGTCATATGAATTTCATCTCTATGACACAAATATGTGAAGCAGACATATTACTAAGACTTCATTCCTATATAAGGAAGGACTATTTAGATCAACAAAGCTGACCTAACTGATACAATGAAGTCTGCAAGATCTGAAGCATCTATGTTGGAGGAAGTTGATACATATCAAACAAAAATCAAAAGGGATCAAATCTCTACAAGGATGGATAAGGTAAGATTGAAAAAGGTAAGTATAATCTTTGTTCATTTGCAATCAGCGACCTATAGTGATAATGATCTCTTGAAAAATAGTAATGCATTATTAAATGGGCATGTGTAGATATATTTTAGAGATCATTGATATAATAGAATTTAAATTCTTTACTTGTATTCAAAAACCAGGATTCTGAAATTTAGGAATGAAATGAATTCCATCTCACATATAGAGAGCTTGCTAATGACATTTCTAGGGCTTCCAACACACTCATCAGTATGCTTGTATAATTTGTAATTCTTGTATGGCATATCTTAAATACTTTGAAGAGTCTAGGGTTTGTAAAGTCCAAAAAAAGTTAGCATTAGAACACCCCAGGAAAAAAACCATAACTAATCATTTCCGATGTAAAAATAAAACCTAGCTTTGAAAATGAAAGCAATGACATCATGTTCATGTGGGAACAAGGTTGGGGAACAGACCAAGATTAAGAAGGAGATGTCCTTCTTCAAAAATATAAGTACTCTACATCTCCATGATTACTACTATTGCTATAATATTTGTACTTTGCCTATATTTTTTCTTTCATAGTCTTCTAATAAATCTTGTAGGTCAAAGATAAGAACTATCTAGACTTGACAAGCATATGGAAGAATTGGAAGAACGCGGTAGAGCATGAACATTAAGAAGGAGGAAGCAATTTGAAAAGATCATATAAGAATATAGATGGTAGCATAAAAGGGAAGAATTTCACTTACCTCAATTGGAAAGAGGGATTGTAAGATCTTGGATGGATAAAATCATTAGTTGAAGTTTGAAAGAAAATCTAGAGAAATTTATGATCAGAAGAGAAAGTGACGGATCTAGGGCAATACCCTTTAGCAAGAAGTTGAAGAGTTGTGATATTGTTGTACCAAAAGCAGATTGGTTTGATTCAGTAACATTTATTGGGTTGATAGTATTGATGTTGATAGAGATACTATTGATGATTGGGAGATGATATGATTTATTGGAAGAGCATGAAGCAGAATTATGTTGCAATACGAAGAAGGAAGATGTTAAGTCTTGTGAAATCAGTTGTGAAGAAGTTTGGATCCATAAAATGTTGTCATGGACTATTTGATGACATGTTGGATTCAATATGAATATTGGCAAAAAACCAGGAAGGTCTAATCTCGTTATGATGTGATGAAGATACGAGCCAAGAAGTTAAAAGAATAGGTAGTTGATGAATAGATGAAGTTCCTTTTTATAAAAATATTAGTATTGTTGATACAACTATAATCTTGTGGTTATCTCCTCCCTGGTTGAGAGGGAGTGAGGGTGGACACCGTGTTATCCATTTTTCATGCATTATTGCCACTACAAACAACCGTAATCCTATTGCATGAACATTGGTAGGGAGAATGGTGGATTGTATAAGCAACAAGGACATGCATTCTTGAGCCATGTATTATGGTTGACTAGGATTAGCATCCTAAGTTGGAAACATGGACTTGGTAAAGAATGGTTTGGAGGACGTACTTTTCCTGGGGATTAGGAAATGGTCCTGTGAGGTCATACCTCTGGACCACCCAGGTGGAGTATGTACCTTGATAGGTAGTGGTGTCCAAAATTTATGCCTCCCAACATTGTGCTCTGATATAGTGAAAATATAGAGTACGTTATTCAAGGTGTTGTTATTTCGACAATGTTGGTTATGATGATGTAAATCATCATTGATTCTTATAAATCTGGATCCTTTCTTATATGAATATTTCAACTTGAGAGTACCATGTTGTGTCTTTATGAATATCTCCCTTGTAAAGAGGGAGCATTGAAAATGTAACTAGTGTTGGTATTCATAATGTAATAAAATGTAACTTTTATCATATTTATTCATTATTATTATTATTTTATCTTTGGTCAAAGCATGTTCTTCATGCCTATATAATCAAAATTCAAAAATAAAAATGCATTTAAGTCAAGTCCCATTTGGAATTTTGTAAGAAAATAATTTTGAATATTATATTGAATCAAAGTCCACCAAAATTGTCAAGTCGGCCCTCCTTGGGAACAAGTCAGACCTAGTCCTCCAAAAGCCACTTGTTCGACCATATTAAACAACTATATATAAGAGGCTATTCGACTCGTTTTGGAGATCATCCAGTTACACAACAAGAAGCACATATGAAGGAGATCATGGAGTAGAAGTCAAAGGAGAGAGAATTTCTTTTATTGACCAAAATTTATGAAGTGAATAGAATTTTGTACAAGCCGAATTTTGTGTGATGTTACAAGGCCAAAATCAGGATTTGACGAGTTTTTGGGATGGTTTGACTATCACTGACTTTTCTAATTATGATTACTCTACCCCCTTCAACTTTTACAAACATTTGATTTTATAATTTACATCGAAATAATTATTAAATTTCCGACCTATTGGAAATTTTAATAATTAAATTTTAGACACATAACCAAATTCTGCGACACAAGATACATGATCTAGTATGATAATTACATAGACTCTATAACATTGGGACTCACCTAAGACCTTACCATCGAGCCCCACTCTAGATTTGGGGTATGTGTGGGAGAAAAACTCTGCGAATTATTTGGGTTCAAAAATGTGAATAATTGGAGAAGGGTAAAAGACTCCCTAGAGGAGACTCTTCGCTAAGAGTCATAGGCTACCTAGATGTTTTTACATGGCTTTATAGTCATACTAGAATCATTTTTGCAATAAAGTCCCACACAGCTATAGAATTTGGGTTTACATTACTTGACAAATTTTCGAAAGATAATGATGATCTTTGACAGCTTGACTGCTCAAACAAGATGGAGTACTTTGAAAAAAATGTATGCTCCTATAGGGTGGTTGATATGGAGTGGTCAACACCACTAAGTGTCCTAACCGAAGGAAGGGGTCTAATAAGTACCATGTGGCAAGATCAGTTGAGGTAGATGCATTTAATTCTCAATTCAAGGATTTCTCATTGACAGCTTGCATGGCAAGCTTAGTGGGCAACGGCGTATGGTACATTGATTCTGGAGCATCGTTTCACATTGAGCTAGGAGATGATGGCGGGTACTTAACCAAGGGCATGGGTATTGTCAATTTTGAGAGGGAGTCAAGTAAACCCCCTTTGTCTCAAGGATGTCCTCTATGTTCCAAGCCTTAAAAAGAACCTTGTTTATGTTTCCACCCTAGAGGACAAGGGTTATGATGTCATTTTTAGTAGAGGAAAGGCATACCTCAAGCACTTCACATCTGGAGCCATGAAGCAGATTGGTGTTAGGGTGAAGAATATTTACAAGTTGTAGGTTGAGAGAGACACAGCCATGAGAAACAAGTCATGGCATGACCATGGCAAAGACATGGGGGAAATTTGGCACAAACACATGGGGCATTTGCATCATGGGGTGTTGAAGATCCTTCAGCAGACAACAACAGGACTATCACCTTGTAGTATTGACCAGCATGAAGTGTGTAAGTGTTGTACACTTGGAAAGTTTTCCAAGTCGTCTTTTCAGGGCTGAGACCATAGAGCCAAAGCGAATTTGGAGCTAATACATTTAGACATGTGGGTCCTTCTCTTCTCCACCCCTCATGAGACCCGGGTACTATGTCACCTTCATAGCTGATTATTCTCAAAAAACATGGATCTTCTTTATGAAAAAGGAGGAGGTCTTCTCTAAGTTCATGAAGTTTAAGACCTTGGTAGAAAACTAGACCGGGAAGAAGATCAAAGCATTGAGGATTGACAATGGCAGGGACTACGTCTCCAATGCTTTCATGAATGTGTGTGCCGAGGGCATTAGGAGAGAGCTTATTATTGGTCAAGGTTGTCATTGATGTCAATATGGCATTATTGGAGATGGAAAATATTCTTGTGATGCTTAAACATCATGCAAATATTAGGTGTTAAGATTGCCCTTGCATCATGAAGATGTCAAACCATTAATGAGGAAGTCTAATCTAAGATGCCCATGATGCCCTAAATATGAAGATTGATGTATAATCCTTAAGTGTCAATTATGTGCCTAATATACAAACCCTGGAAATAACCTTGTTGTGGGAAGATGATGTCCTTTCTCATGAAGAAGAAGCCCTAAAATCTGTCCTAGATATTTAACATGAATAATGACACTTGATGAGCACTATTGAAGTACTTAATTACATAGATGTCATGGACAATCATGGAAAATTGTTAAAGGGCACTCTTATTTCAAGAACAGTCACAAAGAAAAATATTTTATGTCACCTTAGAGGCATCCTATCACATTGGCTCCTTTATCATCTTGAAGAAGACTCTTCCCTCTTTCCAACAAGCCCTCACTCGGTCCTAACTCCAAATACTCTAAGAGAAATTCATTTTTGAAAGTCATATATCCTATTTTTGCAGTCTAGCCGACCTACACTTTGTCTCTCAAGTCTGCCTCCCTCCATAAGTCGCATCCCCTCATTTTCATAACAAAATTCATATAAATAATATCTCAGAACTCCATTTCACAATCATTCAATTTGTTCATCGATTACAAAGAGTGACATACAGCTCACATCTCGTGAACTTTAAGGCACAAAAGATTGGTAGTAAGGAGGTCGAAGAGATCAAAGGAGTATTTTGTTGGGAGCCCAGACTTGACACCTCTAGCTCGGTTCTATGGAGGAATAAAGAGGGTGAAATTATCCTTGTAAATTCCTCATACTTGTTTTGGGTAAGCTCCAAACCTCGAACCAGTGAGATAGAGATATGTACCCTTAGAACAGTGTCTCGGACCACCTACAACAATTTGGATAAACATTACAAGACCTCAAAATAGTTACATACACCTTGGATCTGGTTGTGGGGTCTTGAAAGAGCTCGGATCTCTTCAATTTCATAACAGTGGAGTAAAACAAGATCACTTTGACCATAGACCCTCAGACTTTGGCACAGAACCTCGGGTTTACGCACAGACAGGTAGCTACAGCTTAGACCTTTTATACCCTCAGACCTGGTACACAAATCTTGTGGCTCGAACACCACCACATACCCTCGGACCTGGTGAAAAACAGTGGCTTGATTGGAGTTAAGCTTGGTGCAGGAATTACAGTCTTGGTTAGAGAGCTAGTTCAAGAAACCTCAGTGTTGCAGTCTCGGTGGAGCTTTTGATCTGTGGAGTATATACATATTCAGGCCTCTATCTATTACAGCCTTGAACCTATGATATGTTGCTTCATGCTTGTGGGGTATAACTCATACATGTTGCAGAACTAGTTCGAGACAACTCCATTGTGAATATTGAAGCTCAAAACTGTGGAAATAACACTTTGAAGAAACTATTGTACCAATTATCCTATGACTCAACTCTGTGGACTTATCATTAGTATATGAACATTATCCTTAGATCATTTTAGTATTTCGAGAAGAAATATTAATTATTTGCTACAATTTTAAAAAACTTGAAAAGCACAAAATTGGCAATGTATTGAAGATCTTGGAAGCACATTTTTTGGAAGCCTTGCCTTGCAAACCAAGGAATGATAGTGTGAATTGAGCAAGCCTTGATTGGAGAGCCTTTGGAGCAAGCTTGTTTTCATAACAATCATTGGAGAATTCCTCAAAAGACTTGCTACAAATCTTTAAGACCTATTGCAATCCTTGAAGTATCTTTGAAGGAAACCTGGAAGTGATTTTGCAGCATTATTGAAGATCTATTTGGAGAAGGTACTTTGCAACAGCTATTGTGGAGTTGAAATCTTGTTGGAGCTTACCTTGAAGTTTTTTTCGGAACACACCTTTGAAGAGTATTAATTTGACCTTCAATTGAGTAGGTTATTGTAAACACCTTGTTGAGAAGCCTTCACTGACCTTGGAGTTAATCTTGAAGACCATAATGCATTATTGAAAGCCATCATGAGGTGACCTTGGAGAACTTTGTTTGGGTGACATAAAGAGCAGTGGTGAGACCTTCTAAGAAAACAAGGTTTTCATTGATGAAGTGATTTGGAGGAGGCATTGCTGAAGATAGATAGGACCCGTTGATGAAGATATTGGGAGTCGTGAACAATTATTAAACTTATCTTGACGAATTGAAGTTGAGGGTTGAAGCCCTAGAGGTTGGAGCCTCATAGAGACAAGGTTGGTGCCTTGGAAGATAGGGTTGGTGAAGTGAACAAAATTCGTACTTCTCGTTAAATGCTCCATAAGACTTGGAATATGAAAATATCCATTGAGGATACAAATATTATATATTAAAATGTATGATAAATGAATGATTGAATGTTACAAATGAGGCTTGCTTATGTACCTACGCAAGTACCTCTTCACGGAAGGTCATGTCCCATTTAGACATGCCTCTTCAACCTAATTACTAATTAACTAATCATTATTTATTGATTACATTATTTATATCATTTTATTCATAACATTGTCTTCCTCCTCAAAAATATTTTTCCTCAAAGCTTGTTGATGAAAGGCCTTGATCTCTTTTTCTACTACGAATGTCCTCTCATCTCGGGACAATCATCCTTGTCGATACAAGTTGATATGATTCTCTAAGTGACAAACAAAATTGTCACACTGAGAAGGGATCAGACCATCCTAAATTAATCTTATGTCGGCTTATTTTATTACTAGAACCTTGTTATGAACTGTTATCACTGGACTAAATTGTGCACACTTCAGTATCCTTCGGAACATCAATTTGTTGTTTCTGTTATGAATGGTACAAATACGTAGCTTGATTGAATTGTCTACTCGTGATTCATATGTCAATAGGGAACTTTTTTTGTTTGACTTTCCCTTATTAGGTGTGTGGAAATTTTTTTATTTTATCCTGGCGAAGATGTTGTTCCTTCAACTAAATTGTTTTCTTTTTGAGTTGTGTTATTTACTAGATCAATGTTTGTTTTTGCTTCAACTTGAAACTCTACATTTGAAGATTCTGACACTTCATTTTCGACAAGTTGTTGCACCTTGTTTTCCAACAACTTCTTATCCTTCTTAAGCTTCTTAATTTGCGTTAGTAGTTTTTCGTTGTGGTATTTAAGTCGAGAAACTTCTTCATTGTTGTCAGTGGTGATCTTGTCAACTTCTCTTTGCAAATTTTGTATCACTTTTTACTTTCTTGAAGAATTACTTTTGAGATATCTAGTATGTCTTCTGGTGTTACTGAATTCGGCTTCACTATAACATCTTGTAGCATTATTTTTTTCTTTTTGTAAGAAAATGTCAAAAACTTATTTTTTGTATTAAGGATGAATGACCCCAATTATTTGTAATGTTCCAAAATTTTAGCCTCAAAGCTAAATGGAACATTAGAGTTAGCAATAGCTTTAGTCGGTGAATAAATGGGTAGAAAAGCCCATAAGTCTTCTAAGGAGGATAAAAACACTCCAAGTGTGAAAGGGGACATTCTTTCTAGCTCAATAAAACACCTCCATGTGTGAACAGGGTTAAGATCAAGCTGCTTTGACTAAGTCAACAGCGCAGTTTTAGTGGAGGAGGAATCTGAGGATGAATAACGCAATTTTGGAGGGAGTTGTAACTTGGGTTAGAAGTAACCTAATTGAGTGGGGCCAAGGGAAAGCAAACTCATGTCTTATATAAGGAAGAGGATGGCAGCATTATTCTTCATGTTGTAGATTATTATTCTTGTCTGCCAAGAATTGTTGTTGCTTTGCTTCTTAACAAAGCTGTAGTGTTGTTTAGCAGTGGGTGTTCCCGGGCGGGAATCCCACCTCTTTCCTTTGAGGAGCCTCATTGGGAGAGTTTGCATTCATCATTCCACATCAAGTTTTCAGGCCAAGCTTCTGCCATCTTCATCAGCACAACTTTGTCGGAGATTGTGCAGTGTTGTTAGGTGCAACAGTGAAATGGATTGGAATCCTGGCTTCTAAGCTAGTTTCTCATTGGAGGAAGGTTTCCTTCACTTGAGAGATATGTTTGGAGAGCTCCAGAGCTTATTTCATATCTTTGGTATCATACCACACATTTCCCATACATTCCCAGCGCTATTCTTCTAGGGAATGCGTTATTTTGGAGGCAGTGTTCATTGCATGGTTTGGTGGCTCCGTTGTTGCATTTCCTTGTTATTGAGAGGTTCACCCTTTCATGGGAGGAAGCCCTTGAGGGATCTGCATCAGATCAGTCATCATTCAGCCTTATATGCTCTTATGCTTCAGTGTTGCAGTGATTATTCAGTAATTTTCTGAAGATCACATTTGTATGCAGAGCATTTGACAAGAAACCCTTGCCAGGTTCTCTTGTATTTTGTATGAGGAGACTATATCTTTGTACTTGAGAATTATTAATTAATATAAGAGTAGATCTATTGTTCTCCCATGTTTTTATGTTAAAACCCTCTTTAGATTGCGTAGTCCATTGATGCAGCAACTCCGGTAAAATGCAGTTTTGGGGTTTTTGGTCATTTTCAGCTACACTAGTGTGGGAGGTCTGTTTAACCCACCTAGTTCCATTTCTTCCTGATCTCCTCTTGTATTCATATGATACATAGATGTATCCATGGGATCCAAGTGATGATTTCACTGTTTTATTGCATATGTTGCTGGGAATGCCTTTTTAATGCATGATTCATGAGCAGTACTGAAAAAGGAACATTACAGTGGTATCGGAGCATGATCTCTGGCTCAGCCTGTGAGATCCAGTTATCAGAGGAAGGAGAGATGGACATAAGCCAGAAAGATTCAGTATGTGACAGGAGGAAGGAAGACAAGCTTACAAATCTTCTTCCAAAATCTATGTAGAGCTTTCAAGGAGAGCTGAATAAAATGAGATTGGAGATGGGATCTCCAAAGGAGGTTGAATCTAGAGTTGAATCTGGATTTGCATATGGTGAGAGTGAGCATGCAGCTACACACCATAATTCACAACGCAATCAATTACCCAGAGCTATCTTGAGATGGATGGGAGGAGGAAAAATGCCTAAGACAATGACTCTTAGTGATTTGTTGCGGGAGTATGAGTCTCAAGCTAAGAGGTTTAGAGATCATATTGATTTCCATGAGTTTTGCAAGATCTAGATGGATAAGAGTAAGCAGCAGGATGCAGATAGATTTCTTCTATCCACTTTTGTCGGATCACCTACATGTTCAGCTGGAGCTTGGGTGAAGGAGCTAGACTCCTATTTGCAGCTGCACCACATTTCTGAAGATGAAGCCATCAGAGTAGAAGTGCTGCATTTCAGAGGTAAGGCTCATGCATGGTGGATTTTTTAATATTATTCCTTAAATAATGCCAACCCTTTCTCTTATGCAAGATTCATAAAAACATTGATGGAGAGGTTTGGTGAAAAGCTTCCTAAGACACATGAGAAAGGAAAACTTGAGAGAACAAAACCCTTGCATGTGATGGAGGAGACTCCATTTTAGAAAATCATGGGAGGAGCTGATGTCTTGCATTACACATTGCCGAAAGCAAAACCCCTAGTTCATATTCTTGAACAAAAGGGCATGGGGATCACTTTTTCACAAAGGTATCCAATTGTTGAGATGTTGCCTACACACATTGATGAAGAAGAGGGAAACAGCGTTGTCACATCTAGAGCGCATCCAGTGCCTCATGCAGAGGGAGGAGGAGCACATGCTCCAACAAGAGGGATTCTTGTGTCTTTGCAAGAAGTTCCCCAGGATCTCATACATGGAATTCCAAGCACAATCATTGAGCAGCATGATTGTGCAGCATTGTAGCTGGAAGGAGAAGGAAGGGAGGAAGAGCAGCATCATTTGATGAGAGGCACCCACCCTTCTCTATTTCAGAGAGCCAGTGTAAGAAAGAGGCAGACTGTATTGCGTTATGAAAGCAAGGGAAAGGTTGCCCAACCATCTATGCAGTCTACTCTTGACATTGATGTCTCACTTCATGGAGGCATTCCACCTGGGAGGCCACCAGATCTATCACTGATGGAAGACATCTTGTCTTTGGATTTGCCACTCTTGGATTTTGGAGAGGTGAAGAGTTCGAAGGAATAATTTGGCATGGGGGATGTCAAAGTAGCAGGCAGCAGCATGAGGAGAGCTTCACATGCCAGATCACCAACGTTGTCTCTTGGGAGGATTGATCATTATTGGAGATCTCAGCTTTTGGTAGAGTACTCCAAGGATCTTGGTGCATGCATGATTCTTGATGACCCGGATGGATATGAGAGATACATGGTGGATGATATGGTCATCTATTCCTATGGTAGGATCTTCTTGACTAGATCTTCTAGTCTCAAGGAGAAGCTGCTACATGCAGCACATGAGGACTGCTCTTCTATGCACTTTGATGCATATTTCCAGTTGATGGAGGAGTTCTCTTGGGAGGGCATTCAGCATGGCATATTTCAGCATATGGAGAGATGCATATCCTGGACGGTGATAGAGAGGACGTCACAGCGACCTTCCTACTCATTGGGAGTGAGGGAGAATTTCCAGTGGAGCCATTTCAGCTCAAGACCTCAAGTACATAATGGAGGAGGTATCATTTCATGTTTTGTATTGTACTTCTTTCCCTTAGTTGAGCAACATGATGTAACAAGAAGAATTTTCTCTTCTTGCATATTGTATGATGATGTACTTGCAGCTACTTGTAGCATTGATTTGGCTATCTTTTCGATGGTTTGTGGGGGAAGCCACATGTATCTGGGTGTTCACCATTGGCGCCAACTTGTAACTTCATGTCTTCATCTTATGAGATGATTGTGGCAACAAACAAGTGGCTAGCAAAGCACTTGTTATTTCTTATTTTGATGCAGGCCAAGGATGCACTGCGCTGGTTCTATGAGAGGGACCATGATTCACTCTCCAGTTGTCACTTGGCAACTTGTTTTTATTGTATCTTGCTTACATGCCTTGTTGATGTGTTTTTACTCAAGGGAAGCTTTGTATGGAGAGAGAAACCAATTGGATGGCATGGCACCCATATGATAGAGCAGCAGAAGACTTGTTGGTATGGGGCATCATACAAGTTGACATCATGATCTTACTTCATGGCTTGTATGAGGGAGAGATGAGGTAACAGCAAAAATTGTTGTTGTTATGGTTACACTTGGGATATTATGGGCAAAATTCTTCCCATACTTTTCATGATATTTCCAGAAATAAGGAAGGCACATTCATGGTGCAAGGAGGCTACCCTTCAGCATTGAAGGATCATGAGAGACTTCCATATAGGAAGAAGACCTTCTCACTTAGCAGCATGATGGTGGATGACTTTGGCATATGGAATGTCAAACATAGGAGCCATGGAGCCTTATTTCAGAGGCCTACAGTGCTGTCACATAGGAGCATGTTCTCATGGGTGAAATATTCCAAGGAGAGGAGGTATCCCTTCTTCTTGCAGATTTTTATGAGGGGATTCTCATGGGAGGACTTGTTGGAGGGTCTCACTTTCATCCAACTCACTATGTATGGTAGAGAATGCATTTCTGTACTTGTTGATTACTCCATTGAGTATTTGTACTTTCTCACCATGTTTTCACAGTGCATTGCTCCTCAAAAGAGCAAGAGTATTTTTGGGTTTCATGGTCACTTTGGGGCCAATTTTTATGATGATAGTAGCCCATCTATACATGACTTTGGGAAAGTGTATTGTTATTATATCTATGTACAGCTGATAGACATTGATGCTTACTTCCCCATGTTGAGAGAAAAAACATCTACAACTTGTTGCAGGAACACTTGCCACATGACATTCTCAAGCAGTGGTTGGGAAGACTGCATAATATCCACTTGGAGAACCTTTGGTACCATCCAAAATTGCACATAACTTTCAACAATTTTCTGATTTGGAGGCCAAATGGTGATGATGTGCCATTCATCTTGAATGGAAGGGTTTGGGTTGCCATGTCTCATGACTTTGGAGGGATAGTCCTTGGAGGCTCAATCTTCTTCTTGCCATTGGAGGGGAATCATGTTGCAGCCCAAGATCAACATGCCTTCTACACTTATCATAAGTGGAGAAGAGGACAAGGTGGGATAGGCCCCCTTGCCTATCATGTTCACTTATTCAGCCCACCTACATTTCAGGAGCCACAGGTGGAGAATACTTTTCATGAGTTACCATGTTGGAGGGTGACTCACTTCATTTGGATGATAGCATGGGTGAGGGAGGCACTCATTCACCATGATGATCATCACTCCTACTTTGTGGAGGCCATGAAACAGCAAGCAAGTTTCCATTCACACTTTCCACCTTCGATTGATGCAGACACTTTGGTATTGCACACTTGGGAGGAAGTATTGGATGACAGTTTATTTGCAGATTCTCTTGATGCAGTGATGGAGGCCATTGACTGGAGGCCACATGAGGAGGAGGGGAGAAATTTTGCTCTCTATATAAATTTTCTTGAGAACAAGCAAATATTTTGGAGGGGAGGACTGTAATGTTCCAAAATTTTAGCCTCAAAGCTAAATGGAACATTAGAGTTAGCAGCAGCTTTAGCCGGTAAATAAATGGGTAGAAAAGCCCATAAGTCTCCTAAGGAGGATAAAAACACTCCAAGTGTGAAAGGGGACATTCTTTTTAGTTCAATAAAACACCTCCATGTGTGAACAGGGTTAAGATCAAGCTGCTTTGACTAAGTCAACAGCACAGTTTTAGTGGAGGACGAATCCAAGGATGAATAACTCAATTTTGAAGGGAGATGTAACTTGGGTTAGAAGTAACCTAATTGAGTGGAGCCAAGGGCAATAAAACTCATGTCTTATATAAGGAAGAGGATGGCAGCATTATTCTTCATGTTGTAGATTATTATTCTTGTCTGCCAAGAATTGTTGCTGCTTTGCTGCTTAACAAAGCTGCAGTGTTGTTTAGCACTAGGTGTTCCCGGGCAGGAATCCCACCTCTTTCCTTTGAGGAGCCTCATTGGGAGAGTTTTCATTCATCATTCCACATCAGGTTTTCAAGCCAAGCTTTAGCCATCTTCATCAGCACAACTTTGCCGGAGATTGTGCAGTGTTGCTGGGTGTAGCAGTGGAAGGGATTGAAATCCCAACTTCTGAGCTAGTTTCTCATTGAAGGAAGGTTTCCTTCACTTGAGAGATCTGTTTGGAGAGCTCCAGAGCTTATTTCAGATCTGTGGTATCAGACCACACATTTCCCATACATTCCCAGCGTTGTTCTGCTAGGGAATGCGTTATTTTGGAGGCAGTGTTCATTGCATGGTTTGGTGGCTCCATTGTTGAGTTTCCTTGTGATTGAGAGGTTAACCATTTCATGGGAGGAAGCCCTTGAGGGATCTGCATCAGATCAGTCATCATTCAGCCTTATATGCTCTTATGCTTCAGTGTTGCAGTGATTATTCAGTAATTTTTTGAAGATCACATTTGTATGCAGAGCATTTGACAAGAAACCCTTGTCGAGTTCTCTTGTATTTTGTATGAGAAGACTAGATCTCTGTACTTGAGCATTATTCATTAATATAAGAGTAGATCTGTTGTTCTCCCATGTTTTTATGTTAAAACCCTCTTTAGACTACGCATTCCATTGATGCAGCAACTCCGGTAAAATGAAGTTTTGGGGTTTTTAGTCATTTTCAGCTACACTAGTGTGGGAGGTCTGTTTAACCCACCTAGTTCCATTTCTTTCTGATCTCCTCTTGTATTCATATGCTACATAAATGTATCCATGGTATCCAAGTGATGATTTCACTGTTTTATTGCATATGTTGCTGGGAATGCATGATTCATGAGCAGTCCTGAAAAAGGAACATTACATGATTCCATCCAAAGCGAACCCAGAATCATATCATTATCGTTGCAAAATAAGGTTTTAACGGTGAATTGCGAGACAAAAGTATAATCCCCAATACTTAGGTGTAGATTCCTTATATCGTATTGTTTGCCATTTGTGTTAATAGAAATTGTTTCAATTATATTTAATTCAGGGATCACTAATTGATTAGCACATTCAGTATTAACATAATTATTCTTTGAGTAGGATCGATAGATATGATAACCTCATTTCCCGCAAATGACCATTTAATTTTAATTAGTGCTCGAACACACATACTATGTTTTAGGAAATCTTCCCTCTTTCATTTATGAATTAGACTCCATTTTTTCCTTTGATAAAAAAAATACCCTAATATATAATTACTCAAGCTTTTATATAAGCTCAATACCCTTACCTCTTTTTTCTTAATTATAATACCGTATAACTTCCCAAACAATTTGTCAATCAACCTTCTTTGTTATTTATAATCTTTATGATCCTTTTTTTAACTTTAAACTTTATAATTTTTAGTATAAATTTTATTATTATATAACATCGTTTAATAATTTATACCTGGATAAATAACTTGTAATATTTGATTCCTTCAATATTTGATCACTTTTTCTCTCGTAAGGGCATAAGGGAATTATTGAAGGTATTTTATGAAAAGACGTGACCTTTGAGACTTCATTCCAAAACTGATTTGATGACTCTTATGTGACGAGTACCTTTTCTTGCAGCAAAATTCAGTGTTTGCTAGCAATGGTTTTGATCTACGCGGATTATACGGTGTTGTTAGTGACTCATGGGGGTGGTGTGCATACAGGGACAAAAAAGGCGAAAAGGGATAGACCGATTCAGGGGGTAGCATATGGTGGCATGAACTGGTGGCAGAAGGCGACAGTGAATGTAGTGCGGGCTAGAAGGATTGGACAGATACACAGCGAGAGCGCAATGTGAATGGAATGAAGGCATGGGCGTGGGCGTGGGCGTGGTTTTGTCGTGGCTCCACGGTGGCAGGTCGGGCACCGTTTAGCGGCGGCAAGTCGAGTGGCTTTGCTACTATTCGGGGGCTTCGATATTTAGGTTGTGGTTGTGGGTTGTGTTTTAAAAAAAAATTGACTTGTTTTATATTGAATATTTTTTTTAATAATGTTATTTATTTGTTACGAAAGCTCTGCTGCGTTGCGTGACCTAGCAGCTTCCGCAGCCACCAGCGCCCTTGGAGTAGGGCCTTTGCCCTCATGGCCTCCTCGGAGCCTGATCAGGGGCCGCCCTCTCCTAACGTCGGTGCCACTGCCACCACGAACAGCGCTCAGCCTAATGCAGCAACAGCCGCATTCGCGTCCTTGATAGACTCTTTGGGACCTCAACGGACAAGACCGAATATCACCAAGTTTGTTAAAAAATTGGATTCCATACCTGAGATCTCTTTGCCACCTTCATTTCCCAGGAAAGTTGTGATCTCACTCGCTGAAAAAGGTCTGGTTGGTCAATTTACAGGGTTGTGGCCTTCCCCCGACACTGTGCAGAAATGGGTGGAAAGGAACTGGGCTCAGTTCACCCAAGGGAAAATCTCCATTCGCTTCTATGGCAGGGGCTATTATACCTTCCACTTTGAATCCAAGAGCGACCGGGATCTCATTTTTTGTAGTGGACTTTACTTCATGGACACTAGAGGACTGTATCTAAATCGTTGGACTCTTGATTTTGATCCAGAACTGGACGTCCCAAATGTTGTTCCGGTTCGGGTTAGATTACCTCACCTCCCGTTACATTGTTGGGGAGACAACTCGGTGCGCGCAATAGGAAATGCAGTCGGAAAATACATAGACAGGAGCGAACCCAAAGACAACATGTAGGCTTGTGCGAGGATCTGCGTCGATATGGATCTTGGAAAGAGTCTTCCGAAAGTCATCAAACTCAAGGTTGACAACTAGACACATATACAACAGCTGGACTACGATAAAATCCCCTTCAAATGCAAGGTATGTCACGAGTATGACCATTTTTCAAATAGATGTAGTAAGAAAGAAGAATCTGAAAAAATTGCAGAAGAAAACCTAGATCCGAAATGAGAGCAAGTAAAAATAAAAAAAGACGGCCTCAAAAATTCAATCAGCGTCACAGCCTCCTCCTCCGCCTGGTCCCTCTTCCCCATGCTCTAACCCTTCCTCTCAACCCTTCGCCTCTTTTCCCGACTCCTTCCTGGGGGTAAATCCCTTTGATATCTTATCCAAAGCCCTCATTCCATATGAGCCCCCGATCTCCACCATCTCCCACACCCCCAACCCCCTAACCTCACCCTCCCCTCCTCCCCCTAGCTCTCCTCCCCCCTCCCCTGCCCCCACCCCACAAGGCTTCCCCTCCTCCCCCTGGCTTTCCCCCCCAGCCCCATAAGGCTTCCCCTCTCAGCAGGTGGATCCTCTCACCCCTTCCAACCCTCTTCCCCAAATCTTGGATCGAGTCCTCACTAGGTACCAAACCAAAGAAACTCCTCTAAACATTGAAAATACAAAGAAAGTTGGAAGGAAATCAAACAAGGATATCAGGGATGAGGCAGCAGTAAAAGATATATCTTTGGGAACGCAATAGGGTCTTGAAAGCTTCCTTGAAAAAGGACCAAAGAACAAGGAGAAAGTACAGCAGGGACATAAAGGGAAGGGTCCCTCAGTCACCAACAATAGTAAATAATGATAGTTGTCTCTTGGAATTGTAGAGGGTTGGGTCACCCCTCCAAAATAAAAATTTTAAAAGACCTCATAAAAACTGAAAAGCCAGACATCCTCTTAATCCAAGAGACAAAAATCAGCAGACAAGAAGTGCATACAATAATTGCAAAATCAAGAACCTATGAAAGGCAATCAATATCAGCGAATGGAGCATCAGGAGGAATACATACTATATGGAAAAAAGGAAAATGGCACATGCATCATCTCAAAAAAAAAGCACTGGATAAATACAATTTTGGAAAATGCAAAAAATGGGGAAAAGCAACATTTATAACATTTATTCTCCCAATCACTACAGGGACAAAGAGCGTTGTTGGCAAACTTTAAGGGAAATCACAATGGAGGATCTTGAAGAAAACCTCATAATAGGAGGAGACCTAAATCTCATTCTCAAAAGCGGAAGAAAAAAGAGGAGGTAATTTTCTGTCTGATCCAAATAGAGAAACCTTAGAAGAAATAATGGAACAATGCAACCTCCTTGATATCCCCCCAAAAAATGGCAAATACACATGGGACAACAGAAGAATAGGAAAGGCAAATATCAAATAAATATTGGACAGGATTCTCATCCGAGACAAAATGGTGGCCAACTATAGCAGAGCATCCTCTAGAATCATTGCTTGAGCAGCATTAGACCACAAATCGGTTCTAATCGAACTTGGAATGGCTAAAAACTATGGCCCTCTGCCTTTCAGATATAACCATCTTTGGGACAGCCATGAAGAAGCTAAACAAGAGGTGGAAAATGTGTGGAGAAAAAACATTAGCGGATCACCAACTTTCATTTGGGAAACAAAGCTAAAAGCAACTAAAGCCAAATTGAAAGATTGGGCTAAATATAGTTACAAGGAGCCACACGAAGAGAAAGAGATTCTAAAAAATGAGCTATTAAAAATCCAAGAGGACCTTGAAAGCAATGATTGTACAATTGAGAAGCAGGCAAAGGAAAAAGAAGCACAGTGGAAAATCTACGGGAACAATAAGCAAGAAGAAGAAACATGGAGGCTAAAATCTAGACAGCTCTGGATGCAAGATGGAGATAAGAACATCTCTTTCTTCCATAATTCAGCTAAAACAAGGATGATAAAGAACAATATAAAAAAAAAAATAGGAGAAGATGGACAAGAAATAACGAGACAAGAAGAAATTAAAAATGAGGTCTACAGACATTTCAAAACCCTCTTATTAGCAGTGGATAGCCAAGCAAATCCAGAAGAATTCCTAAAGCACATTCCAAAGGTAATTGACATAGAAACAAACAACTCCCTCACCAAAGAAGTCACAGAAGATGAAATCAAGGCAGTTGTCTAGGATTTGCAACCGGAAAAGGCACCGGGCCCAGATGGTTTTACTATTTCTTTCTACTGTATCTTCTGGCATCTCATCAAAAAATATTTGTTGAAGATCACAAGATATGTTATGAGGAAAAGAAAAATCGGGGGATTCACCAACTCCACTTTCCTGGCTCTTATTCCCAAAGACCCTCGCCCATCTTCCCTTAACCGATTTCGGCCAATTTCTCTCTGCAATGCCTCATACAAGATCATTTGCAAAATTATTGCTAGCAGGCTCAAACCCATTCTCCCCTCCCTTATCTCTGAAAATCAAGGCGGTTTTGTACCCAACCGACAGATCGTTGACAACATCATCCTTGTGTAAGAAGCTCTCCACACTAGCCTCTCTAGAAATGAAAAAGGGTTCATCCTTAAAATAGATATGGCAAACGCTTTTGACAGAGTACCTCTCTTTCCTTACTGTAGTCCTAAAAAGATTTGGATTCTCTACTGAATTTGTTGATATAATTCAGGTTTGCACAACAGGCCCCTGGATAGCCCCCCTTTTGAATGGCAGGCCTCGTAATTTTTTTCAAAGCTCAAGGGGACTAAGGCAGGGCTACCCCTTGTCCCCTTTTCTCTATATTCTCATGGCAGATTCTCTAACGAAACTGGAGCACAGTAGAATAAACTCCACCTTAACTGACCTTTTCATCTGCAGTGGAACCAAAAGAATAAATCAATCCTTATTCGCTGATGATACTCTCCTTCTAGGTGGAGCCTCATGCATTGTTGCTAGAAGATTCAAAATTATTCTTGACAATTTCTTGGATGTCTCTGGTAGACTGGTTAATAATGGCAAAATCTGCATATACAACTGGAACACTCCCATCAGAACACTTCAGCGGATTTCTCAAATTCTGAACATTCCCTTCCAAAATAATTGGGACCATTTCCAATATCTTGGGTTGCCCATTACCAAGAAAAACATGAAGACTGAAATCTGGAGTAAATATGCCGAGAGAATGAAAGTGAAAATTCAAGCATGGGGCATGCTTTAGTTAAATCAAGATGGGCGAATCATTCTCATCAAATCCATCCTAGCAGCTCTGTCGTTATATCAATTTTCTCTCATTGTTGCTCCTGCAAGTATACACAAACAAATAGAAATAATAATCAGAAGCTTCCTATGGTAAGATGGGAAAAGAGAAAGGAAAAAATTCAGGCTAGTAAACTGGAAACAAGTGACAGCTCCATACAAAAATGGAGGACTCTCCATAAAACTCCCAGGAATAGTGAACATGGCCTTGGGAAGTAATATTTCATGGAGATTCTTAACAGGGGAAAAACTATGGTGGAAAGCAACACTTGAGGCAAAATATTTCAATGCAACAAGAACTTCAATTCTGGAAACAAGTCCTCCAATCAGACCATGCACCCAAATTTGGAAAGCAATCTTTGGAGCAACCCAACTAATCAAGGATCACATCTCGATGAGACCAGGAAATGGTGAACAAATAAATATATGGAAGGACAGCATTATGGGACACCCTCCCTTAGAAATCAACCCAAACATTAAAGATTTAAAGAGATGGATGACAAGGGAAGGATATCAAAAATTGGAAGATATTTCCAATTGGGAGTTGGATGGCGAATGGAAACAATGGGCCAAGCCCAATCTGCCCAATGATCTTGCAACTCAATGGAACCTTATGACTTCTCTCCTTGTAGGTGCAACCCCAATCGAAAAAAACTCTAAAGATGCCCTCTATTGGATACCAATGGGAGGAGAGTAGTCAGTAAGAACTGGATATCAAAAAATTCAAGAGGAGCAGAGATAGCAAGAATGGCAATATTGGAGACTAGTTTGGAAGGTTGAAACCCTCCCCAAAGTAAAAATCTTTTGTGGACACTATTGCATAGCAAATCATTAACATCAGAGAATCTAAAGAAGATAGGAATTTGTGGACCCTCACAATGTCCTCTCTGTAAGAAGGCAGAGGAAACAATCCAACATATTTTCTTGGAATGCTCATTTTCTAGAAGTTGTTGGGAGGCGATGGTGACACCTATTAAAGTAAATTTGAATTACAATCTGCCTATAAGTCATTTTGTCAATAAATGGAAAAGTAGTTTCCCTCACTTTTTCAAAAACAAATCAACAATGCAGCGATTCTGGAACAGTGTCCCATCTTTCCTCTACTGGCAAATATGGCTAGCTAGAAAAGGGAAAATTTTCAAAAACAAAGCTCCTACAGTAAACACAACAACATCAAAAGCATGGGGGATGATGGTAGAGTTTCTCTCAGCTAAAGGGCTCCAAGGAATAAATATGGCTCACCTTCAAGAGTAAGAAAGAAGCTGGATCAGCTTCGTTGTCAACAAGATCATCTATGGTCCCCAACAAAAAAATAAAATGGTGCAACAAATCTGGAAAATCAGAAAGACAGAAGCAAAGTTTCAATTATGGGTTCATTCTCTCAACAGAGCCTGCCTTTTCTTTGACGGGGGGGGTCAAAGAAAAATCCAGGCAAGGCAAGATCTGGAGGAACCTTGTTTATGACTCATAATTCTTCATGACAAAACTAATCAGATAGCCTACAACTGGGGGTTGGGACAAATGTCAAAATACAAAGCAGATGCCTATGGATTATTGTTAGGCCTCAAAATCCTAAAGGAAAAAAATATAAATGATGCTATTATCTTTGGAGATTCCTCTCTCATCATCCAAGCAATGGTGAGCAAGTCTCTTCCTAAAAATGCAGCCCTCAATCAAATCCTAAACAGAGCACAAAAATTAGCAAAGCACATAGGTAATATTGAATATTTTCACATCCTGAGAAAGAACAACAAGCAAGCAGATTTGCAAGCAAATGAAGGAGTACAAAGAAATATAGGACAAGTTAAAATTGGGGACAACATTTCCCAAATTCCTATCCCATGAATCCCTCAATCTTTTCACTTATGTCAAAATATATCCATCTTATCACTGATCAGAACATCAAGAGATCCTTCAAGTTCATATTCGATCCTCTAACTCAGCAAATGTCCAAAAAACATATCAAACATGATCTCTGCAAGATTCTTCATATCTCTGCACCCAGTACTCTCCTCTTCCATATCGCACTGCCTCCCATGACTTCTCTGCAAAGAGAAACACCTCTGTTAGACTAAAAAATATAACAGCATGGTTTGGGCTTTCATAGTCTCAATAGAGCTCTTGAATCAACTTACACAGCGTTCTTCCTTCGCTGCATCTTACCTTCATACTGCTCCTTGTCTCTTTTGTTTGAAGCGTTGGCCTTCTCTGCAACTTCGCATCGCCCTCCTTCATACCACACTCTCCCATCCTGTCTCCCATTCCTCCCTCATCTTTCGTAGTCCCTCCCCTCACTGCTTTCGGCATTCTTTAATCTACTCTTTCCTTATTTCATCCATATGGCTTTTCCTCACCAATAAGGCAGAAACGCAGCATCAAAAAATCAGAGATCCATCTCCTCAGGGTCTGGAAAAGTGGGAAGCAATAGCCAGAACAATAGAAACGGCAATCAAAGAGGAAATCAACTTAAGGGAACACAATTCTCTTCAACAAATGGATCATTTGGAAGATAGGCAGCACCCATGTGCTTTCTGCAAATCCCACAGAGTTGTGATCGAAAGTTTGAGAAGCCAAATCCAGCAAGATAAGGATCGACCAAAAACAGAGATGGATGTCATTCACTCTCAACGGAAAACTTTCAACAATGATATAATGTCAGTCAAGAATCGTTGCAACCACCTAGAAGAATTTCTCATATTCATAAAGGAAGCACTCAGCAAGAAATCAAAACAAGGCTCCACTTCTCAGGACCAAGGAAGTAGATACAGAGGCAGTGAGAACACTGTGAGTAAATGACCCTCCAGAACTTCTGACTCTCCATGTTTTATGTTTAAAAATGCATTAGCAAATCTAGATTTACAATGAAAGTTAAATGTATTTTGCTCTTAAATCAGTTTGTTTGTCAATATAGCACAAATGTAATAGTTTCTATCTCAAAGAGAAGGGGAAAAAATAGCAGTTCTAGTAGCATATATAATGTAGTGATCCCCAAGCAGATATCACTTTGTATCAAAAATGGAGAAATTTTGTAATGAGGAACTTCTTCTCCTCACCCTTTTTAGAGAATATAATATAACCGAATATGTTCGAAAAAAAATAAATAAATAAATAAAAATTAATGTAATTTATTTATTTGTATTTTTTAATTAAAATGTATTTAAATTTATTTTTTTTAACTTTTTTCAATGACTTTTTTTATATTTTTTTAATTCTATCTAATGTTGTATATTTTGATTTTTTTTTTCCTAATATATATACTTCCTCTTTCTTTTTTTTCTCTTTCTTTTTTATTATGCAATCTTTTTTTTTAAATCCCTTCTCAATAGCCACGGTGAACCCAGAAAAATGGAGATACTCCAATTTTGTGTAGCAAATGCTTCAGTCACGACGACAACAAGGTTGACACAAAGTTGATGGTCAAATACCTGGATCGGAAAGTGTGGCTATGTGCAGCGGTTAAGCGGCCGAAGGCTCGAACTGCTCTGATACCAAAAGAAATGAACAAAGTTCGTACTTCTCATTAAATGCTCCAAAAGACTTGGAATATGAAAATATCCATTGAGGATACAAATATTATATATTAAAATGTATGATGAGTGAATGATTGAATGTTACAAATGAGGTTTGCTTCTATACCTACGCAAGTGCTTCTTCATGGAAGGTCATGTCCAATTTAGACATGCCTCTTCAACCTAATTACTAATTAACTAATCATTATTTATTGATTACATTATTTATCTCATTTTATTCATAACAGTTGGAGCCCTAGAGGATAGGAGACCTCAAGGGACCTAGTTGGAACATGTACCAGAGATAGGGTTGGAGCCCTAGAGGTTGGTGCCTCAAAGTTGACAAGGTTGGAGCCTTAGGAAGTCCAAGTTGGTGCTTGGCAAAATACAAGTTGGAGCCTAGGAGACTGAAGATTGATGTCTTCATCTAGGGTTGGAGCCCTACATAGATATTGTACTTCATTTATTGAGATTAATAAAAGTATTTATTCTCATTGTTCATTTTGTGTTCTAAATATAAGTGATCTAACTGGTAAAAATAACAATTGAAAAGAAATATCAATCCACCCCTCCTCTCAGTGTTTCCAACAATTATAGCACCCCATAACTCTCAGCAAAATAGGGTGGTTGAGAGGATGAACCACAACATAATTGAAGCGGCTAAGGCCATGTTGCATGACCAGGGGTTTCCCATGTTCTTGTGGGCAGAGGAATGCAACACTGCATTATTTATACATAACAAGAGTGCACACAAGGTGCTTGGACGAGTTACACCGGAGGAGGCTTTCATAGGAAAGAACCTTGATGTTTCTCATGTTTGTATCTTTGGGACAAGAGTTTATTATCATGTGCCTAAAGACAGCAAGAAGAAGTTGGAGCCCACATCTGAAAAGCTAATTTTTGTGGATTACTATGAGACACCTCAGGCATACAAGGTGTACGTACCGTCACATAGGAAGATAGTTATCAGGTAGGATGTGAAGTTTGCGAAGGACAAAGCTCTAAGGGAGTCCTTGGAACGAGAGCAGGTTAGATTGTCTGAGGAGGAGCTTCTCGCTCCCAAGCAAGGGCCTTAGCCAGTATCACAGATTAAGTCTCAACCAAGTGGCAAGTAGGTCGTACAGAAGGATGACAAGAACTCATTGTAGAATAAGGAGGAGAGACCGGGATGAGTGGAAGTAGCCAGTCATTTAGTGACTCCCAGCATAGGGAGCAAGAGAATCAAGTGGGCCAAGAGGTTGATTCAAGAGACCCATGAGCAAGTTGAGACTCCCTGCTCTACATTCAAGCAGAGCAAGCAACCATAGATGTATATCAGATACATGGCACTAATGACTGAGCCATCTTGTTACAAGTAGCCTCTCAACAGATTTAGCGAGATGCCATGGTGGAGGAATATTCCTCCATCATGAATGATGTCTGGGAGATTGTCACATCCAGAGGGAAAACCAATGGTAGGCTCACGTTGCGTGTATAAGGTGAAGCATGGAGTAAATGAGAGTGTGGAGAAGTACAAGGTCGAATTTGTGGCCAAGGGCTTATCGCAAGTTAAGGGCATCTATGATGAAATTTTTGTCCCAGTGACTCATTATTCATCCATGAGGACAATTTTTCCACTTGCAGCTCAAATGGGGTGCAAGATCCACCAAATGGATATCAAGAAAGCATTCCTCACCGAGGTGGTTGAGGAAGAGATTTATATGGAGCAACCAGAGGGGTTTGAGACTTTCAACAGAGACACTCATGTTTATTTGCTGAAGAGAGCTCTTTATGGGCTCAAGCAAGCACCAAGAGCTTGGTACACTCGCATTGACAGCTACCTTTGGAGATTGGGCTTCACTAAGAGTGAGGTGAATGCCAACCTGTACTACATTATGGTTGGAGGGCTTCTGCTCATTCTAGTGCTCTATGTTGACGATCTTATCTTGAATGGAGCAAACAGCTTGATCTAGGATTGCAAGGCAGATGTTGCAAGAGAGTTTGAGATGAAAGACATAGGGATTATGCATTATTTCCTTGGGCTGGAGGTATGGCAAGGTGATGGGGAAATCTTCTTGGGACAAGGGAAGTACACTACAGAGACTCGAGAAGTTTCCTATGCAGGATTGCAAGCTTATGACCACACCTCTAGTCACAAAATGGAGGAAGGTGGACGCTAGTAGAGCAGAGCGAGCAGATGCCATGTTGTATAGGCAGCACATTCGGTCATTGATGTACTTTGTCAACACACATCCTAACATGTTTTGCAATGAACCGATTGAGCCAGCTCATGATGGACCCTAACAGAGTTCACTGGGTTTTTGCTAAGCATGTCTTGAGGTATCTCAAAGGTACAACAGATTATGGGTTATGGTAAAGACAGGTTGACAAAGTGAGGCTTGAATGCTTCACAAATGCAGATTGGGCAAGGAGTTCCACAAATCAAGAGTACTTCAGGTTGTGTTTTCGGCATTGGGTTAGTAATTGTTTCCTGGTTCAACAGGAAGCAAAGATCAATTGCACTCAGTTCAGCAACAGTTGAATACATGATTTTCAGCTTGGTAGCATGTGAAGCCATCTGGATGAGGAAGTTGCTTGTGGCCCTTTAAAGGCATGAGTTGGAGCCCACCGTGATTCACGGTGACAATCAGAGTTGCATTAAGCTCTCTGAAAATCTAGTTTTTCATGACCAATCCAAGCACAACGATATCAGGTACCATCATCTCAGGGATTGTGGGCAGAAAGGGATAGTAAAGCTACCGTACATTCCCACAGATGAGCAGGTTGCAGATATCTTGACGAAGGCCTTAGTCAAAGGCAAGTTTGTGTTTTAAAGAGATAAATTGGGAGTTGTACAAAATACCTTCCTCGCTAAGAGTGAGTGTTGAATGTAGTGAAGGGAGGTCTTCTAGCTTGTACCTTAGCCAGTAAAGACCTCGAAATGTCATTCTATAAGCATGAATGTGAATTCATGAGATAGACTTTAGTATGATGAGTTGATTTCCAGTTCACTAGAATGGTCATCATTAGATTGCATGCCTAGTGTTGGAGCTTCAATTCATTGGAGTCTTCTTCACTTAGACTATAGGATGAGGTGGCAGTGACAAGTCCAGTTAGGACGGGTTAACACTATAGAGTCAAGTTAAAGTTAGGGAAAGTTAAGACTTTAGAGACAAGTGAAGAAAGGAAGAGTTAAGTCATCAATTAACTCGATTCACAACTAGAGGAAATCAAGGAGCAACTCGAGCTACTTAACTGAGAGCTAGTCAAAGTGTAACTGTGACTTGCTCTAGTTAACTGGCAAAAGGAACTCGTTGAACTAGTGTGAACAGCCATTTGAACTTGCCCTCTTTGCAGGGATCAAAATTTTATTAAGGCAAGAGAAGGACGAAGGCACAAGATTGATGATTCTTTATTGTTGGCAAAGCGCATTGGTTGATTAACTCGATTCACAACTAGAGGAAATCAAGGAACAACTCGAGCTAGTTAACTGAGAGCTAGTAAAAGTGTAACTAAGACTTGCTGTAGTTAACTGGCAAAAGGAACTCGTTGAACTAGTGTGAACAGCCATTTGAACTTGCCCTCTTTGCATGGATCGAAAGTTTATTAAGGCAAGAGAAGGACGAAGGCACAAGATTGATGATTCTTTATTGTTGGCAAAGCGCATTGGTTGAAGAGCGAAGATCAGAATTCGAAGAGCAGAAACCAAGCCTAGTTTCAGCAGGTACAATTGTGTGTGTAGACCGAGAGCATCTTCTCAAGTCCAAGAGCAGTGATCCAGGAGCAGGCCGAGAGCAATTGTGAAGCTGAGATTAATTTCTTAAGGCTATTTGCTGGCTGCAGTAGCAGCATACTTAATTTGTAAAAGATCTATTTGCTCAAAAAACAATCAATAAAAATCCCAGAACAAAGAAAGCAGGTTTTCCCATTTGGGTTTCCTGGGTAAAAAACTGGTGTCAAATTTATGTGTGTGCATGTGTTTTTATCTTAAGTATTTTCCGCTGCATGTTGAATGCTAAGAAACTCTGTATCTTGGTGAAAGTTAAACTTGGTTTCAGTTTTCAGTTGCCTTAAATTTTTCAGTAAATTCATCTAAGTAGTTGTAAAGTTTCAAGAAAATTAACAGAAAGAATGTCAATGACAAATGCTATTTGATAAATAAACTTGGGCCAGATCAAAAAACAAGAACAGATGAGGTGTTTCTTACCAAAATGACTTGCCTTTTTAGCTACAAAATTGGAAAAGATATTTAAGCTTTTTGTATCAAATTCTACATTAACAAACTTAAATATGGATGTGTAATATGATGTTTAAACAAAAATTTAAACCAGTGTCACATTGAATTTGACAAGTTTTGGTGATAAAAGAATTATTCTAAGACTATTTCATAATCCAGTATCCACTAATTTCCGAGGATGAAGTTAATTCTATCGTTGAACCTCTGTTTATGACCAGTTCAAATCTCCTCCATATAACATTATTCTCCAAAATTACAAAAGATTGCAATGAATTTGTTCAAACTGAGGCACTGAAAACTCTGGGCCACTTTGCTTAGCAAATATGTACTGTAAAATTAGTTATAGAAGCAACAGAAAGAAAATTATGACACAACTACCCACCAATCACTCTTTCAGAAGAAGATGAGACATGTCAAGACTCAAAATCCATAAAACAACTAAGAAGACATCCTCAACTTTTTCTTCGGCATAATAAGTTCATCATCACTATCTTCATCAGAAACATCAGCTTTCTTTTTCTTGGATTTTGAAGAAGCTTTGGAGACATCTTTTTGAGAACTTTTCTTTTCTGGACTGTGACAAGCTTCCTTCACAGATGACGACTTCACTGGTGTTCCTACCTTTGTTTGTTGTTTTTTCTGCTTTTTGTTGAATGCTTTCTTCGCCTTCTCAGGAGATAACAAACCATGCTCCATCATCCTGTGAATAAGCTATGTCAAACTTTCCGTTTAACCAAAATAAGAACATACCATCAATTGATATTGGAATGAGAAAATCTCAATCTTCACATGTATAATTGGATTGAATTTTCTATTTCTAATAGTAAACGGTTGAGAAGTCTCTCTCTGAAAGAAAAATCGCAGATGTTGCCCTAGTTTGGAAAAATCATAGTAGCTTCTTCAATTGCAAAATATGATGGAAATTGCTTCAGTTTAAAATAAATAACAGAAGCTAGTCATAGAAAAATGTTAATCTGCATGAAAAATCACCAAACAGTCCTGTTTAAGCAGTGAAAATTTTAAGGAAGGAAATTTATTTTAAGTGTAGAAACCTTGGTGAGTCTTGCTAGTCATTAATATGCAAACTATAAAATTTTTGGCAATATTTTTCTAAAAATATTCAAATTTCTAAGGGTTTTATATTAATTTTGGAAAATTTTGATGATTTTTAAGGTAAAATAATATTTTCCTATAGAATCTGGGAGAATCATTTATAAAAAAAATGAAAATTGGAGAATCTTCCTTCGAGAAAAACATGGAAAATTAGCCCATGGACAAAATTAAGCCCCTAAAATATTCCCTATGTTTTAAAAAACAAAAAAAGCATAACAGCTTCCCAGCTTTAGTAGACTTTGTGACCATTCCAGTTTTTAGAACGTCATAAAAGCTAGGTCTTTAAAAAAATCAGAAACTGATTTTGAAAGTATACTCTAGAGAATTTCTGTGCGCTACAGAGAAAACTAAATAAAGCAAATAGGTTTTGTGGGCAGTGTCTCTAGGCCTAGTTTCAAGGATGGCGAAAATTTTAAATTCTGGGTTGATATAAAATTGTGATAAGCACTTTACCTGCATGTCAAGGGCATGTTACAATAAAGTGTCTTTGCAGTCCTGAAAATTATCAATGATTTACATGGATTTTCAGTACTGCAAGCGAATAGCAACAACTCCAATGAAAGTATAACAATAAGTGTTATGGTCATTCTTGATAGCATATTGTTTACTCTATTTATATGACAGTTTCTCTAAAATTTACCAAATTTATCTTAAGTCAATGAACTCTATAATATTTTGTTAACAGAAGAATAGGCAGTAATCATAATACTGTTAATTTGCACGAGTATAAATCTATTGATGACTGGTAGCCATTGGTGTATGATCAACATGGTGATTGATATCCACTGGTGGATGATCAAATGCTAAACTTGACGCTGATTCCAAGGAAGATCTAGAGGCAGACCCAGGCATCGCAATATTGAGAAATAGCATCGCCATTATTTTATACTAGACTAATATTTTTGTTGCACTTACAAAATTATTACCAATTTAAAGCAAGGTAATTTGATTCAAGAAGAGAATATTCTCGAAAAGTTCTATAAGTTGAATAATGATCAATAGGGATTGTGCTCTTGTTGAATCCATGAGTCAAGGCATAATAGGATTTTTCCAATAATGAAACGCAATTATTCATCTCTCTTGATCAAAAAAATAACTTCTCAAGATTTGCATGGGAAAGTGAAATTTTGCCACTCAATAGTAACATCTATGTTAAAAATTCCCATCTCTCCTCGCATCCTATCAATTATTAAACCACTATTCTTTTATCAAGAGAATCCATTGTTGGAATTCCAAAGGCAAATGATCTCAGCAATAATGATATGCAATGCATAGGCAGGAACCAAAAAGGATCTCACGTACAAGGATAAAAATACAGCTACTGATACAAAGCCATGAATATTTAGATATACATGAGGATTTTAGAAACAATATTATCACAAGCACACATAAAATAAGAAATAAATTATACAAATACCAGAGAATGATACAAGAGGAATGATATGCTATGAACTATAGCATTTATGTATTCCATTACGGGAAAGATACATAATTCATGCACTTCAACATGTATAGTGTAACAATGTAATAATAAATATCTTCTGGATAATAATATATTACACGTATATAACATTATATTTAATGGGTATATAATATGTCATCCCCTCCTATAATGCTTTGACCTCAAAGCATAAGCAGGAACAGTTTCTATGTTTGCAGAGTTTCTCTCTCCTTGGTAGCTCTGTCTTCAAGCAAATTCTTCCATTTGAGATGTTCAATGATATGCTAGGAATCCCAGAGCTCTATGTGGATATTCAAGATTCCTTATAGCCCTAATTTTCCTCCTTCATCAAATACTAGATGTTCAGCCTGAAAAAGAAGTTTCCATACCCAATTTCACTTTCATACAGGTACTTGAAAGACGTCATGCAATTTCACTTTGCTAGGGATATCCAAGGCATACGAATTAGTTGTCCAATCCTTTTTTTAATATGGTATGGGGCCATTAAATTGCAGGGGCAACATCTGATTTTTTTTAAATCTTTCAATTAATTTTCGTTTTAAGGCCAAAGGTATAGATAGTCCGAATCATGGTATTAAAAACCGGCCGGTCTGAACTGGAAACTGGTCAAACCGGTCGGTCAGGATGCTTGCCAGTTCAAACCGGCCATAAAACCCGGTCATCTCGCCCATTTGCCCTGGAAATCCGGTTAACCAGTGCTAACCGGCCGGTTAAGGACAGAACCGGCCGGTTTATTCCGGCCGGTTCCATCCTTAACCGGCCGGTTAGCTCTTCTTCCCCTAGGCAGACCCACGCACGGCCAACAAGGTGCCTTAGGGTTGATGTTGAGGAAAGGGGAGGGTTGTTTCCCTCCAAAAACACCCTCCCCAATCTTTTATACGCAGGGGCAGCCTCTCCTTTGTCTCACACCAACTCATTTGCTTTTTGTGAGTTTGATTTGAGAGCTTGGAGAGTGTTGAGTGTTCGTTGGAGCAGTGATCTTGGAGGCTTGGAGTTGGAGTTGGAGCTATCTTGGAGACCCTCTCCAATCCTTTATAAGCAGGGGCAGCCTCTCATTTATCTCACACCATCTCATTTGGAGATTTTGTGAGTTTGATTGAGAGCTTGGAGAGTGTTGAGTTTTTGCTGGAGTAATGGAACGACATAGAGTTTGAGGCTTGCCGCTTGAGCTAAGTAGCAGCCATCATGCCTCCAAAATGCAAGGATACTGCATGGGCTCATTGTGATATGATTGATGGCAAAATTGTTTTCAAATATTGCCAAAAATCTATTGCAGGAGGGGGTATTTACAGGTTCAAGCAACACTTGACTGGGATAGGAGGCCATGTAAAGCCATGTGGAGCACCAAATGAAGTAATAGGGCATATTAGGGCAGAATACCTTCAAAAGTTTGAGACTCAAGTCACTGAACCAATAGAGAAGTTTGTGACTGGAGCAGTTGCAAAGTTTGGCAGTCGAGAGTCGGGAGACTCAAGTTCAACCAACTGAGTTTGAACTTTGATCATGATTAGAAGTTTCAAGTGATAATGTTGATCATTAATTAGAATTTAGTAATATCATATTGTATATATGTAGATTTGTAGTAGACTGACACTGTACTATGTAGGCCAATGGCCTCAATGCTCATAGCTTGTAGCATTGTTTTTGGACTTTATGGGTCATTTGGAGCCTCATTGCTTATGTACTTTACGATGATATGTATTGCATTGTCTCTATTGGCTTGGAATCATGGTTGCAAATCTTAAAAATAGTTTTTTTATTAAAAAAATAATTATTTAATGTATTTTTTTTAAAACTGGTTCGTTTAGACCTGACCAGTACCGATTAGACCGGTTCCGGTCCAGTTACTGGTTCATTAGGTCCACTGGTCCGGTCATCGGTTCCGGTTTTTAATACTATGGTCCCAATCTCCAACTTTGATTCTTATTCAATACAATGCAGATCACCTTGCTGCTTCATTCTGTTACGAGTATTAAACAAATATTTGTGTATGAGTCAGATAATTTCCTTATATTCCTCCCGAAAATCCCTAACCTCTGGGCCCTTTAAATTAGAAGCTATGTCATCACAAATAACTGGTGGTTTACATCTATATAATACTATAAAGTTTAAGCAGTGTCATTTTGGCAAAGGTATGGTAGATTGCGTTGCACTATCGTTCAGCCAGATGTGACCATTTCTACCACCGACATTACTTGACAGTCACAAAAATTCCCAAGCAACCTTCAAGGCACCTATTTATTCTTTTTGTGATTATCATTCTAGGGCTATGTTGCCAACACACGGAACACAGTGGCAGCATTTTCGAGAGCAAGAGAGCACTGGGGGTCCCATTTCAAAAAAAAAAACACTACAGACATAAAGATGATTTGTTCCCAAAAATGCTCCCACTCCATCTGTGTGTGTATTGAATTTATATTCAAAAATAGCATACAAAATACCAAATTAGCTGGAGAAGCATATTTGTGCTACTCATAGATGAATATCACATTATTATGAAGTTAGAAATGCCATCCATAGTGCATTCATGATTATAAAGAAACTTTGAAAGAAAGCACTACGAATAAACAAGCAAGAACATTTATATGACAAGCAATGTCCCACCATTGCTTATATTGAGATCCTCATCATTAGTATCATCCTTCATCCTGCCTCTTGTCTAGCCTTTGCCTCTACCCTGATCCTCTAGGGAGTCGGGACGTCAGTAGACACCAGCCAATTTTGATGAAACTGCCTAATCCAAGCCTTAAAATGTAGCAGAAAAGGCTTAAAATGCATAATCAATGGTTTTGGTTTGAGTGAAGGGTACATATTTTTGCTAATGCCTTGCCTCTACCCTGATCCTCTAGGGACATCAATTGACACTAGCCAATTTTGATGAAACTGCCTAATCCAAGCCTTAAAATGTGGCAGAAAAAGCTTAAAATGCATAATCAATGATTTTGGTTTGAGTGAAGGGTACATATTTTTGCTAATGCCTTGCCTCTCTACCCTAATCCTCTAGGGACATCAGTTGACACTAGCCAATTTTGATGAAACTGCCTAATCCAAGCCTTAAAATGTGGCAGAAAAATCTTAATATGCATAATCAATGATTTTGGTTTGAGTGAAGGGTACATATTTTTGCTAATGCCATGACAAAGGAGTTCAACTAATAACAATAGACAACACCAACATTGGGGCATGTAAAGGTCTTGGTGCTTTTGATTAAATGCCAATCACATGCCCTCATACATGATAGAATCCAATGAAAATGTTGCAATCCCAACAAACCTGAAATCCTGAAAACTGATAAGTTTGCTGAATTTTGAATGGGATTTGAAATTCCACTTTCTCCATATGAAGTCCACTGAAACATCCTGAAACATTCAATGTTGATGTTAAGAATTCAAGGAAAAGATAGAGGAACTTTTTCTATAAAAAATTATCATTACAATTGTTGCCAGCAATTTTGGTCAAACCTAATCAAAAGTTCAATGTGTACAAGGAGCATTGTCTAGTGAGCACCCGAAAAACATATAGGGAGCGTACTCCCTAGCTCTAGGAGCGTCCTAGGGAGTTTTCAATCAAATTGTCAATGTTCCAAAGAAGCGGAAGTGCCAGCCTTTTTTCAACAAATCGCATCACATATCAGCAGTCCATGTTTCATGGTCACCCATTCTACAAGTTATATGATGTAAATGATACTAGTATGACCTTGAGTCTATGTAACAACCTAGGTAAGTCTATGATTTTGGCGACGAATTTCATCCTAGGAGGTTTTTTAACCTTGCTGATTATGATTTATCTGTGTTTCTAAACACGGCTAATCAGAAGAGTTTTTCACCCTCCAGCGTAAACCCTCAAAGCTAGAGTGAAATTTATTGCCAATGTCTTAGATGAGTCCTAATGTTTTAGTCGAATCTAATGTAAAAGTGGTTTGGGAATAATTTAAGCTAGTTGGCTTAATTATTTTGTTACAAATCACTTGGTCGACTAGATCATAATGTGTCACAGCTTGAGGGACTATGACTAATGTGTATTCCCTCTTTGAGTCAAAAATGTAAAATCTTATGTAAATGAGGGTGGGAAAAATAATTAAATCCCCTCATGTGTAAAATTAATTAATTTTTCTGGTAAAATAAAATAAATCCTGTGCCAAAAAATTAATTAATTAAAGTCAAGTTAAATTGTCTTAGAAAAAATAATTCTCCCAGTGGATAATTTTGTGGGTTTTAAATAAATCATTTTTTAAAGGTCCTCCACCAAGGGAATATTGAATTTTTCTAGAAAATTTGGACCGTTGGACCTTGGTGGTTAAGTCAAAGTCAATTTTTTTGGGAAATTAACTCAAAATCATTAATTTTGAGCTAATTAAAATGGAATTAAATGTTAAATTCGAAATTTCCTCAAAAATAAAAAATCAAGGACCTAGATTAAAAGATCTTGAAGTGATTATCAACAGCCAAGATTATTTTGACAAGGATCAAAGAAACTAGTTGTTATTTTTCCACTTGGAGGATTTATCTATAAATTAGAGTCATTTGAGTCTCTAGTCATCTTGATCTCTGGCTAAAATTGTTGCTGAAGCATTTTGTAAATTATTGTCCTGCTCGGAACTATTTTTTCTACCATAATAAAAGACATTGGGGTGCAACTCGAGGTGTTATCGTTGTTGAAATTTGCAACAAGAAACAGTGAAATTGGCATCCAGAAACAACATGACAGCACACACACTAGTGTGGGACCACAGGTCATGTAGTGATGGGTCCAAGCGATACATTAGTGTGCAAGCCAATTTATTTAATAAATTGGAATTGTCTCTAATTTAATTATCCCTTAATTAAATTGGACAATAAATTGTAACCTTATCTCATAAACACTTGTAATAGTTAACTGAGTGTGATAGACTCTGTTAGCTCATGAATTTCGAGTTAAGGGTGGTTGATGAGGCATGCAAAGTGATTCTATTAGTTATTGAATCCAAGTTGCAGTTAGTGCATCAGTTTAATGCATAAGAAATCAGTCAACTTAATTAAGTGAGTTAAAATTACTTTAACTAGTTGTAACTGTTTGTTGCACTAGTGAGAGGTCAAGTGAATTAAAACAAATTTAATTCACATGCAATGATCTGTCAAGAGACTGATGATTTACTATTAATAGTTGCATGCATGTTAGTTCCAGTGGAGACCCAGTCGAAACAAAGGTTAAAAGGAAGTTGACTATCAGTTGTATTATTAGCAAACTACCTGGATGCAGTTAAAACACCACAGGATTACCCATGATACTTGCGTGGTCAAGGAAGGTTGAAATTCCTAAAGAATAGGAATTGCATTCCACAAGGATTGCATGAGCAAGGCGGGCTGAGAATTGGCTAAGTACTAGCTCGATTTTGTCTAGATCAGTGTGAGACGATTAGCAGAGTGCAAGAGACTCTTGCGAGAAGAGTGCATTGTAATTGTTTCATGATTCATTGGTTCATTATACAATAGAGATCAAGGGGTTTTGAGTCGCAAGCTTTCCCCAGGAAAAATATATGTGTTGTGGATTTGTTTCTTTCTTTTACTTGGTGTGACTGTGCGATCGTCTTTAATTTCCGCAGAATTAAATGTAGAAGGATTCAGTATCTTGCTCTAACACATTGCATGATCAGATTGAATCCATTGATATACATAATGTTTGTATAATTTCTACATGGTATCGGAGCGCAGGAAATCACTATAGTGGAGAAGATATTGAGTTTGTGACTGAATAGCATTCGAATTTGCAGAAGTATTTTTTGGTGCGACAGCGGATCAAGATGGATTTCAATGGCTTGAGATTGGAGTATGCACTCGAGGGCAGTTCTAATTATATTGCGTGGAAAGACAGGAAGGAGGCAATTCTGGAGGACAACGGGTTGAAAGAATTCATTGATAATGACATTCCAAAACCCGCAGCAGCAGACGCCACTCTTCTTGATGCTTGGCAAAAGAAGGTAGCAAGGGCGAGGAGTATCTTATTAAAGGGAGTACGAAGCCACATTGTCTCAAGTATCCATGGAAAAGCAACTTCATATGCAATGTGGAAGGCTTTGACAAATCTGTTTCAGAACAGCAGCGACCAAAGGAAGCTGGCGTTGAAGGACAGGCTCAGGAAAATCAAGGAGGAGGAGGGCAAGACGGTACCAACATACTTGGCAAAGTTCACTCAATGTCGAGATGAGCTTGGAAGTGTTGGTGTGACCATAGCAGATGATGACTTGGTGAGCCTAGCACTTCTAGGCCTTACCAAGAGATGGCATAGTTATCAAGACTCTGTCAATGGGAAGGAGAAGTTACAAGATTGGGAGCGACTTTGGCCGGATTTAGTACAAGAAGAATTCAGGCAGAATACCAAGGATGGATCCTCATCCAAGACTAATGACGAGGAAGATTGTGCCTTGGCCAATGAGTCAAGGAAGGCCAAGGGAAAGAAATCCCAAGGCAAAGCGGGCAAGAAAGACTTGTCCAAGATCAGATGCTTTCACTGTCACGAGCATGGGCATTATGCTACAAATTGTCCACAGAAGAAAAGCAAGAAGGAGCCTATAGTTGTAGCAGGTGAAGCATTGGCTTCACAGTTCGAGCTTGATTTTACACTCAATGCATGCATGGCCAGCACTGTAATGGGTTGCATGTGGTATTCAGACAACAGTGCCTCGTTCCATATGACGGGGAATAGAGATCTCTTGGAGGAGAAGGACCTCCAGCAGAGCATAGAGTTTGGAAATGACGAGAGGTATAGCGCTATCGGCATAGGTACAATTACCTTTCAGAGGGAGAATGGCTCCCATCTCAGACTAGCAGATGTTTTGCATGTTCCAAGCCTAAAGAAGAATCTTGTCTCCGTAGCGGTATTGGAAAAACGTGGTTATGAAGTAATGTTTAGAAAAGGAACAGTTTTCCTTAAAAACACAGCCACGGGACAAGTGAAGCAGATTGGTGTAAGAGTCAAGAACCTGTATGCTCTCGAGGTTGAGGATGCATGCAAAGCTTTGAGGAGCAAAGCAGTGGTTAGTGACTTGGTGATTGAGAGGGAGCAATTATCTCTCAACATGCAGCCTCGTAAGCAGTCTCAGAACGTTGTGGAGCAGCCACAATTGGAGAAGAAGAGTGGAGATGGAGTGGAAGAGTCCACTCAAGCATAGACCTCCAAGAGGGGAAATTTCAAGCCAAAAGGGCAGAGGGAGTACGTGCAGCAATACCTCCAGGTGTGACGTGAGGCGATGTGCAGAATTAATCCCAAGAAGAAACTGGGCAGGGTTCATTGAGATGGTGTGTCTCATGGATCGAACCTGGCTATGAGGAGCCCATAGTACAACAGTAGCAGGATCGGTTAGATTGATGCAATCAGATGTTAGGAAGATAGAAATCAGAGTGACAAGTGTCGAATATTGGAGCGCAGATCAGAGTTGGCAGCAGTGCAGAGTGCACGGATGCAGATGTCAACAGCGCAAAGAGTCTAGTAGACATGTGCAGTAACTAGTAGCAGTCAGAAGACTCTGATGACAGATGCATTATATTGATTTAGTTGTTTGGAGGCTATTCAGTTTAAGAAGTGTCGCATGCAAGAGTTGCATGTGCACATGCAAGGACATTCCAAGGTACCGAATCGGGATAGATTGATTCCTTTCCTGTTGAGAGGGAGTGTTGAAATTTGCAACAAAAAACAGTGAAATTTCCATCCAGAAACAACATGAAAACACACACACTAGTGTGGAACCACAAGTCATGTAGTGATGGGTCCAAGCCATACATTCGTGTGCAAACCAGTTTATTTAATAAATTGGAAATGTGTCTAATTTAATTATCCCTTAATTAAATTGGACAATAAATTGTAATCTTATCTCATAAACACTTGTAATAGTTAACTGAGTGTGATAGACTCTGTTAGCTCATGAATTTTGAGTTGAGGGTGGTTGGTGAGGCATACAGAGTGATTCTATTAGTTATTGAGTCCAAGTTGCAGTTAGTGCATTAGTTTAATGCATGAGAAATCAGTTAAGTGAGTTAAAATCAGTTTAACTAGTTGTAACTGTTTGTTGCACTAGTGAAAGGTCAAGTGAATTAAAATAGATTTAATTCACATGCAGTGATATATCAAGTCACTGATCATTTACTATTAATAGCTGCATGCATGTCAGTTCCAGTGGAGACCCAGTTGAGACAAAGGTTAAAGGGAAGTTGACTATCAGTTGTATTATTAGCAAACTGCCCGAATGCGGTAAAAACACCACAAGATTGCCCATGATACTTGCGCAATCAAGGAAGGCTGAAATTCCTAAAGAATAAGGATTGCATTCCACAGTGATTGCGTGAGCAAGGCAGGCTGAAGACAGGCTGAGAATTGGCTATGTACTGGCCCGATTTTGTGAGAAGAGACAATTAGCAGAGTGCAAGAGACTCTTGTGAGAAGAGTGCATTGTAATTGTTTCATGATCCCTTAGTTCATTATACAATAGAGATAGAGGGGTTTTGAGCAGCAAGCTTTCCCCAGGAAAAATATCTGTGTCGTGGATTTGTTTCTTTCTTTTACTTGGTGTGATTGTGCGATCGTCTTTAATTTCTGCAGAATTAATTGTAGAAGGATCAATGTCTTGCTTTAGCACATTGCATGATCAGATTGAATCCATTGATATACATAATGTTTGCATAATTTCTACAATTGTTCGTTGATCTGTGGTATGTATTGACTACGGGCTTTCTATGTGGTGCTTTATGATTATTATATTGAGATAATACATAGTGTTTGCAAGTACTCAATCCTTGGTCTCCAAGTTCACAAACTGTGGGCAACGATCATCTTGCTTGGATTCCTAATTTTTATATGGTCGATTAAATCTTCGCTAGGGCTATAGTGAGCAATAATTTTTCTGAAGGGTTTTAGAAATTCTTTCAAGGAAAAAAATCATAAAAAATATTTTCTCAAAATATATTTAAAAACCCATGTATATTTTGTAAATAATTTTGTAATTTTAAATTTGTAAATTATTTTCCTAACTTAGGTTAGGGTTTTAGATCTATTTTGTACATATTGGGGTAGGGTGTTTTTATTTTCATTTTTGAAGATTGGATCAAGAGATAAAGTGGGAGAATAGCTAGATCTAGGTCCTTGAGGGTAAGATCTAGTCTCTTAGAAATTTTTGCAGGATTTCCCACGGAGGAATTTTCAGAAAAATCAAAGAGTGAAGCATAAAAAAAATTCCAGCAAGGGTTTCAAACTTTACAAGGCTCGTGGCCCCGGTTTTCTTCTCCTAGGCCTCAACGTCTTTCTTTCTGCCCTCTACGTCTCTGCTCTCTCTCCTAGGCCCTCTCCTTCCCCTTGGCTCTCCTCCCTCCTTTGTCCTCCCTCCTCGACCTCCTCTACCTCTCTCCCTAGGCCATAGCCCTCTAGGGGCTTGCGGCTCTCCTCGTTGGCCTTTAGGCCATAAGCCATAGGCCATAGGCCCTTCCCCAGGCCTCTAAGCCTGCCTTTTCCCCAACGCTACCCTCATTAGGTATAGTGTTCCCTCTTTGTGGACTTTTCCCTCATCCTTAGGCCCTGATCTATCATCCTAGCCATTTTATTCCAGCAAATGTGCCTTCATTGACCTTGTTTTGCCTTTTCTTGCCCTCTTGCCCTAAATTGACCTAAAACACTAATATGAAGTTTTCAGGCTAAATACTTTGCGGTTTTGCAACCTTAAGGTCTCAAAAATTATATTTTTCAAGCGACAACACGATCCCAAAGTTTCAACGAATTTCAACCACGGGATCTTCAAAGCCTTGGGCCTACGGTTTGACCTTTAAACCCTTGATTTACTTCAATTTTATTATAGCACTCAAATCATTAATAAGCAAGCCCTAAAATCACATTTTTGATGGTAAAATCACTTAAAATCATAAAATCTACATTTTCACAAGTTTTGGCCACGTGGGCATCTCAAATTTGGTCTAGATCTAACTTTTTAACTTGCTTGAATTTACGGCACAACTGCAAAATTCAAATCTGAATAATTCTAAAACAAATCTTTCACTGAGGTCAAAATTTTGAATTTTCAGTTTTCGGCAAAAATTTACTATTTTTAGGCATTTTGGGCATCATCTCCAGTGTCACTAGCTTGCTGATCTGTCATTGTTTTACTGCTGTAATAAACATATCAATTGTGAAAATTGCTTAATCAAACTCTCTAAAAACCCTAAAAATTGAATTTTTCAAGTTCCGATGCATTGTGGCTATGTTTGGGCCTATTGGTCATCTAAATTTGGTATCATTAGTTTGTTGATCTGTGATTACTCACTATTGTAATTAATATTTCAGATCTGAAATTTTGCTGAAAAATACATCTTTAAAAGGCTAACATATCTTATTTTCTAAGTAAATCAAGTTGCGTAGTAATTGGGCATATTTTTGTGATATTGGGCAATCATAAGCATTGTTAATTTAGCATTTCCATATTGTTGTCATAACATTAATGAATGCTGAATTTCTGAAGTGATATTGTTGATTTGACTATTGGGATCTAACACTTGTGTGGTTTGCTCAAACTTTACAATAAATTTTGAATTTTGCACTAAGGAGCACTCTTTTGATTAAGTTCTAAGTCCTTGATCTTGTGGAATCTAATTGGTAACACCATTGGATAATTGTTGTATTCTTAAGAAGCTTGACATCTTGATTGATTATCTTAAGCATTTGGCATCTTCGGTTCATTAGTTACTTGGTATCTTGTGGAATATTGTTGAAGTGGACACTGGTATCTCTAAGCCTTTTATCTTGTCTAATATTGTAATTCACTATTGTTAAGTACTCTTATGAAGATTCTAAACAACTTAAGCAATCTTAACTCAAGATAAACCTCACTCATAATCTTTTGCATAAGCATACTAGATCTAGATTGCACTGATAACTTACCTCCTAGCATAAGCTAGGTTGATAGAGATTTTGGGCAACCCTTTTCCAATATAAAGTGAGAGATTCAATTTCTCCTAGTGGTTAACACAGTAACCTTCTTGTCGTCAGAGCCACAGTCTTTGCAGCGTCGAAGGCACTGGGTGAGTGGAACACAGGGGGAGGTATCGTTAATCAAGTCATTGCAAGTTTCCCGTTGGCTTCCATTTCACAACTTAATTTGAGGATTGTTTCTCAAAAGATTTTAGAGAGAGGTCACACTTAGACTAAGCACCTAATTAAAATTTACCAAGACCACTGCTAAAACTTGCATATCATATAGGTTAGTCAGTCATTCAAGCAGCGGGTGTCTATTCGATCATTTGGTTTCAAAATACTATAAGCAAGATTTAGACACTCCATTAAGGCACTGGTTTGATACTCTAAATCTAATCTGATCAATAAGTGTTGCTTAAATTCAACCAAGTGGCTAGGCCACTCATCCGTGTCTCCCGAACAAGTTGGTTTCCAACTTATTTTTGTAAATTTTTGTAGATGTTCTATGCTAGATGCAACTTTACTTTTTATCCTCAATATCAGTCAGCAATCACATAAACAAAAAAGTAAAATGCAGATAGAACATACTAGTAGATCAACAGAAGACAAGCCAAAAATATATGTGTGTTGGTGCTTTACGGCGGTCAGCAGGATGCTTCAAGTCTCAATATGGTCAGCCAACCAGAAGTGTCACACAACCCTCACGGATAGCCAGTTCAGTCAAGCCAAAGTCAACAAAAGTCAACATTGTCCCAATCAACGATCAACGCAAACAGCAGCAGCAAGAAAGTCAACGCAACCAAGTCAAAGTCAACGTCCAGCCTCAGATTTTGTGCCAAAAAATGCGGATTGATGAGATCGAAGTTTTGGGAGAGTTTCAGGTCAATTTGACCAAGTGTTGACCAAAGTCAATGCTGGTCAATTTCTGCGTTGAAAACCCTAGACAATCTGAAACCCCAGCTGCTGCTTTTTCCCACGTGTGAGTGAAGAAGAGACTCCAATAGATGATTGAACCAATCAGATGAGAGAGGATGTGATGTGATGGATGAGTGAAAATGACCTCCAACGTTGACCTATTTATATCCATCAATGAGGGTGTGTGACACAACTGCTGAGGCTTCAAGCCTACATTTCATTTCAGGCCGACCTGCACATATTTTGAATAAATTCAAAATAAATGGAAACTCATCGTATCAAGATGATCTTTAGATCGATCTTGCACCTCTTCGAAAGAGGAATCCAATAAAAATATTAGCATCTTCATCTGAGCATCACAACATGGAGTTTGGACCTAGTTGTCCAAAATTAACACTCCCTCTCAACTAGGGAGAACTCCATCCACCTGTGCCATACAAACATCATGCGTCATCCCGCCGTAACTTGCTTTGTTGGCTTCTTTATTTCAGAACAGAAGTGGGTCAATCACAAAGACATCATCCTCGGCTGACAAATTCAGCCAAGAGGTCCGACCCAAAGTCACGTACCAACCTGAAGTTGGTTTATCTGACCCAAAGTCAGTAGGAGGTCTGAAACCTCACTAGACTTGATCCCAGATCAAGTGGTTGGACCGTGCCATCCTAGACATAGAGAGTACGGCAATCTCTGATGCGTCTATCTGTATTTTCTACTGGTATCTAGCTTACCTCACTGGCCAAATGAGAGGTACTTCCCATGAGTCCGAGACTGAAATGGGTAGGATGCATACGAGGCACAAATCATGAGGTGAACCAACTCAATCATCATAACAGTGGCGCAGAAGCACCACAAGGTTCGGCAAGCCTAGCCCCGTGTGTGCTTATAGCTCCGAGAAGCTATCCCCAAAGCCCCCCAAAGCTTCCAAGAGCTCATCGTCCAACAGGACCCTCAACATAGGGTCGTTCCACGATACCAAGATTCTCACAGAAGGTTAGGAACTTCACCTTCTCTAGGGGCTTTGTGAGAATATTCGCGACTTGCTCATCAGTTCCTATATGATCGAGCCTTACAGCGGCTCGTTGTACCATATCCCGAATAAAGTGGTACTTTATATCAATATGCTTGGATCGATCATGGAACACGAGATTATCGGACAACCGAATCCCACTCTGGTTATCACAAAGTATCACGGTGGTATCTAGCACATGCCCGAACAGCTCACTGAAGAGCTTTCGCAACCAAACTGCTTCACAACAGGCCATACTCGTTGCAATGTATTCGGCCCCAGCAATGCTCAAAGCCACCGACTTCTGCTTCCTGCTCATCCATGATATCGAAGCAGACCCAAGCGTGAAGCAACATCCCGATGTGCTCTTACAATCCACCACACTGCTAGCCCAATCAGCATCAGTATATCCATGGAGTGTCACACTCCCGGCAGTGTATCTTAGCCCATGGTTTATCGTGCCCCGAAGATATCTCAACAGATTCTTGGCACCAACCCAGTGAAAGTGATGAGGCTCAACCATATGTTGGCTCAAAGTATTCACTACAAAACATACGTCTAGACGGGTGTTCACTAAGAACATCAGGGCCCCTACGAGTTGACGATACTCAGTAGGATTTGCTAGCACAGGCCCAGCAACGCTGCCACTCAACTTCTTAAAGTTGAGCTCCATTGGTGTCGACACGGACTTACATCCACCATACCAAATCTTTCCAGAAGCTTCACAATATATTTTCCTTAAGAAAGGAAAATCTCGCCAGGTCTCTACCAGACCTCCAGGCCTAGGAAGCAATGCATCAGTTCTAGGTCCTTCATCTTGAACTCAGCAGTGAGCTCCCTCTTGCACTGATGAATGAGAGGGTCAACACCTATCAGGAAGAGGTTGTCCACATACAGCACCTGAATGAGAGGCTTTTCTCTATCAACCTTGAAGTAAAGGTTCGAATCAGCATTACTACGAGTGAAGCTCAGCTTCATTGGGTAGCTATCTATCCTCTCGTACCAAGCTCTGGTGTTTGCTTCAACCCATAGAGGGCTTTCTTCAACCTGTAGACATGAGTGTCCCGATCTTGGACTTCGAACACCAGAGATTGCTCCACATACACCTCTTCCTTTATCGCACCATGCAAAAATGTGGTCTTCACATCCATCTGATGAAGATTCCATCCTTGCGTAGCAGCAAGGGCTATGATAGATCAGATGGTGGTATATCGGGCCACAAGTGCACATATGTCATCATAGTCTACGGTTTCCTTTTGAGAGAAGCCACGGGCAACGAATCTTGCCTTGAACTTTTCAGCGCTTCCATCAAATCCATGCTTGATCTTATAGAGCCATTTCGAAGAAACAACTGCTTTGTCCTCTGGCCTTGGAACCACATCCCAGACGTCATTCTTCATTATGGACTCATATTCTTTGTGCATAGCATCCTTCTAGACTTGATGCTTTACGACTTCCTCAAAAGATCCAGGCTAAGATTGTACGATAGTACTCATGGCTGCTAGATACCCTTGATATCTATTCGGCTTCTTGCTTTCACGGAATGTCCCCCATGGGACCATATGTCCCTCGGCATCCTTAAGAGTGTCCCTGGGCCATGATGGTCTCTTCCTCATTGAAGGAGATGGATCAATAGGGTCCATCGATCCTTCAACATCTGGCATCGTCTCATCCTTTGGTTCTTCTTGATTTCCAGGCCTTGCTTCATGATCTTCCTCAGATCTTGGAAGATTGATTACTTGCCTCAGGGAAGCATCTTCGTCAAAGATAACATCGTGGCATATCTCCACTTCCCTTTGACCAGGCACATAGACTTTATAGGCCTTCAAAGTTTCACTATAGCCCACAAACATTCCCTTCTTCCCAGAAGCATCCAGCTTGCTCCTCTTCTCCTTTGGTACATGAAAATAAACAGGACATCCAAAAACTCTAAAATGTGAGACGTTAGGTTTCTTACCAGAGAAAACCTCTTCGAGAGTTTTAGAGTCTAGAGCGGAATGTGGGCATCGATTTTGTATGTACACAGCAGTGTTCGCAGCTTCTCCCCACAGAAACTTCGATAGACCTCGGTCACATAACATGGCACGGGCAGATTCCACAATGGTCCTGTTCTTTCTTTCAACAATGCCATTCTGCTCAGAAGTATAGACAATTGTGGTCTCCCTCTTGATGCCAGCTTCTCTATAAAAGTTCTTGAACTTGTTCGTCTCATATTCAGTGCCATTATCGGTCCTCAATATCTTGATCTTCTTCCCTGTTGAATTTTCCACCAAGGCTTTGAAGGTACGAAACCACATGAATGCCTCATCCTTATTTTTCAAGAAGTATATCCAAGTCTTGCAAGAGAAGTCATCTCTGAATGTCATATAATAAGAACATCCTCCCAAGGATGTCACGGGCAGCATACCAGACAGATCAAAATGTACCAATTGCAAGACATCAAATGTCTTATGACACTTGAGGGGAAAGGTCCCCTTGTATGCTTTCCTTCGGCACAGCCCTGACATACACCTTCATAATCATTTGTGAACTCGGGCATCCCCGTCACCACCTTCATGATCATTTGTGAACTCGGAAAGGGCTTTGTAGTGAAGGTGTCCAAACCTCTAGTGCCATAGTTCAGTCTGTCGGATAGTATCACATGTCATCGCTCCCAGTGGACTTCCTCCAACCTGGTAGAGTGTATCAACTCTAAACCCAATCGTGATAGCTTCCTTGAAACTCTTCTTCCATATACGCACCTTCCCATCAGTGAATGCCACATTGAAACCCTTGTCTTCCATGGTTGAAATAGACACAAGGTTCTTCTTCAAATCAGGTACATATAGTACATCTTGTAAGCGGAGGACTTGACCTTGAGACAAGTGGAGAGTCACAGTCCCTGTCCCTTTCACGGGATATGTGGCATTTTCTCCAAGGATAATTTTCATATTAGTATCCTTCTCAACCATATCAAAAAGTGCTTCCTTGAACCCAGTGATGTGCCTTGAGGCACCACTATCTATCAACCATACATCCATAGTGTCGAGTGGAGATGTAGCAAAGAGGGCAGATACAAGAATGAATTCATTTCTTTTATCATCAACAACATTTAATTCCTCATACCTGGAATTTCTCGACCTTTTGTAAGGTTACCCATTTCCACCAGAGGGAGCCTTCCTCTTTCCTTTGAACCTGTTGTTCCTTTGATTGCCATTCCTTCAATTGTTGTTGTCATCATCATCAGGAGAATCTTTCTTGTAAGGGCATTCTCTAGCATAGTGACCAGGCTTGTGACAAGTGTAACATTTACCTTTCTTCCCTTGGGCCCCTGCTCTTCCTTTGTTCCTTGGACCACCAAAGTTCTTCTTCTTAGCACTAGTAGTGAAAGCAACATTTCCTTCATTTTCATATTCCTTCATCCTTGTCTCTTCTTGTACACATCTCGATAGTACTTCGTCAAAGTCAAGTATGACATTGTTATTGAGAATGATAGTGTTGAATACATGCCATTCGGATGAGACACCTCCAAGTGCGGTGAGAACCATCTCTCAATCAACTATTGTCTCCCCAATAGCCAGAAGATTATTCCTGATCTCGGTCAGCTTCAGAAAATATGATTGAACGGATTCATCCCTGCCTTTCTTCAGATTCTTCAATTGGTTCTTGAAGAATAGGACTTGATTTGCATAGTTGGCCTTGAACATGTTGACCAACTTATCATACATCTCCTTGGATGTGCCCAGCTCAGAGATGTACGAAACCAGACTCTTATGAATTGAGTCCCTGATCATCAACTTTGCTTTGATTTACCCCTTCTTATACTTTGACTTGGTGGCAACCGGTGCAGTGGACAGAGGCTCTTGGATTTTACCCTGCACATAGTCCATGACATCTTGGTCTTCCAACATAAGATCCAATGTCATCTTCCAGGCATGGAAGTCTTCCTTCCCAATCAATTTGTCATTGGCTTTAAATCCATTATAGTTTGAGGAACCCATGCTCTTCTTCGGTGATTGCTACAAACTTGGGCTTTGTCTTCACCTCAGCTCCGATACCATGTAAATTTTTGTAGATGTTCTATGCTTGATGCAACTTTACTATTTATCCCCCAATATCAGTGAGCAATTACATAAACAAGAAAGTAAAATGCAGATAGAACATACCAATAGATCAGCAGAAGACAAGCCAAAAATATATGTGTGTGTGGGTGCGTTACGGCGTTCAGCAAGATGCTTCAACCAGAAAAGTCTCAATATGGTCAGCCAACCAGAAGTGTCACACAACCCTCACAGACAGCTTCAATACCATGTAAATTTTTGTAGATGTTCTATGCTTGATGCAACTTTACTATTTATTCCCCAATATCAGTGAGCAATTACATAAACAAGAAAGTAAAATGCAGATAGAACATACCAGTAGATCAGCAGAAGACAAGCCAAAAATATATGTGTGTATTGGTGCGTTACGGCGTTCAGCGAGATGCTTCAACCAGCAAAATCTCAATATGGTCAGCCAACCAGAAGTGTCACACAACCCTCACAGACAGCGAGATCAGTCAGCCCAAAGTCAACGAAAGTCAACGTTGTCCCAGTCAACGCAAATAGCAACAGCAAGAAAGTCAATGCAACCAAGTCAAAGTCAGCGTCCAGCCTCAATTTTCGTGCCAAAAAATGTGGACTGATGAGATCGAAGTTTTGGGAGAGTTTCGGGTTAATTTGACCAAGCGTTGACCAAAGTCAACGCTGGTCAATTTCTGCACTGGAAACCCTAGACAGTCTAAAACCCTAGCTGTTTCTTTTTCCCACGTGTGAGTGAATAAGGGACTCCAATAGATGATCGAACTAATCAAATGAGGAGAGAGGATGTGATGTGATGGATGAGTGAAAATGACCTCCAACGTTGACCTATTTATATCAATCAATGAGGGTGTGTGACACCACTGTTGGGGCTTCAAGCCTACATTTCATTTCAGATCGACCTGCACATATTTTGAATAAATTCAAAATAAATGTTCTGCTCATCGGATCAAGATGATCTTTAGATCGATCTTGCACCTCTCTGAAAGAGGAATCCAATAAAAATATTGGCATCTTCATTTGAGCATCACAACATGGAGTTTGGACCTAGTTGTCCAAAATTAACAGTTTTCCTTCACTTCATTCCATAGGGACTATCCCCCATAGTCTGTTGTTGGCAGACAGCTAGAACGGGGTGGGTAGGGATCAGAGTGACAAGGCCCATCCTGATCGTTCTCGCAGTGCCTATACAATCTGGGCGAAAACAGCAAGCATCTCAAATTTGTCCCCAACACACTCCCAGGGGCACTCCCTGGATGCTCCCACTCGAAGCATGATTCTCATGGGGGAGCATACCTTGAGGAAGAACTCTCGGTAACATGGCTCTAGAGATGATGGACATACTCAAGTTTAAGGCTATTCCAATTTAGGATCGTGATCATGAACAACATCCTAAGGAAACCTATGCAACTTATAAACATTCTTAAACAAGGTGTGGCAGAGTATTTGGAAGGTACTAAAATAAAGAGGGCACAGTTGGTAAATTAATCAACAATCACAAACATATTATTTTTTCCTTCCACCTATGGGGGGATTGGTAATGAAATTTATTAAAATTTATGCCACTTTTGCTCCAAAGTAAGTAATTATTGCAATATGTAATGTCCCTTCCTAAATTATTTGTTACCAGATTTATTTCTATGTTTTGGGGGGCAATTTTGGTGATGTCGGGGCCCATTTGATTTTTATTAGAAGACTTAGGAGTTAGAAGTTAGTTAACCTTATGTTATGTTATTTTGTTGCTGAGGTATGGGGACCACCCACACATGAAATACGCACTACCTTAATAATTGGTTAGAAAAGCATGAGTGGAACAGTGTAGGCTTGGTGAGGGACCCACGATGGAGAAAAAAGGCGGGAAAAAGGCTCCATGAAGGTTATAAAAGGAAGGAAGCTCACTTCATTTGGCATTTCTTAGCTTATCGATTTTATCTCAGTTGTTCAAGCTACTTAGTTGGGTCACTTATTGTTTAGCACGAGTTTTCCAAGCAGAGAACTCACCCATTCTTCAAGGGACTTCTAGTGCCACTCTAGATTGGTTCTTCCATTGTCATCCGAGGGAGTTTCATCGAGTTATCTTCAACATTTGCATTCAATTTGCCCCAACAGTATGTATTTCTGGAGGACGTAGTGGTGTTTCTTGTGGAACTATTGCAGCTCTTTTCCGAAGGTTTATTGCCAGGATAATATTTGGAGGAGGAGGCTCAATAGCTTGCTAAGCTATTGGGTGAGTTTGGAGGCTGGGATTGATAGCATTATTAAGGGGTTGTTTGGCAGTCACTGGGGCCAGCACAAAGGAGGAAAGTTGGGAACACGTGTGAGATAATGCCTTAGTCATTTCGATGGTTGTTTGCCGGGAGAAATAAGGGAAGTGTTGAAGGAGTTGTTTGTTGCATTTTTGGAGAGTGGTGGAGAATTTTGTTGGTGATTTTTGCGTGCTTCAACAGTCACTGGGGAGCGTAGGGCCTATTGGAGGTTAATTTTGGAGGGCTATGATCAGGCTAAACCATTTCTAGGTTTTGGTCGAGATAGCTTGAGGAGTCTGAAAATAATTTTGTAGAATTTTCTGAGCACCGAAGGTGGAGTTTTTCAACCATTCTATTGCAACAACTAGTGCAAATTCACTAGGACAGCGCAGAGCATCAGTTGGGGTAGCTTTTTGGGTTTTTCTCTGCTTGCCAAAAAGGCAAGCTCAGCTACTTTCGTGTTTCAAACTGTTTTGAGTATTTACTGCAATGTTTTGAATTTCCATGGTGTAAATTTATGATTTTCTGTATTATCATTATTTTTCCTATTTTGGAACATTACAACGGTATCAAAGCTTAGATCTTGGCTCAGTCGTGGGAGGAATGTTTTATGGGAGAAGAAGATAGACAGAATATCACTTACAAAAGGCAAAGATACCAAAGCAAAGAACGGGAGTTGGAGATCATTCTAGACATTGAAGACCGAGGTAAGGAGGTGTTAGTAGATGACATGGGAGAGCCTAAGGGAAAGGAAGAGATGGTATTTGACAATCTCTTGAAGGCCATAAATGATTTGGCAAAGGGACAAAAAGACATGCTTAATGAGATCAAGATGCAGAACCGAGAAGCACTCACCAGAACTTTCTATTTGGAGAGACTTCCAGAGCCCCTCAACAATATGATCAACCTTTACCTATTGCGCAGCCACCATATTCTAGTGGGCCAACTAGAGCTACTACCTTCTTTCATACCCTTAGTACCGGTGGAACAAGTGGGAGTTGACGAAGAAGAATATTTCAGAGTGTGGCAGCCCATGAGAGAAGAATTCAAAGCAACACTACCTTTCAGAGATTATTACCAGCTCAAGTAGAATGAGAGGGGAAGGGGCCATGGAAGCCAAGGCACACATAGCTATGAGTTGCAGCGTACCATTGGGAGGATGTTCTTCCCCACTTATGATGGCACTGCCAAGTGCACAGCTCGTGCTTGGGTGGAGAAGTTGGATACATATTTCCAACTCAACAGGATGACAGAGATGGAGGCCATTAAAATGGCCACTTTGCATTTAGAGGGAGAGGCACACAATTGGTGGTTTCATGGCTTGTCTACATTGGGGCACGTTAACGTGACTGCCTATGAGGACTTCACGCGGAGAGTAGTGAAGCGTTTTGATCGAGGGGATCTAAAGGCTCACTTCAGGAAGTTGTCCCATCTCAGGTGGACAAGACATCCTGAGCATTATATTTCAAAGTTCCTGCGAGTTTCAGTCATGGTGCCTGATCTTTCAGATGCTAGGAGGGTGTATATATTTGTAGAGGGATTGACAAAGCCATTGCGTGGACTGGTGAAGTCACGCAAACCTTCCACTTTACTAGAGGTTGTGACTTGCATGAGGGATTTGCAGGGGGCCATCCCCAAGACTCGGGCACCTTTTCCATCATGCACTCCCTACCCTCAAAAAGGGGGTGACACTAGGCCACCACCAGTGTAGAGAGCAGCTCCAGGGAGAGGATAGTTGGATGATGAGACTAGGAGAGACCTCAGGAAGAGGAAACTATGTTTTACATGTCGAGAGTCGTGGGCACTAGGCCATCGCTGCACAGCAGGCAAAGCCCACTATATCGAGGTTTTCTCAGACAGTGATTAGGAGGATGAGTTGGAGTTGAGTTTGATGGAGGAGAATGTGAAGGACCATCAGAGACAGCTCCACCACCACCACCTCCAACAAGAGGATCATATTTTACACCATCTGGGGGAGTCCTTGAATCTTTGTGCGGTGTACCCAAATTTCTGACCATTAGGATCGGGGGCATAGTGCAGGGGCGGCGTGTCTCAGTCTTGGTTGACAGTGGGCCCACCCACAATTTTATTGATGCTCATTTGGTCTAGAGGAGAGGCATTAGCACTCCAGAGTTTGAGGGCTTTTTAGTACTAGTTCCGGGGGACAGGACTATGCAATGCAACCAATATGTTCCTGCTTTAACAGTGGCCATGGGGAACTATTCGATATAAGATCATTTTTTGTAGTGGATGTGCCAGACACCAATGTGGTGTTGGGTGTCTAGTGGTTGTATTCCCTTGGTAGAATTACCACCAATTGGAGGCAGCTCGTGTGGAGTTTACCGGGCCGGATGGTAAGCTAGTAGTTCTTTGGGGTATGAACTCATATCCCCCGCAAACAGTCTCAGCTCATCGGATGGAGGCAAACTTAAGATATGGGGACATAGCATGGGCAGTGGAGCTGAGAGTTTTAGACGTCGGGGGACAGACCAAGCCTCCACCACCGGACATACTGGCTATGCTGGACAGATATGCAGGAGTTTTTGGAGATATACCACCCAGACGGCCACCAGATAGAGGATTCAAGCATACCATAGAGATGGAGCCTGGTGTGCAGGCAGTCATTACTACTCCCTGTAGGCATCCCAAAGCCTATAAGGATGAGATTGAGAGAGCCATCAGAGAGCTGTTGGCATTGGGACATATTAGGTCGAGTTCCAGTCCCTTCGCTTCTTCAATTGTGTTGGTCAAGAAGAAGGACAGGACTCTGCGCATCTGTATTGACTATAAGGCGCTCAACATGAAGACATTGAAGAATTGATACCCCATACCATGTATTGATGAGTTTATGGATGAGCTTAGAGGAGCCAAGTTCTTCTCTAAGATAGATTTGCAGTCAAGGTATCATCAAATCCGGGTAAGGGATCAAAACATCCCAAAGACAACATTCAGATATCATTATAGGCATTTCAAGTTCTTGGTCATGCCTTTTGGAGTAACCAACTCCCCTACCACTTTCCAGTCATGCATTAACCATGCATTCCGGGGGCAGTTGAGGAGATTTGTGTTGGTATTCTTTGATGACATCTTGATCTACAGCGGGACGTGGGAGGAGCACTTGCAACACTTAGAGACAGTTTTGTGTATTTTGGAGGAGCAGCAGTTTTACGCTAAGTTGTCCAATTGTGAATTTGGGCTAATAGAGATGCTTTACTTGGGACACATTATTGGCGCAGATGGGGTCAAGGTGCATGAGGAGAAGATCAGGGTCATTCAGGTTGGCCAATGCCTATAGATGTGACAGCGTTGAGGGGATTTTTGGGCATTTGCACTTACTACAGGAAGTTCGTTAAGGGCTTCTTATAGTTGGCAGCACCCCTCACAGATTTGACCAAGAAGGGGGCTTTTGCATGGACAGATGAAGCTCAGGCAGCTTTTGATCGCCTCAAGGAAGTGATGAGTAGTTGCCCAGTATTGGCACTTCCGAATTTCACGCAGTCTTTCACCTTGGAGTGTGATGCATCGAGTGAGGGTATTTGAGCAGTCTTGTCCCAAGAGGGGCACCCCATTGCTTTCGAGAGAAAAAAGCTTTTACCACATGCGAGGTCATATTCCATATACGACAAGGAGATGTTGGCCATAATGCATGCATTGGCCAAGTTCAGGCAGTATTTGGTAGGTATCCAATTCAGGGTGAAGACGGATCATAACAGTCTTCGCCACTTCATGGGGCAACAGGGCCTCAATGACAGACAGTAGAGATGGGTCAGCAAGGTGCAGGCCTATGATTTTGATATCGAGTATGTGCGGGGAAAGCATGATGTGGTAACCAATGCACTATCTAGGAGACTTGTAGGGGTTTTACTCATGAGCAGATGACTGGAAGGCACATTTATTAGTAGAGTACTCCAAGGATCGTCGAGCATGTGAGATCCTGGAGGGCATTCATGCAAATGAGTGCTATTGGGTGATGGTTGAGGTTATCTACTATAAGGGGCGCATATTTTTGGCTCCAGGCTCACAGTTGAGAGTGCGGTTACTTCATGCAGCTCATGATTCCCCACTGTCGGGGCATCAGGGGTTCAAGAAGACAAATTGTGAAAATTTCTTAATCTAAGAAACCCTACTGTTAATTCTCGATTTACTTCTCCTACTTGATTAAATACACAAGTTATTAATCTGAATATTCAGAATAACAGCGAAGTAAATACAAATAACAACCTACACATACAAATCATTTATTGAATAGCATGCTCATATGACAAAGCGACACAGATTTTTCGGACAAATGTCCCCGGAAAAACCCAATGCAGGAAAACCGATGCAGCTAGCTCTGGAGGGTTTTATTATTAAGCAGATTCTGAATACAACAAGTTCTGGGCACCATACATGGTTGGCCCTACAGAGAAAACAAAGCAACAATACCTCTTTCAGTCAAAGAATGATTGAGTCACACCCTCAAACGAGATTTACAGAACTCGAGCCCTTTCTAGCCCATCGAAAACCCCAGCTCTACTCCTCAGCCCTCTATGTCAGCCTCTGTGCTGCTCTAGAAGGGCCTGTGTCACGCCTGAAGGGCTTACGCTACCCCTGTGTTGCCCTAACTGGGCCTGCGTCATCTCTGCGTGGCCCTTGTTGCCTCTGTGCTGCCACTGTGTGGCCTTTGTTCGACTACGTAGCTCTAGAATGCCTCTACGCTGCTCAGTATGCTGCCTCTTTGCCGTTGTTGTACTCTTGGCCTGCGATCAGATCATCCCCTTGCCAATACTGCCCCTTGCTACACTACAAACTCCTCCTGAAATTCTTAGCAAACCACGCCCTAGAATTTCAACTTAGCTTCAGTGCTCCGCCAATGTGTGTGTTCTCCAACTGACCCCAAGCCCTTCTCTTATACTTTTCTCTTTGGGAAACCAACGGTCGTGATCTAATCTCTAATCAACAACTAGATTAGAAGTTGTTTGATCCGTGTCACTTAAGTCATTCTCATCACATGTTTAATTTAATTCACTTTAATGTTTTAATTTTCTTAAGTTAGACTTAGGGTCCTTAATTAAAAATATTAGTTACTTGAATATCTCTTAAACCTAATGGAATTCTTCCAAACACTTTCTTGGCCTTGGAGATCTCATATACTCCAGCTCATCCACAAAATTTGGGAGCTAGAGCACATTCAATGCTACCCCAAAATCTCAACACATATATGGTTGTGAGAGAGCGCTTCACCTGAAAGGGCCTCAAGGGAGATGTGTTGACATATGTACAGGAGTGTGAGGCTTGTCAGAGGAATAAGGGAGAGTTAAATCATCCAGCAGGATTGTTGCACCCTCTTCCCATTCCTGAGGAAAAATGGCAGAGCATTTCTATGAATTTTATAACAAGACTTCCAGCGGTGCAAGGGAAGGATTGTATTTATGTGGTGGTCGATCCGCTGACCAAATATGCATATTTCTTTGCTATTCTGACTCGATACTCAGCTTCTCAGGTAGTCGAGTTGTTCTTTAGGGAGGTTTTCCGCCTGCATGGACTCCCTAAGACTATATTCAATGATAGAGACAGTTGATTTATGGGGGTATTTTGGCAGGAGCTTTTCACACTAGTGGGCACAGATCTCACCCTGAGCACTAGTTACCATCCACAGATAGACGGCCAAACAAAGAGGGTTAGCAAATGGCTAGAGTGGTATCTTAGGAACTATTGGACCGGGCAACAGAAGGCGTGGATTCGTTGGTTGCATTTGGGAGAATACTGCTACAACACCACACATTATATGTCCATCGGTATGACTCATTTACGTGCTCTATATGGTTATGATGCTTTGTCTTTTGCTGACATTCTTTTTGGAGACAATCGGGCCCCAAAGGCCAAAGATTAGATCCAAGAGATCCAAGACATCCTAGAGGATCTTAAGGATAATTTGCTGACAGCTCAGAATCAGTAAAAATTATATGATGACAAGTAGCAGGTTGAGAGGCATTTTGAGGAGGGGGACTTAGTGTTCCTACGCTTGCAGCCATATAGACAGTCCACTTTGAAACAAAAGGGGGCCAAGAAGCTGCAACCACAGTTTTATGGACCCTACAGGGTGGTCAGGAGGGTCGGAGAGGTAGCTTATGAGTTGGATTTTCCACTGGGAAGCAAGATCCACAATATTTTTCATGTTTCATGCCTCAAAAGGGTGTTGGGGCAGCAGATTACAGCAGTTGTGCAGTTGTCTCCGCCTGATGATGAGGAGCATTTGGTTTTAGAACCGGAGGCCATTCTGGAGACTAGAGAAAGGATGCTCAGGAGCAGAACAATTAGAGAATATTTGGTGCGTTGCAAGAGCTTACCAGATGAGGATGCCACCTGGGAGGATGAACACATATTGGAGCATCCAGCACTGAGGTTGTTTTGGGAGAAGCAACGTTTGGGAAGGGAGGACTATAATGTCCCTTCCTAAATTATTTTGGTACCGGATTTATTTATATGTTTTGGGGGCCAATTTTGGTGATGTCAGGGCCCATTTGATTTTTATTAGAAGACTTAGGAGTTAGAAGTTAGTTAGCCTTATGTTATGTTATTTTGTTGGTAAGGTATAGGGAACACCCACACATGAAATACGTACTCCCTTAATAATTGGTTCGAAAAGCATGAGTGGGAACAGCATAGGCTTGGTGAGGGACCCATGATGGAGGAAAAAGGTGGGAAAAAGGCTCCACGAAGGTTATAAAAGGAAGGAAACTCACTTCATTTGGCATTTCTTGGCTTATCGATTTTATCTCAGTGGTTCGAGCTGCTTAGTCGGGTCACTTGTTGTTTAGCACGAGTTTTCCAAGAAGAGAACTCACCCATTCTTCGGGGGACTTCGAGTGCCACCCTAGATTGGTTCTTCCATTGTCATCTGAGGGAGTTTTGTCGAGTTATATTCAGCATTTGCATTCAATTTTCCCTAGCAGTGCGTATTTTTGGAGGACGTAGTGGTGTTTCTTGTGGAACTATTGCAGCGCTTTTCTAGAGGTTTATTGCCGGTATAATATTTGGAGGAGGAGGCTTAGTAGTTTGTTAAGCTATTGGGTGAGTTTGGAGGCTGGGATTGATAAGATTATTCAAGAGTAGTTTGGCAGTCACTGGGGCCAGCGCAGAGGGGGAAAGTTGGGCACACGTGTGAGATAATGCCTTAGTCATTCAGGGCGTTGTTTGCTGAGAGAAATTAGGGAAAGTGTTGGAGGAGTTGTTTGTTGCATTTTTGGAGAGTGGTGGAGGATTTCACTGGTGATTCTGCAGACTGTGTGCTTCAGCAGTCACAGGGGAGCGTAGGGCCTATTGGAGGTCAGTTTTGAAGAGTCATGATCAGGCCAAACCATTTCTGGGTTTTGGTCAAGATAGCTTGAGGAATCTGGGAATAATTTTGTTGAATTTTCTGAGCACCGGAGGTGGGGTTTTCAGCCATTTCATTGCAGCAGCTAATGCAGATTCACTGCGACAGTACAGATCATCAGTTGGCCAGCTTTCCAGGTTTTATTGTCTTACCTGGATTTTGTTCCGCTTGCCAAAAGGGAAAGCCCATGTGCATTTCTTCTATATATTTGTACTCTTGCCCATTTCCATAAAAAAAATGGCTCAGCTGCTTCCGTGTTTCAAACTGTTCTAAGTATTTACTGAAATGTTTTAAATTTCCATGGTGTAAATTTATGATTTTCTGTATTAGCATTGTTTTTCAAATTTTGGAACATTACAGAATAACCCAAAGGATACAACTGTCTCATTATTCTATCCCTCACACCTATCACAATCACAAACATACTATTTTCTCCTTCCACCTATCGGGGATTGATAATGAATTTATTAAAATTTCTGCCACTTTTGCTCCAAAATAAGTAATGATTGGAATAACCCAAAGGATACAACTGTCTCATTATTTTTTCCCGCACACCTATCACACTCAATGATATACTTATATATATCCTTCTCCATATCCTTCCAAAAGAATGACGGACAAATGTTGTTGTTTGTTTTGAAAAAACTCATGTCTAACAGCAATAGAATCAAAGTTTTCCTTCAGAATTTGCTTTCTGAATTCTAATGAAAGAGGGATAAATATAGAGCTCCACTACCTTTCAGGCTTTTTGCATAGAATCTCAATCAAAAACACAGATCTCATTATAATCCATTTGTATTACTTAGGAGACAAGGTTTATTTACTTAAAATATATTTTAGGCTATCATAATCAGTCTTAAGTCTTAACAAAAGAATTATTTCCGATGAGGTATCACCTCCATTTGCACAAGGCATGCATGATTGCAAGTGTTTCCCTATCATAGCTAGACTTTAATATCTTGTTTTGCTTTGAAATGCTCAAGATGGCCATGTTGCATCAAGATAGTCCCTATTCCTATGCATTGTAGACGTAATAATTGTGGAGAGATAAAATAATGAATAAACATTAATATAAATGTTGCAGCCATGCATCTCTTGCACACAATAAATCACCATAGGTGACATATTTTTAGTTCCCCAAGTAGGTTAGGTGGTTTAACCACCTAGCCTTTAACCACATCTAACGTTACATTGATCAGATATTTAACATATGAAGTGTCATAATATTGATGACTCCTAAGACCACTATACTGAGTGTTAACACTCTAATACATATTACAGCCCCAAAGCAAAAGATAGCACTTTTTATTTTAACCCTCCCCACATTAACATTAATATAAAGAAAAAGATCAAAATGCTAACAAGATTATTTTTAAAATAATCTTTACAAAATCTTGATAATGGCCCTCAAAATCTTAATTGCTAGCCAGCCCTCTCCTCCAACCGATGTGGAACTCCTATCAGTGCTCTATTAGGTTGTCACCCTCGTAGAAGTAGAATCCTGGGAAAGCCAACGAATTCTTGAACTCCTCAAATTCAAATTCCCAAATTTCTCAAATTCCAATTCCTGAATTCTCGAATTACTATTTATAATGATCCATGTTACGCAAACCTTTTAGAGACACAACCATTCAAAAAGAGAAATCATTATCTTCAGTTTTGTCACCATTATCCTCATCCTGCAAGTCAATTGTACTATTAAAGATAAAATTATCTGCTAGGTTTTTTTTCTCAGTTACTATTTCCTATAGGTTTAAGAAATTATGTTGGGTTGAATCACCTTCTCAAACCTCTGATTAGCATGACCAAAACCCATACCATTTTCTAGTATATCAACCAATATACAACAAGAAATTTAATAAAAATCAAATCTTTTATGCCATCAAACTGTTGCCTACTATACAGCCTCAACTTACTATAAAAATCTATGGTATGCATCTATTATCGTTGCACTTACCTAGGCTTTTTCTTGCCCTGTTCACTAGGTGTAATCGATAGTCTAAGTCATTTGTAAAATAAAGGATAATGACTTTGACTAGACTTGACTTAGACTAGACTAGTCTGTTTTCCCCACCGTAGCACCTAGAGTGTCTCTCTAACAATTGTGGTTGTCAAAATTTAAGAAATTAAAAAAAATACCTATGCCTATAGTTTCATGTCTACAACCACACAGTAGGTTTTTCTATATGTAATTATTACTGATCTGCCACAAGAAATTTGTTTTACATGCATACTCACAAACAAAAACACATCAATACTGCCCAACTTAATCATCTACATTAGGAATCACATTTTTGTCCTCAAAAACATCATGAGTTTGTGTTTTTCCCTTGATAACTAGGCACATATATTATTTCTGCAAACATTTCAAATTGTTGTCTATGTAGGCATTCTCAAAGTACATCTTTAGGCATATCTTTAGTGTAATATTCAAGTCTTTACCTTATTTCTAAATCCTCATAGATGACACTATCAAACAATATTTTGTTTGGGAATCAAACATCACAAAAGAATTTACTAGTCTAAGTCATTTGTAAATTAAAGGATAATCTATTTGTACCACATTGTTAGCCCTTATCAACCTAGCCACTAAGAGGAGGAAGCTGCTTCCTCTCATCAACACATCCCCCAAGACCTTTTGGCATACCCTCCTCCCTTGGAAAAACTTCCAACTGGCATCCTCCCTCCACAATTTCTTGTGTCATCACCCATTTAAGTCTACCCCCTCCCTCCTTTTGTCATTTCTTTACTCCCTACATTATCCAAAGAGTTGTCCTCAAAGTTAACACTAATATATCCATGGACCTTGAAGGTCTTCAATCTAAATTCCTCAAACATGGGATGGAGCATTTTCTTTGCCCTTTGGCCATCCTTTTCAATGAGGTTTGTCTACTCCACTTTCTCCATTTCTTGGCCCCAACACATTATCCACCGTTTTCACAAGTCTAATGATCCCCTCGATCCCATCACCTATAAGACCTGTTGTCGCATAGAATGTCTAGGCACCGCGACAACGGCTCAGATCGGGGGTTGTCACGTTGATCCCCAATCTCTCTATATAAGCAGTCTCCTTGCAAGCTAAGGGAGGTAGACCCTAACGAAAATGAAGAAGGAGAACTGATTGGAGACCAACCAATTCAGGAGACACAGCTAGATAACCAAATACTTGTCAAGATTTACGAAATTTACAGATCCAATTAGATTTGAAACTTTAAAACCAGTGCCTTATGGAGTCAAAATATCCCGTTATAAATTTAAGATCAAGTAATTGATATGTAACTACTGCTATGAAAATCAATCAACCACAATGATATTCAATAAAACACCCTCACAATTACGCATTAACAATGTTTGATGAAGTTCCGCAATTTATCATCACTTGAAATATTCCCAATGTTTATTTAAACAATTAACTATCGTTTTCAAGTAATTTAAAATCACAATTAAAGATAGCTCAATGATCACCAACCACAAGTAATCACCAACCATCTAAATTTGAAACAAAAATGTTATCATGAGAGTACCATCAAATTTAAATGCCAAATATTTCCAATATTTCCGAATTTATGATATTCCAAATAATTCCAATTCAGAAACCTATAGTCAAACTTTAGGTAGAAAAATAAAACTCACCTTGACCAGGTAAATTTTTTAAATCTTTTGAGAATTTTCTAAATTTTTGATATTTTTTATATTTTCTTTTAAATCTAAAATTAAAATATATATATATATATATATATATACAAAAACTAAAGATCTACCAAAAGTTTAAATTTTTTTTTTTTTAATATCTTAAAGTTTTTTAAATCTAAAAATTAAGCTAAAAGAAAATGAAATCCTAAATTAAAACTAAACTAAAGCAAAGTTACATAAAATCTAAAATCTAAAAATTGCAATTAAAAAATAAAACTAAAAACCAAAACTAAAGGCTGAATTATATGAAACTCTAAAGATTAAAATTAACGCTAACTAAACTAACCTAAAAAAAATCGAAAAAGCTAAAAACTAAGAACTAAGCCTAAAGACTTTAAATGAAAATCTAAAAATTAATTAAAACTAAAACCTAAAAATCTAAAATTAACACTAAAGCTAACGTTAATGTTTTTGTTTTAAAAAAAATGAAATGTCGTGGGTTGTGTTTGTGCAGGTTTGGTGATAGTCGTACGGCTCGTACGAACAGAGGAATGAATGGCAGCGTATGGAAGATTGCTTGCAGACAGCGTGAGGAGGGAGCCAAAATGGGAAAGAGGGAGTTGTGGCAAAGATGGGGGCAACCGGCAGAAAACGAAAGGTTTGCAATGGGCAGCAGTGTGAATGTTGAGGAAATCGCACAAGCAGGAGCAGATCAAGGGAGGTATATGGACAGTGGGAATGGATAACAGGAGAACCAGTACACATGAAATTCCTTCTCACCCAACAATTTAAATTTTGCCAATATAACTCAGATTTTTTTTTAATACCGATTTAGATGCACCTAAGATTTACTCTTTGCAGCAAAAATAACATTCAAATCTGCCAGCAGAAATGATCCTGAGGCTAGATCATACCCTCTAGGGCCTAGATCTGGCTCAGATCTAAAAAAAATTCTGAGAAACTCCCTGTAAACCTGCACAGAACCAGAAAAAACCCAAAACTATGGACAAAAAAAATAAACCCTTACACCCTAGAGAATATTTGCAAATTTACAGTGCTAATTTACAGATTAGAGGCCCTCTTGGCCAAATTTAAAACCATTTTGTACAATTAATAAAAAGAGAAATTATGAGAGGCACAAGCCGAGAAAACCCTGTAAGAACAAAACTCCGTAGGATAAACCTGGGAATTAGGAAACAATGAGCTTTTTCATATTTATGAAATCTGAGAGTCGGCTAGTCTAAATGAAGACTTCCCCAACGCTCAAACCTTTAAAAAAAAACGATCTCTGCACACTTAGATCCGAATTTTAGATTGATAGAGATTAAAAACATAAACATGAGACTTTTTAAAAAAACAGATAACTAATCTTTCTATTAAATCAAAATGCAATTTTAGCAATCCAGAAAACTGCACAAGATACTAGTATGCAGATTAATCCATAGAGGCCATCAACCATCAAAAGCCAATAGAATTAGCAGAGTTTAAAGACAACATCTCCACATAGATCTAGAAAAGGAACACCAAAGTTTGTAACCCCAAAGTCTTTATGCTTTATTCATCAAAAAATCACAAGAGCTTCCAAGAACAAGTGCACGATTCAGAGATTGGATGACTGAAAGACTGACAAAGACCATTAATTTATAGGATTAAATCTCCAACGACTAGTTCAGTTGATCCATGTCAAAGTAATCTCGATCGTCGAAAAGATTTCATCATCTTTTAATCTAGATCATCGAAATTATCATTTAATTCCATTTTAATTAACTCAAAAAATAATATTTTTAAGTTAATTACCTCAAAATTTTGACTTTGACTTAACCACCAAGGCCCAAGGATCCAAAATTTCTTGAAATTCTCAATATTCCCTTGGCCTGTGACCTTTAAAAATTCATTTTTTAAAGACCCACGAATTTTGCATTTGAAGAATTTTAACTCACCTAGGACTTAAAATTAATTAAATTTCTGGCTTAGGATTTTTAATTAATTTGGCCAAAAAATTTAATTAATTGAATGAAAGGGGATTTAATTATTTTTTTCCAACCCTCTTTACATAAGATAAATACATTTAGACACATAAAGGAGGAATACCCATTCGTATAGACCCTCAAATAGCTACCCAATTCTGCGACTCAAAACATGATCCAGTAGACCAAGCAGTTTGTAATAAAATAATCTAGCCAATTAGCTAGGATTATTCCCAAACTACTTTTACAAAGACTCGATAGAAAACACTAGGACTCACTTAGCATCTTGATGACAAAATCCACCCTAGCTTTGGGATGAGGCTAGAGGGAAAAACTCTGTCGATCACTTGTATCGAGAAACACAAGCGAATCAGTGAGACAAAAAACCTCCTAGGATAGAAATCGTCACCAAAATACTAGGCTTACCTAGGTTGTTACATACATGATGGTCTTAGATCATTTGCATCATAAACACGCAGAATGGGTTTACATCATTCATAAAATTGTCGACTGTCGATGAAATCTGAACGGCGTGAACACCTCGAACATGATGGATCTCATTTGAAAAAATGGGGTCGTTGACACAGAGTGGTCAACATCTGGCTCTACTTGGGAACACATTGCTTCACCGAAGGAATGTGAGAATCCAGAATCTGTATCCAAGCAACACACAAAATTACATAAGTAGCGTCCATTCAAATATCATCATATAACATTAAGCACATGAAAAATAGAAGCTCTTCTAACATTTATTATTCTACTTGACATGAAAAGTAAATCTAATCTAACTACAAACTGAAATGCTAAAAGGACAAGGAGTAGGGTTAGAAATAAAATACAAAGGATGCCCAATGGCATCAGCTGTCATCTTTGAAGAACAACTTGAGCAATTGGCCATTCGCAAATAACTGAAGTGGTTCGCCTTCTAACGTGCTCAAGTGGAATGAGTTTGGTCCAGCAATGCCTCTGATAATATAAGGTCCCAGCCACCAACTGTCAAATTTCTTGTGTTTCCCGACCTTTTCATTCTATCGATCCCAAGGTAATACCATGTCTCCAACCGGCAAAGATCTAGATCGAGATGAGTTATCAAATCTTTTCTTAATGTTAGATTGGTTCTTACACATATTATCTAAAGCTTTCCTACGAGTTTCATCCAACTCCACAATATGATCAATTCTATTCTGAACATCTTTATCAGTGGAAAAATGTTGGAGTTGATAAGCTGGTAATTTAAGGTGCACAGGCAAAATTACATCCAAGCCATAAACTAATTCAAAGGGACTTTTACCAGTAGCTTTCTTTTTAGTAATTCTATCTGCCCACAAAGCATACTTGATTTTGTTGTCCCAAGATCGCTTATTATCTCCTACTATCTTCTTGATAATGGTTATATGATTTTTATTACTTGACTTAGCTAAACCATTACCCTGAGGATAGTAGTTAGATGAATGAGATAAAGTAATGCCATACTTAAAACAAAAAGATGAAAATTCAAAAGAACTAAAAGCCTTGGCATTATCACTAGTGATCTTGGGAGGGACACCAAATCTAGTAATGATTTGATTTTCAATAAAGTCCATAATGACCTTTTCATTGGCATTCTTAGCAGGAATGGCTTCAACCCATTTAGTAAAATAATCAATCGCAGTTAAGATCCAGGAGTAGCCATTGCTAGAATTTCCATGGAATTTCCCGATGAAATCCAGACCCCAATGCTGAAAAGGTGCCTCAACAACCACAGGTTGTAGGGGCAGGGCAGCTAGCTTCTGCTTCCCAGTGAATAGTTGACAGGCTTGGAAACTTCTGACAAATTTATGCACATTTGAAAAATTCGAAGGCCAAAAATATCTAGCTCTCAGAATTTTGTGGGCGGTAGTTCTAGCAGCGTAATGACCACCACAAAATCCTAAATGAAACTCAGAAATCAACTTTTTAGACTCAATCTCATCAACACACCTAAGTATTATCCCCTCGGTATTTCTCCATCCAAGGCCATCCTTCATGAGGCAATACTTAGTGGCTTTTAATCTAAGAGCCCTTCTTCTATGAGCAACTAAATGGTTAGGACATGTAAGATTTAACAAATAATAAATAATGTCCTTATACCATTCATGTTCTCCTAACCTTTGCAGCTCAGGCGAAGATGCATCATTAAGACAGATCAAACCAAGCGCTTTCTCATTACCTTCGATCATCATTTCAGCCAAGCCTTGACCTTTGACTAACTTGGTGGGCTTAATCACTAAATCATACTCTTGAATTTTAGTAACCCACCTAGCACGAGTCCCTAAGCAATCAGTTTGAGTTAAGATATCTTTAATCACGGAATACGGGACGAAAGCAATGATTTTAGAATAACCCACATAAGTCCTAAAATGCTTAAGAGACTTTACCAAAGCATAGGCTTGCTTTTCCATAGTATAATTTAATTCAAAGTTTTGAAGCGCTCTACTCATGAAAGCAATAGGTTGTTCGTGACCTTCCTTATTCTTTTGTAACAAGACACCAGCAATAGTATCTTCAGAAGCGAAAGAGAAAATCATAAAATCCTTTGAATAATCAGGACTCACCAAAACAGGAGCTTTGGCAATAGCACCCTTAATCCCTTGAAAAGCCTTTTTACCATCTTCTTTCCACAAAAATTTTACATCTTTTTTCAGAAGACTTTGAATGGGCTTAGCTATTTCCGCGTAATTTGGAATAAATCTTCTAAGAAAATTAGCTTTTCCTAGAAAAGACTGAAGGGATTTAAGATTATGAGGTAGAGGAATCTTTTGGATTGCCTCAACTCTTTCAGGATCAATCTTGATCCCATCTTTGGAGATGATGTGACCAAGTAATTTCCCTTCAGTTACTCCAAAAACAGACTTAGCTGGATTCAAGGAAATCCCGAATTCTCTACATCTATCAAAGACCTGCTTAAGATGACTTACGTGACTAATACCATCTTTAGAAAAAACAGTAAGATCATCTTGATAAATTTCAATAATTTTTCCAATTAAACCTTTAAAAGCATAATCCATAGCCCTTTGAAAAGTAGCCCCAGCATTAGTCAACCTAAAAGGCATTCTAATGTATTCGAAAGTACGCCATGGTGTGGTGAATGTAGCTTTGTGACGATCTTCTTTTTTAACCCAAACTTGATTGTATCTAGAAAAACCATCTAGCAATGACATCATTCCTGAACCTGTTACTCTTTGCAACATAGTCTCCATGTTGGACACAGGGTAATTATCCTTGTTACATGCTAGATTAAGGTTTCTAAAATCAACATAAAGTCTAATGGTACCATTCTTCTTCCTAACAATCACCAGGTTGGAACTCCATGTTGAATGTTTAGTTTGAGCAATGATTCCAGCTGCGCGCATTTTTGAAAGCTCTTTCTGTACCAAAGGGGCTAACTTAGGATTTATTTGCCTAAGCTTTTGACGAAAAGGTTTAGCATTCTCATCTTTCAAAGGGATAATGTGTTGCATGACATATTCCCTATATCCTTTTAACTCATCATATGAAAATGCTAAAACATCCCTATATTCATGAAGTAAATTTGTCAACTTTTTCCTTTGTTCTTCATTAGTACCTTTACCAATTTTTAACAATCTTAGGATCCTCACAGGTACCAATATTTACTTCAATGTATTCACCCGGATCCATTTTATTTTCCTCTTTCATCTTTGTGGCATCATGCCGATCAAAGTGTTGCTCTAAAGCAACAATATTCCCAGGAGTAGGATTTATGATATCATCATGGTCATCAGATCCATCCTCCCTAGAACTTATCCGAAAATTTTCAAACTCATCCAAATTATTAAGAAAACGAATGACTTGCTTTTCATCATTAAAAACTTGCAATGCTCTGAGTTATCTAGGACTGAAGGTCTGAAAATAATTTCCATTTTTATCTTATCCCTAATTAATTCATCAGATAATTGTAAAGTAGAAGCAGCCACAGCAATCTCATCCGCCAAGCTATTATTTTCTCTTGGAATAGCTTGAATGTTGATGGCATCAAACTGTTCCATAACATCCCACACAGCATTTCAATAATTCCTTAACCTTTGATTTCTACATGTAAATTTATTCTTAACTTGCATGATAACCAAATCAGAGTCCCCCTTAATACTAAGTAACTTAATTCTTAAAGCTTTTGCCAACTCAAAACCCAACAACAAGGCTTCATATTCAGCCACATTGTTGGTTGCATTGAACTCAAGTCTATAGGCAAACTTAAAAATATGACCAAGGGGAGACTTCAAAACAATTCCAACACCCTTACCATACCTAGATGTTGCACCATCAAAATGCATGTACCAAACCTCATCCTTCAGGTCCTCAAATTTCTCATCAACCTTGTCATGTAAGGGAACTATGAAATTAGACATAAAATCACAATTCCCCATGTCAGGTTGTTCCTTAATTATTTCATTATGAGGTCTTTTAGGATCTTCTACATGGAATCTTCTTTCAAGTTCTCTATTAAGCTTCACAAACCCTTCACCTATAGGGGAAGGAATCATAGCATAAGACCAGTTCATCTGAATACTTCCTCCTAGATCAGAGGCCCACTTTCTAGATAATAGCATACCCCAAGCATTCGGAACATCAACTACAACTATGTCCATAACAATCATTATGTCAAGGTAAACTGATAAATGAACTTGCAAATCCTTGATTAACCCATGAACTTCAATTTTCTTAGAGTCCATGGCACATATGTTATAGTATGGTCTAGAAACTCTTAAATAAAGTTGTTCTATGACCCTCTTAGTCAGGACACAAGCTGAAGCACTAGAATCTAGCATACGATTATTCAATTTATAACCATTGACCATCAAAGTAACAAAAAATGGTTGATGCTCCTTGTTATCCGACTCCATTTTTTGCAGATATATAGGGCATCTTGATAAGAAACTTCAGGAGTCTTGTCTTGAGCAGCATTAACATGCGAAACTCCTAGAACATCTAAAAACTTAGCCCTCTGAGTGGGAAGCTTTAACATCTCAGGGACAGGCACCAAGATCTTAGCATTATTCAACCATGCACCCAAATCAATATTCAAACTAGGACTAGGATTAAACATTCGAGGGGGAGTTTGATTATGACCTTGCTTTTTATCCCTTCTTTGATAAGTTAATCCTTTGTCCTTAGCAATTTCCCAAACTTGATCAGGAGAAGGCTTTTCACTAAATAATTCAATCATCAAATCCCTCTCATGATCAAAATTATTGATACTATGCGAAGATGTGGAAGGCCTAACATCTTGACTATTTTCATTAACTTCCATCCAATCTTCCATAGACAAAGAGAACTCTTTACCAACAACATTTATCTGATTACTTGCCCCAAACATTGCACTATTCATGATTCTTTTAAAGGTGGGACAAGTAACCTCCTTATGAAAAGCATCACAAGCTCTACAATAAGGGGGAGCTTCATCAACCATATTAGTAGATTCAAGTGGATTAGAAGGTCTCTGCTCACTCGGCTGACCTCTTTTCTGCCAAGTATTATTACCTCAATTATTATTATTATGATTCCTAGGTTGGGAATTTTGCGCTTGAGCCCTTTCCATTTGGACCAACCTAGACTGTAAAGTGCTTATTTCCTTAGCATGGTCAGAGATTAATTTCACTTGGTTAAGCTCCATGCTTTCAAGCTTTTGCATTAACTTTTTCATAGGGTCGTCATCATCTTCTAGAGGCTCTTTACCTTTAGGCCCTTTCAATTTAGTTGAAGACCTATCAAAACCAGGAATTTCAGACTTCCCTGATGTCCTTTTATCCTTTTCAAGTTCTTCAACTAAAGATTGGCAAGCCTTATAATTGGCAGCTTTAGCATGCCTTAGCTCATATGAAGTATCAGAATTAAAAGCATCAATGTAAAAATTTAGAAGGGATCCATCAGGAGGCTTATGAGTTTGAGATATTTCTCTAAGGATACCATTAAATCTCCTGTTAAATTCTTCAATCGTTTCATTTTCTTTCTTTTTTATGGTACTGATCTCTTTCACCAAATGCCTATCTTCCCTTTTATCACCAAACTTATCCTTAAAGGCAACTACAATTGATTCAAAGGTATTGAATGAATTATCAGGTTTTTCAGTAAACCATTCCATAGCATCTTGCTCAAAAGTAAGAATAAAGAGCCTCATCTTTACATCATCGAAATTGTTATTTGTAACCACAAATTTATTCCACCAATTAGCAAAAGCAAACAAATGAGATTTGCACTAATTGCATTATTTCCTTGAAAAGAAGGTAACTTATCCATTCCATTTTGAGGGAAATCATGGGGATAACCCTGAATATTAGCAAAATTACACGGGGCATATAAATCCATGATATCGTGTTGAGGCGGATCACAAAAAAGAGAATGGATATCAGAGAGAGCTTCCTAACCAAGATTAACAAAAAGTGAACGAGAAGAGAGCTTGTGTAATCGGACTTTGAGAACCTTTTCAAGATCTGGAGTAAGATTAATCAAGCTACTTGGATATCTTCTAGTACAAATTCTTGTGGAAGATGAAGCCAATGGAGTCGCCACTAGGACAGGAAGCTAATTCAAATACCTGAGATGAAAGACGAATAAAGAGATGAAAGTCATAAAGCCAAAGTCCAATAAATTGGTCCCCGGTAATGGCGCCAAAAAATGTTGTCGCACAAAATGTCTAGGCACCGCGACAACGGCTCGGATTGGGGGCTATCACCCTGATCCCCAATCTCTCTATCTAAGCAGTCTCCTTGCAAGCTAAGGGAGGTAGACCCTAACGAAAATGAAGAAGGAGAACTGATTGAAGACCAACCAATTCAAGAGACACAGCGAGATAACCAAATACTTGTTAAGATTTACGAGATTTTACAAATTCAATTAGATTTGAAACTTTAAAACCAGTGCCTTATGGAATCAAAATATCTCGTTATAAATTTAAGATCAAGTACTTGATATGCAACTGATGCTATGAAAATCAATCAACCACAATGATATTCAATAAAACACCTTCACAATTACGCATTAACAATGTTTGATGAAGTTATGCAATTTATCATCACTTGAAATATTCCCAAAGTTGATTTAAAATATTAACTACCGATTTCAAGTAATTTAAAATCACAATTAAAGATAGCTCAATGATCACCAGCCACAGGTAATCACCAACCATTTAAATTTGAAACAAAAATGTTATCATGAGAGTACCATCAAATTTAAATGCCAGATATTTCCAATATTTCCGAATTTATGATATTCCAAATAATTCCAATTCAGAAACCTATAGTCAAACTTTAGATAGAAAAATAAAACTCACCTTGACTAGGTAAAATTTATAAATCTTTTGAGAATTTTCTAAATTTTTTTATATTTTTTATATTTTCTTTTAAATCTAAAATTAAAATATATATATATATATATACAAAAACTAAAGATCTACCAAAAGTTAAAAATTATATATATATATATATATATAAAGTTTTTTAAATCTAAAAATTAAGCTAACAGAAAACGAAATCCTAAATTAAAACTAAACTAAAGCAAAGTTACATAAAATCTAAAATCTAAAAATTGCAATTAAAAAATAAAACTAAAAACCAAAACTAAAGGCTGAATTAAATGAAACTTTAAAGATTAGAATTAATGCTAACTAAACTAACCTAAAAAAAATGAAAAAGCTAAAAACTAAGAACTAAGCCTAAAGGCTTTAAACGAAAATCTAAAAATTAATTAAAACTAAAACCTTAAAATCTAAAACTAACAATAAAGCTAGCGTTAATGTTTTTGTTTAAAAAAAAATGAAATGTCATGGGTTGTGTTTGTGCAGGTTTGGTGATAGTCGTACGACTCGTACGGACAGAGGAATGAATGGCAGCGTACGGAAGATTGCTTGCAGACAGCGTGAGGAGGGAGCCGAAATGGGAAAGAGGGAGTTGTGGCAAAGATGGGGGCAGCCAGCAGAAAATGAAAGGTTTTCGATGGGCAGCAATGTGAATGTTGAGGAAATCGCACAAGCAGGAGCAGATCAAGGGAGGTATATGGACAGCGGGAATGGATAGCAAGACAACCAGCACACATGAAATTCCTTATCACCCAACAATTTAAATTTTGCCAATATTTTTTTTAAAATACCAATTTAGATGCACCTGAGATTTACTCTTTGCAGCAAAATAACATTCAGATCTGCCAATAAATTGATCCTGAGGCCAGATCTTACCCTCCAGGGCCTAGATCTGGCTTAGATCTAAAAAAAAAAATCTGAGAAACTCCCTGTAAACCTGCACAGAACCAAAAAAAACCCAAAACTATGCACAAAAAATATAAACCCTTACACCCTAGAGAATATTTGCAAATTGACAGTGCTAATTTACAGATTAGAGGCCCTCTTGGCCAGATTTAAAACCATTTTTGCACAATTAATAAAAAGAGAAATTATGAGAGGCACAAGCCTGAGAAAACCCTCTAAGAACAAAACTCCGTAAGATAAACCTGGGAATTAGGAAACAATGAGCTTTTTCAGATTTATGAAATTTGAGAGTCGACTGCTCTAACTGAAGACTTCCCCAAACGCTCAAACCTTAAAAAAAAACGATCTTTGCACACTTAGATCCGAATTTTAGATTGATAGAGATTAAAAAATAAACATAAGACTTTTCAGAAAAAACAGATAACTAATTTTTCCGTTAAATCAAAATGCAATTTTAGCAACCCAGAAAACTGCACAAGATACTTGTATGCAAATTAATCCATAGAGGCCATCAACCATCAAAAGCCAATAGAATTAGCAAGAGTTTAGAGACAACATCACCACATAGATCTAGAAAAAGAACACCAAAGTTTGTAACCCCAAAGTCTTTATGCTTTATTCATCAAAAAATCACAAGAGCTTGCAAGAACAAGTGCACGACTCAGAGATCGGATAACTGAAAGGCTGACAAAGACCTCTAATTTATAGGATTAAATCTCCAACGGCTAGTTCATTTGATCCATGTCAAAGTAATCTCGACCGTCGAAAAGATTTGATCATCTTTTAATCTGGATCGTCGAAATTATAATTTTGAGGAAATTTGAATTTATCATTTAATTCCATTTTAATTAACTCAAAAAATAATATTTTTGAGAAAATTACCTCAAAATTTTGACTTTGATTTAACCACCAAGGCCCAAGGGTCCAAAATTTCTTGAAATTCTCAATATTCCCTTGGCCTGTGACCTTTAAAAATTCATTTTTTAAGGACCCACGAATTTTGCCTTTGAAGAATTTTAACTCACCTAGGACTTAAAATTAATTAAATTTCTGGCTTAGGATTTTTAATTAATTTGACCATAAAATTTAATTAATTGACTGAGAGGGGATTTAATTATTTTTTTCCAACCCTCTTTACATAAGATAAATACATTTAGACACATTAAGGGGGAATACCCATTCGTATAGACCCTCAACTAGCTACCCAATTCTGCGACTCAAAACATGATCTAGTAGACCAAGCAGCTTGTAATAAAATAATCCAGCCAATTAGCTAGGATTATTCCCAAACTACTTTTACAAAGACTCGATAGAAAACACTAGGACTCACTTAACATCTTGATGACAAAATCCACCCTAGCTTTGGGGTGAGGCTAGAGGGGAAAACTCTGCCAATCACTTGTGTCGAGAATCACAAGCGAATCAGTGAGACAAAAAACCTCCTAGGATAGAAATTGTCACCAAAATACTAGGCTTACCTAGGTTGTTACATACATGATGGTCTTACTTAGATCATTTGCATCATAAACATGTGGAATGGGTTTACATCATTCATAAAACTATCGACTGTCGATGAAATCTGAACGGCGTGAACACCTCGAACATGATGGATCCCATTTGAAAAAATGGGGGTATACTGCTATGGGGTCGTTGACACAGAGTGGTCAACAGGACCATTATGACCAATCATACCATTGACAAACAATACACCAAAACCCTTGATCTATACATATCTAATTGGTTTGAGGCATGAGTAGAAGGCCAGAGTCCAAGTTAGCTTTAAGAGAGACTACCATACATTGGATCACACTCACTTCTTGCGCTATTATTGAGGAGGCTCAACAGCAATGCTCAAAAGTCTATTGTTGCTTTATCCATTTTCAAAAGGCCTTCCATATAGTGCCCAAACAATTACTCACAAAGCATCTTCATACCCTAGAGATACTTAACCTTCTAGAATCAATAGTCATGTGTCTTTACAAGACAATTGTGGGTTGCTTCCACATCTCATGGAATCTTCAAGGGTATCATGGGTACCATTGGGGTCCAACAAGGATGTCCTCCTTCCCCCACTATTTCAAGTCTAGATTGATGAACTTGAGTATTTTAACAGGGAGTCTACTCAAGAGGAGTAATTGTCTCCTTAACTAGGGCCTTATCTCACTCCTTATTTGTAAATGATGTAGTTTTGTTAGCTTCCACTTCAGAGGAGTTATGGAAGCAAATAGCTATGTTGGGCCAAGTATGTGTTCATTGACTATTAGCAATCATTCTAGGAAAACCAAAATCATGGTTTTCAACACAACCAGAGGTCTTTTCTAGGTATCATCGTTCCTTTCAAATGCAATTTGTGTAGGTCACCACCTCTTATACATACCTAGGGGTTAGCATTCAAAAGTCCTTGGTTCAACATAAACCTTCCATCCCAACCCCCAGATTGTAAAGGGTATACTTCTCTAGCCCTGTTGGAGAGACCATTTTTTGGTTTAGTTCAAAGGCATTGCACTGAGCATGAATATATTTCATGCCATCAGCAAAACAACGACTTCATATGAATCTAAGATCCAAATCCCCAACTATGGTCACACATAATGGTCTCACATCCAATGCAACTATATTGTCCCTCAATATGCCATACAAGCTAATTTTGGTGGATATTCTCTTTGCCTGGAGATGGCCTTCAAGTTCGCCATTTATCTCATAGAGTACAACAAATGGTGAAATCCTCTTTAGGACAACAAATAAGATAAGATATGATAATTATATTAATGTCCAACAAATGACCACAAAAGTAGGTCAATGAGACTGTTGAGTGCAATGTTGTCAATACAAAGTAGTACCAGGAGAGATACCCCTACTTGGTGCTTTGCTCTTCTAAGAGAATCTCCTCTTTGGTCAAATGAACCAACAACCTCAGTGGTTTTCTAAGATACTACCATTTCTTAAGGAGGTGGGTATCCCTCTCTCCTCAATATCCCTTAATACCCTTCCCCACCTTCAACCCCACCAAAAGAATGAAATTCATGCCACTATCAAAGATCACACAACTCTTTTTGGACTAGGCCATTTTGGAACTTGAATCCCAAGTTGCCCTTCTATGTCAAGCACTACCTCAAATCAAAGATTTATGTTCAATCAAACTATTTTCACTTCCATCTCTACTACAATGATGATTGTCTCACATCATAAGCATGCAGTCTTCAAATTTTGTAAAGAACAAGGACTTCTTTCTTCCAGTGGAGATGTCTAGATGACCAAAGCTCTTCAATACTTGCAACCTCATCCAATGTAATCTTACGGGAAATGGGCTTTATCTCCGGCAATGAGACTAAAATGTTATAACACAAACTTGCACTTCTTGAAACAAAGACCAAACGCTCAAGTGTGATTAGAGTGAAACTCAAAAGGGGTCCACTATCACCTCACCAACTCTCTTCTCAATTCTAGTTGGCTCTCCATCGACTCAAGGAGGGCTTCCCTATGTTAAAATTGTTACGGTTTTAAGCCAATGAAGCTAAAGGTGTTATGAAGAGTAAAGCCAACAAAATGGTTTTGAAAGAGTTTTAGAATATGAAATATGATAAGAAGACTAATGTTTTTGCATTGGGTATATGTGGTCAACCAAGTCTCCATTGAGAAGGTAAAGAATAGATACAGAGTGACTACTAACCTTAGAGGATCCCCCTACAAGGTGATAACTAGGGTTGTCCACTACTAACCCTATAAAATCCTCCTATGAGTTTTACAAACTCTGAGGGCTTTAACGAAGGGATTTGCTCAACAGAAACCAAGTGAATGCACCATCTATACTAGACAAATATAATTACACTTAAATCATCGTAAACAAATCCAATAAGATTAGAGATACAACTTACTCATTAAATCAAGATCATCCATCACTTCCTAACCATGAATTGCCATGAAAATGCAAAAATTCATCCACAAATCATCTCCTCAATGAGGCACAGTTGATCTGTAAACTGTCGTGGATATTCCACTGGACAGTTCGTCACAACATATCTAATAATATTATTCTATAACTCTGAAAATTCTACACTATTACAGTTTATTAAACTTTAGGAGCTATCGATTTAAATGTAATTAGTGCATTCATATGAATGGAAATTATGCAGAAAAAGTAGAGAACGACAAAATAATCACACACACACACACATACACAAGACACAAGATATGCTCTCTGGGAAACCCTATTGGGGAGAAAACCCAGCGGGAAGGTGAGGTTGCTTCGCTCTCTTTCTTTGTCTGGAAATATGGTTGCAGGTACAAAGAAGTAATGTTTGTGGCCCGTGGGCTACTACAGTGCATAGATCCTCTCTGTGTGCTCTACCTCCTATCTCTCCTGGCTATCTTTGCTCAATTATGGAACAAAATGCTCTCAAAAGAATGGAATGCCTCTTCCTCCTAGTGGCCTGATTATAACACAGCCCGATAGCCTACTAGTGGTTAATTTTGACAACATCAAATCTTAACTAGAGTTACAATATAGACTCTTCTAGAGTCTTTTACATCACAAACATGTGGCTAGCCCCTTTTCCATAATAATGGGGGCTAACGCGGCATCCTCCCGAACTATAGGTGTAAAAACAGGAAGGTCAACTTCTAAGTGGCATAACTTTTGCATACGGACTCTGATTGGTGCATGTCTTGCGTCGTTGGAAAGATCTTTGTGTAGAATAGCCTAAAAAGGTGTTGGGCTAAAGCGGCAAAGTTTACCCCCAAAAAACGTCGTTTGATGCCTCAAAAGCCTCTCGGAAGGTTTCAGACCCCATTTCGCTAAACAGGGTCCTGCCAGTAAAAACGGTTTCGTGAGCTGATTCTTCCACTTTTTGCACTCCAAATGCATCAAGATGGATGACAAACAATATAATGATCCAATCTAGATCACACCTCCCCATTTTGGGAGGCTTTTGGTTCCCAAAAGCTTTGACTGAATGACGTGAGGAAATTCTTCCTCCACCTTCTCTTTGGTGTACCATTTAGCTTTGCCTGGAAGTTGTCCCTTCAAACCAATCTACCAAAGGTCATGTTGCCCCTATCTTGTAGTTCTGGACCTCTTCTGCAAAATTGTATCTTCTGTCAACTTTTCATGAGCATTTGGTGCCAAATCCTCCACAAAAGGTAGGACTTGTTCCTCTTCCTGATCTAGCATGGAAGGCTCATAGAGTTTCAAATTCTCTACATTCACAACTGATTAAATGCGCATATATGGTGGTAATTTGTAAACTAAGTCGATAGGCATTATCAGCCACCTTTTCCAGTATCTCAAAGGGACCACACCTCAAAGCCTTGATTTTCTTACCAAGCCCCTGCAACCTCTCCTTGTTCAACTGTGACCATACTTTGTCTCCCACCTTGAATGATTTCTCTATTTTGTGCGGTGTTCAACTAGGTCGGTCTGAATCGAATTCGGCCTGGTAGACCGAGCCAGACCCCTGCCCGGGTCAGCTAGGTAGAAAAACCTATCTAAGGGTTGGTCCATTACCGGACCGGCCAAGCCGGACACCAATTCGACCGAGCCCATCTTAAACCGGTCAAAATAGTCCACAGGGGAAAAAGGCAACGACTCGGACTTCAAACTCTTTTTTCTTTATATTAATGTCTCTACCCCTCTCCCAAGCCTATAAAACTAACCCAACCCCCTCACATTTACTCACAGCTATCTCAAGCATTTGTGTGAGCATTTGTGAGGAGTTTGTGAAGAGTTGGAGTTGGTTTTTGGAGCAGTAGTGAGGAGCCATGGGTTTCCCCGTCTGAATATGATTCAAAGTCTGAGCCGAATGATCTTGCCTTGTTTAGAAATAGTGACTAGTGATGTTTTGTTGTAGAGGCCATTTAGAGCCTCCTTGGTTATGTGTTTTTGTTCTGATCTGTATATATTACATGTATTGGACAGTGGTGTCATTTTGATATAATAGATATATTCATGAGCATACTTTGATCATATGTTGTCTTCTCTCCTAAGTTGCACGAAACACCGAAACGTTTAGAAGTTTCCAAAACGGAGATGGCAAGAAACGCAACCCCCGAAAAATGGAAACACAGCCGAAACATCACTATTAAATAACACATTATTTTCCAAGAAAAGAAAGAATGAGACATATAAATGACATTTTAGCAGGACATTCAAATTTATATTAACTCCAATAGATGATTACATAATGCAAATATACAAAATTAGCCTTTAGAGATGAGGCTTTACATCTAAGGTTCCAAAATCAGCCTTTATATGTGAGCTTCTATGTGCTAAAACTGAAATAAAACATGAGCTAAAGACAATTATGGATACATTAACATATCATTACTAATAAAACTCATCCACATCAGCAAAGATAGAACAAGATGCTTGTTCAATAGAAGAGGAAACTCTACCAGTACTTCTAGTTGCACTTGCACTACCATTGGCACAAATATTAAGAGCAGAAAGAGATAGCTCTAAATCTGGACATTTGGGTTTTAGAAGGGGCCCACACCCTTCTTCACCCCTTGAGCTGGTCGAAAAATTTAAATTAAAATTAAAAAAAAAAGCCTTTTTGCTGCCCTAAACACGGCCTGTAGCGATCAAAACACTGTCAGTCGTATCGTACGACGTTTCGAGATTTTGAAACGTCGTACGGTACAGCCAATGGCGTTTCAGTTGTGTTTCAAGGTTGTTTCAGCATTTCAGGCCATCCCTGGTACCGGTACCGGTACGCCACCTTTTTAGGCGTTTCCAGCAACATAGCTTCTCTCTATATTCTAATGCTTCGAGTTTGGAAACACGAATGAAAATTTTTAAAAATATGTTTTTTCATAAAATATATATATATATATTGAAATCAACTAGGTCAAGTCGATACCGAGTTAGAGTCGGAGTCGGAGTCCACCCTCGATCGGTTCTGAATCCGAGTCGAAAATTTTAAAACTATGGTTCTGTGTTGATCATGCCTGGCTTTATACTTCTCCTGCGCCTTTTGCAGTGTTTCCTATACCTGTAGATGGATCTCCCCGATCTTCACTATAAATTTTCCAGCTCTCAAAGCATCTCCAGTAAGATTTTCCTTCACTTCTCCTTGTCTGCCATATGCAATATCCAAAGGTGAGGGAGGCAAATCAACGTTGCACGAAGCGGGGACTTTTTTTGGACACAGGAATGCGAAAGCGTGATTTCCAAAAAATATATGAAGCGAAGCATCTCGGAAGCGTCTATTATATATATATATATATATATATATATATATTTTGCATTTATATTAAAAAAATATCCAAAATACCAAATTAATTGTTGAAGATATGGAAGCATGCATATTTGTACATAAATCAAGATAGATATGACATCCATTGTACATTAATGATTAATTATTTGAGCATCAACCATTTAGATGCATCAACCATCTATAATCTAGACTCTTCTCCTCTTGTCTAGCCTTTGCCTCTACCTCGATTATCTAGGGACATTAGTCAAAATTGCCCAATTTTGATCAAACCCTAATGCAAGCCTTAAAATATGGTAGAAAGAACTTAACATGCTTGATCGATTATTTTGACTTGATTGAAATGTAATTTTTTGCTAACGACATGACAAAGGAGTTCAACAATTAACACCACCAACACTAGGGTACATATAAGGCTTGGTGCTCTTGATTAAATGCTAATCAAATACCCTCATACATGATATAATCTAATGACATGCCACCATACCATTGATCCTGAATTCCTGAAAATTGTTAAGTCTGCTGAATTTTGAATAAGATATGAAATTCTATTTTTTCCATATGAAGTTTGATCAGGCTGGAACCACTCCCAAACATCCTGAGTCATTTCATGGTAATGTTAAAAATTTAAGTACAAGGATGAAAATGAAAAATAAAAGAGAATGTCACTTTTACTTAAAGAATTTAACATTACCATGAGGGAGCATCTAAGAAACATCTAAGGAGGTAAAAGAGAGCTTATATTTTTTTCATCCTATCCCTAACTCAGCACTAACTCACCTACTAACCCAACCAAAGACAAAAATTCAAAAAATCAAAATCAAAAAAATCATTTTTCTGACCTACATTAGTCGGATCCGTACGGCGTTGTATGGAACCGCTAGCAATCCGTACGGATCATTCGCGGATCCGTAGTACGGAAACGTGGATCCGGACATACGGATCCGGATTTCCAAGAATCGCAATTTTTTTTGCGAACCACGTTTTCGAAATTCGGATCCGCAGTTCGGGGTGTGGATCCTGTACGAGACGCGTTTCGGGGCTTGGAGCCGGGGGGGGGGGACGTTTCCTACAACATTGCCCTAAAGCCCCAATGTTGGGCTAGGAAAGGGGGGTCGAGGCATCTAGGCCACAATCTGCCCTAAAGGGCTTAAACAATTGATGCAGGGGGTCACTAGGCTTACGCAAGGAGGAGAGAGGCTGATGCTAGCCTTGGAGGAGCCGGATCGAGTCCCAGGAGGGCTGAAAAGCAAAACCCTTGTCTCTGAAAATTCTCTCTTCTAGATCTAAATTTTGCAGCAAAATCTTCAATGGGTAGCCCTGCAAATTTCCCAAGAGACTACATCTTACCCTCAAGGGCCTAGATCTAGCTCTTCTTCCACTTGATCTTTAGATCCAACCTACAAAAATGGAAAATACAAAATCCAAGCCCCAGATATTTACAAAATTCTTAAAACCCCAACACAAGTTAGAAAAAATAATTTACAATTTAAATTTACAAAATTATTTTACAAATTTTACAAGCGTTTTAAAATAGATTTTGAGAAACAATTTTTTATGATATTTTTCCTTTGATGAATGGCTAAAAAACTTTCAGAAAATCCATGAACACTATAGCCTTAGCGAAAATTTAATCCACCATGTAGAAACTTGGGATCCAAGCAAAATGATCTTTGTCCACAATTTGTGAACTTGGACACCAAGGACTGAGTACCTACAAAGACTATGTATTATCTCCAAAAAATCATATATAAGCACAACATAGGAAATCTGTAGTTAGTACATGCCACAAATCAATGAACAGGTACACCTCAAGTTGCACCCCATAGTCTTTTATTATGGCAAAAGAAATAGTTCCCAGTGAGACAATAATTTACACAAATGTTTCAGCAGCAATATTCTAGCAAGAGACCAAGATGACTAGAGACTCAACTGACTCTAATTTATAGATAAATCCTCCAAGAGGAAAAGTAACGGCTAGTTTCTTTGATCATTGTCAAAATAATCTTGGTCGTTGATAAACACTTTAAGATCTTTTAATCTTGGCCCTTGATTTTTTACTTTCGAGGAATTTTCTAATTTATCATTTAATTCTATTTTATTAGCTCAAAATTATTTTGAGCTAATATCCTCAAAAATTTGACTTTGACTTAACCAACAAGGTCCAAGGGTCCAAATTTTTTTGAAATATACAATATTCCCTTGGTGGAGGACCTTTAAAAATTTATTATTTTAGGACCCACGAATTTTTCCACTTGGAGGATTAATTTTCCTAAGACAACTTAATTTTGACTTTAATTAATTAATTTTTTGGCTTAGGATTTAATTTTATTTTGCCAGAAAAAATTAATTAATTTACACATTAGGAGATTTAATATTTTTCCACCCTCTCGTACATAAGATTTTACATTAACAACCTTGAAAAGGGGAATACACATTCGGCTTAGACCTTTAAGACACATAACCCATCTGCGACACAATATGATCTAGTAGACCAAGTGATCCGTAATAGAATAATTAAGCCAACTAGCTTAAATTATTCCCAAACCATTTTTACATTAGACTTGACTAAAAAACTAGGAGTCACCTAAGGTTTCGACAATAAATTTCACCCTACCTTTGGGGTTTAAACTGGAGGGGAAAAAGCTCTTCTGATTAATCGTGTTTAGAAACACAGGTAATCAGTAAGGTTAAAAAACCTCTTAGGATGAAATTCGTCGCCAAAATCATAGGCTTACCTAGGTTGTTACGTATACTCAAGGTCTTACTAGAACCATTTACATCATATAACTTGCAGAATGGGGTTTACAAATGACACGGACTGCTGATAGGCGCTTCGATCCTCTTGAAACAATTAGCACTTTCACTTCCTTGGAACCTTTGACAATTTGAATGCAACATGCCCTAAGTAAAAATTTTAGGAAGACTGTGGATCATCTTTTCTTAACCAATCCTTTTGCTCTCGAAGTGTGGCAAGTTGTTAGAATGTAATATCCCAAATTGGGATTCAACAGTAATATAAAGAAAAACAAACTAGAAACTACAGCAAACAAAAAAACACCATTAATCACAAAAATTGGAAGCCATGAAACAATGTTGAGCCATTTTATTATTTGTCGGAAAAGAGTACAAGTGAGGTGTTGAAAGGATTGCTCCTGGGCCTAATCAAGGCAGGCTAAAAGACAAACTCAACCCAAGCAAAACTTCTGCTGGAAATGGTACTGCGTGGCTCAGTCACTGCGCTACCTAGCCCAGAAAATGTTGTTGGTGGTTGTCTACAGACTGCTGGTTAGGCTGCCTCTCATGCTCCAAAAATTTTGGGAATTGGACACTTGACTCTCCTCAATAAACCCACAAAACCCCGTGGAGGTTTTGCTGAAAGCTCGACCCCAGAAATTGAGCCCCTTGGGCCTGGTACGTTGTTCTGTTGGGGAAATAAAACTCCTAAAGGAAACTGCTAGTAGATGCCTCCCAAATGCTGCCAAAATCCCTAGTAAGAGGTGCCTAGCCTCCCCTCCAAATCCTTGGGCTGAACTCCTCTTCTCACCTACACTCCCAACACTCCACCAAGACTACGTTGTGCAATCACTGCGCAGTGTAGAAATTTCTTGACTTTCCCACCCCGGTTTTCAGTTTCACCTTATTTCTCCTTTTAGTTAAATGTCCTTTCCCATATCCTTACATTCAACAACAGAAAAATAATTTTTTGCTGAAAACACAAATTTTGGAAAATTTACAGAATGCTAGAAAATGCAGAAATAAAAATCAGCAAGCTTCAGACAGTCATTCAACACATTTAAACACTGATATTTTTTGTCAACATGACCCTGGAAAAACCCCCTACAACTCTTGGGGAAAACCAGTCTGAAAGCTTCTCTTTTATTTTCTGAAAAATGCCTTTTACAAAGAAACAGGAAAAACTTCAGAAAATTTTCCAGCAACCAATTTACAGACTTATCTCGATTTCCGTGCTTGCACACCGCCTCGAAAATTGTGCCAAATCAGCAATAACAGAAAACAGAAAATTTACAGCACCTTAGGACAGCATTAAATGTTGTACGGCCACCTCAGGAAGCACGCCAAAACAGTCGTACTTTGTTGTACGGACTGTACGGATTTCGTACAACACCCTCTCTCGAAATCCATGCCAAAAATCAGAGTTGTAGCTGCTGTCCTCTTCCTCGGTTTTTGTGCCAGAAATGGCAGCCACCCTCTTCCTCGAAAAACGTGTCTAATTTTTGTGCCTTGGAATGCCTGCTTGTTGTTGTACCCTCTTCCTCGATTTCTGTGCCTCCTCACTTGAAAACACTACTTCTCCCTTGCTGTACGGATTTTCTGCCTCGATATGTGTGCCAATAAATGTTGATGTACCTTTGCTGAAATCTCTTCACTGCTGCCCTCCTTCTTCTCACTGCTCAGAAAAATCTCGAGCTCTCCTCTCCTTCTCCCAATCTGCTCATGAAAGAATGAATGACCTTTTCCTCCTTTTCCTCCTTTAACCTAACCCTAAGTGACTTTTGGGGAATCCCTAAATCCAATGGCTAAAATAGATTTACATCTAGGGTTGAGATTAAATGATCATTTAAATCTCACTTTCTATTTTTTAATTCATCCCACTTTAATAAAGACCCACTTAGTCATTTATTTCCAAAGTCACTTTTCCTTTTTAATTTTACATTGACTTTATTAAAGTCACTTTAAAATTAGACTTTAATAACTTTATCACTTAAAGTCACTTTTAAATTAGATTTGACTTTATAACTTTATAAAGTCACTTTAGGAGAAAAATTAAATTCTTTTGGACACTTTTCCCTAGGCCAAAGATCAAAGCCTTCGGGAACCACCTGTCCTCCGGTAACCAAATTTCAACACTCCCTCTTACCGAGGAAGGTGTTCCTCACCACACCCATCTTGTCTCTGAAGTAGACATGCTTGCCCCGTGGTAAGGCTTTGGTAAGAATATCTGCAACCTGCTCATCAGTGAGAATATACTCAAGCTTCACAGCTCCTTTCTGAACATAGTCTCTGATGAAATGATATTTGATCCCGATATGCTTTGACCTGTCATGAAATACTGGATTCTCCATGAGTTTAATGCAACTCTGATTATCACAGTAAATCACTAAAGGTCTCAACCACTGACCAAATAAGCCAAACAACATCTTGCAAAGCCAAATGGCCTCACAACTAGCTAGACTGGCTGCCATATACACTGCTTCCGCTAAACTCAATGCTACGGACTGCTACTTCCGGCTGAACCATGACACCACTGCCGAACCCAACCCAAAACAACACCCTGAAGTGCTCTTCCTATCAGAAGAACAACCTGCCCAATCAGAATCAGTGTAACCTGCCAATCTCACCCCATCCCCCTGCCTGTAGTCCAGACCATAATCCACTGTCCCCTGCAAGTACAGCAAAATGTGTTTTGCAGCCACCCAGTGAACCTTCCTAGGCTCACACATAAACTGACTCATCATGTTGACTGCAAAACAAATATCTGGCTTAGTGTTGACCAAATACATCAAGGAACCAATCAATTGTCTGTACAATGTGGGATCCACCAACTTGGAATCCGAAGCATGAAGCTTCTTCCAATTGGTGATCATCGGTGTCAACATGGGTTTACAATCCTCCATGTGGAATTTGCCAAGGATATCCACAATATACTTCCCCTGCCCCAGGAAGAAATGCCCCTCCTCCTGCCACACCTCCAAACCCAAAAAGTAATGCATCAAGCCGATGTCCTTCATCTCAAACTCCACCGCAAGATCTCTCTTGTAGTGCTCTATGAGTCTCTCTGCACCCGTAATGACCAATTCATCCACATACAGCACCAGAATGAGAGGCTCCTCACCTATCACAATGTAGTAAAGGTTCGGATCTGCCTCACTCTTTGTGAAACCCATCTCCTGCAAGTATGTATCTATCCTGGAGTACCAAGCTCTGGGAGCTTGCTTCAGGCCATAAAGGGCCTTCTTCAGTCTGCACACATGGGACTCCTTCCCATGCACCTCAAAGCCCTGTGGTTGCTCAATGTACACCTCCTCCTGTATGAAGCCATTGAGAAATGCGGTCTTCACATCCATCTGGTGAATCTTCCAACCCATCTCTGCTGTTATCGATATAATGGAGCGGATCGAAGTATATCGAGCCACGGGAGCGAAGGTGTCCTCATAATCAACTCCCTCTACCTGGGAGAACCCTCTAGCCACAAACCTCGCTTTGAATTTCTCAATGCTGCCATCTGCAGCATGCTTTACCTTGTAAAGCCATCTGGAAGTAACCACGGATTTGCCCTCAGGCCTCGACACCACCTCCCAAACATCATTCTTCATGATAGAAGAATACTCCTCTTGCATGGCCTCTCTCCAGACCTGCTGGCTAGCTGCCTCCTCATAGCTAGAAGGCTCAGAGTCAAGGATGCTGGTAGCCATTGCCATATAGCTACAAAACCTCTCAAGTGGTCTGCTCTCTCTGACCGGCCTCTTAGGCTCAGCAACAGATGTGGCATCTCTCAAGGTGTCCTGAAGCCACTTGGGCTTCCTCTTCCCTGAGTGCACTTCTCCCGCCGGAGAATAAAACTCCTCCTCCTCAACATCAGGAGCCTGAACTCCTGACTATCTGTCTGCTGTCCTCCTGCCTGCACCTGAACCTGTAGATGTTGAGGTACCGTGTGAACTGTCCATCAGTGGACTCCCCAGTGAACTGCTCTGTGGACTGCTCTGCGTGCTGCCCATAGCTCCACCCCTCTGACTCTGCGAGCCACTCCCCACTGACGGACCTGACATCGTCATAGATGTGCCTCCGGATCCTCCTGATCCCTGCCCACTGGATCCCTGCGACTGACTCAACTGCTGCTGAGGGTCTGGCTGATCCAGATACTCTAACTCCCGTGACCTCCTAAAGGCCCTATCCTCCTCGAACTTCACATCCCTCCTGACAACAACTTTCCTCTGTGCAGGAATGTAAATCCGAAAGGCCTTTGAGGTCTCACTGTAGCCCACAAAGATACCCTTTTCTGCGGTGGGCTCTAGTTTGGTCCTCTTCTCCTTGGGTATGTAGGAATATGTGATACACCCAAAGATACGAAGATGACCAATATCAGGCTTCTTCCCAGAAAAAGCCTCCTCTGGAGTCATATGCCCCAAGGCACGATGCGGACTCCTGTTCTGCAAATAAACAGCAGTGTTGCAGGCCTCTGCCCACAAAAACAATGGCAACCCCTGATCATGTAACATGGCTTTGGCAGCCCCTCCGATGGATCTGTTCTTCCTCTCCGCAACCCCGTTCTGCTGGGGGTTGTAAGGAACAGTGAACTCCCTCCTGATTCCTGCCTCCGCACAATAGTCAACAAACTCTCCGAGGGTGTACTCTCATCCATTGTCCGACCTCAGGGACTTGATCTTCCGACCTGTCTGTGTTTCCACAAGAGCTCTAAACTCCTGAAACTGTAACGACCCAACTCGAATTATATGGAACTTAGAAATATTAGCATGCATATGAGACCTGCATATGATAGCTACATACGCATGTATCACATGTACTGCACTAGTATACATACCTGCTAGTATGGAAACTAACTAAGTTAGAGTAACGAACTGAATATCGTAATGCATTTATCTCACCGAGATATGATGGAACATTAAGCTAGAGACTGGACGCATGTACCGCTCTTATATGAGTATGCGTGGTAGAGCATTATTCAAAATATATAAATAAATCTTAACATAATTAAGTAAAGTCAATATCTCCATAAATGACTTGGTCAATAAGTCAATATCCCCATAAATGCCTATAATATCTACATTAATGACTATAATATTTTAATAAATCTAAGATATTTATTAAAATATAATATTTTAAGATATTTTAATAAATCTAAGATATTTATTAAAATATAATATTTCTAAGATATTTTTCAAAGATATTTATTAAAAGATCATATTCTAAATAAATATCAGGAATGGAGTTTGTGTATAAAAAGGGGAAGAGGGGTAAACTTGAGGGGCATGGGTAGTGAGTGGGAACATTGACCCGGATGCTGTTAGAGGAGTTCTAACTGCGTGGTTCATAAGCAGTGAGTTTGAGAGTTCTAACTGAGTTATGGAATGCTCTCGATTATTCTCGGAGTTTTGGGCACGAGGGCCAAAAGACTCGTCTTCTAGATCTGGGGACCGAAGAGATTGACCTCAGATAGGCTGGGAGGAAAACGGCGGTTTGGTAACGGAAGCTGGAGCTATGGCGGATCAAGAACATCTTCAAACACGGTTTCAGGTAAGTACTAATTAGTCAATTGATATATATTCTGTTCAAAAATCCCACTCTGAATTATGTGGTATGAGTTTAGTGAATGTTTGTTAATTTTGAAAATTAAGGGCTTTACATTTCTCAAATTATATGAATGATGTTGCATTCCGAAAATCAAAGTTTAAGGTGCTTACACATGGTATCAGAGGTTGTTTCAAACCCTTTTGACCTTATAGGCCCTACACGTTGTGTAAAATTTCTGACTGTGGTGTGAAAATTTTATGAAATAAGTAAGTTGGGGTTACATTGTGTGTTTGAATACTGTGTATTCATGAAATTAGATTTTGAGTGAATGGGGGGAATGAATGAATTTCTTAGGCCTTGTGAATCCGTAATTCTAATAGTCCCTGCGCTGGTGTTAATATATCGGAATTTATTGGGTAAATATTCATTTTGATGGTATAATTGAATATCTAGGTATATTTGATATATAAAATAGTAAGGTCGATACAATCATCTGTTCGTGTAAAAATTTTCAAGAGCTTAATTATTGCATTTAATATGCTACGCCTGCGTTAGAATTGTGTTCCTTATATGCATAAATGTTGGTGGTTTGTTTCCAAATATAAACCATTTTTAGATGGAAATTGTATGCGGATGGAAACACAACCTCACATATAAATTCTTGCGCAATTAAAACGAAGACACAAGATTACTATGACAACGTTTAAACCTGGGGGTTTCCAAGCTTGTATTGCCCAGTCAGAGTGGTTTTTTATTTTATTTTACTGAGATTTCCTGCTAGTGCCTTGTTTTATCAAATAAGTATTTACTGATATCGAATCTCCAATCTCCAGCATGTTTTATAGACTTCCTCTGGAATATAACTCCTTAAAAATAAAATAAAATAAAATTTGAGAGGGATCAACGTTGGGCATCTGCACTTATGTGTGTGTGGACAGATTGTATTCTCGTTCTGCAGTCGCTCATAAAAAAGTAAATTTCTTCAAGGCACACAGAGGCAAACTAGGGGTATTTGTATCCACGGTTCCTTTAGGACGGAGGTCACTTGGATAGTGTTTCGGGTCACGAAGACTGCAGTGAGAGAAATTCTGAGTGGTTCAACTGTGAGGATTGAATATTCTTAAATGGCCAGTGTGGACTTGACAAACCATGATGAGAACATGGGTGTCTAGTGATCCTTGGAGCGACTCCTTCCGCGCAAGGGTTTAGTTGTGCACCTTGAATCCGTGCCTTTCAAGGGGAATACACTTGCTACAGGTTTCGGGTGGATCCGAGAGCGATGCAAGTAAAACGATACAGTTGCAGTTACACGCGAATAGAATATTCTATCTGTGTTCTGTCTTCTGCACTTGTGTAGCAATTGTTGAGTCAAACCGTTGGTGTCTAGGTTTTAAAGGGCGACTGTTGTTAAGGTTTTAGAGTATATCTTAGCTCGGCATTTGGAGATTGAAGAGGTTTAGTGTTCTGTGTGTTGGAGCAAATACGGCGTAGGTGGGATAGAGAAGTGTAGAACGTATGACGTGCCAAGCAGCGAGCCAAACGAGATTTCGGGCATTGAAGCATGGGTGTGGTGTTGCGGACGAGATTACTTTAGCGTCCATTAGGCAATGTCGGTGGATGTGTAAAGAATGATCGATTCAAAATATCTGTTATGGGATAATCATAGAATAAATGTAATGAAAAATGAATATAATTCTCATGATTTACAAAATATGGCATATACATTATACAAATCCGTTGGATTAATGTTGAAGGCATATATTACGTTGGATTAAAATGTAATATATTAAACCATGGCAAATGTGATAGATTAAACCATGGAGGGTCGTTTATTTTGTTTAAATATCAAATTGCAAAATCCGTAATGTGAAGTCTGCATGCCAAATGCCAAGTCCGAATTATTAAATGCCAAGGGTCGTATGTTAAATTATATTAAACATTAAAATAAACCAAATTAAATACAAATTGGAAACTCCACGTATTAAAGCCATTTTCATTTGTTTAATAAATAAATGTAATTTAAAATATATATATATAATAATAATAAAAATAAATAATAAAATTTGTGATGAAATGTTTTATTTTTATATTTTATTGGTCGACTATGTATATAAGAAAGTTTATAAAAGTGTAAATTTTACTTTGATGAGGGAGGATATAGGTCTTTAGTTGTTCAAAAAAAACAAAGGCTTATTTTAATTATTTTAAATTCATGTGTGAATAGAAATATATATATATATAGATTTCAAGTTAGTATATGGAATTTCTTTAAATATATTGATTTTACTAATTAGTTAGTATAAATGATTGTGAGTCTTTGTAATATTAGTGATAAAGTTTAAATCCTTATAGATTCAAAACCACATTATTATATTTTAGTGTGAAATGTTAATATAAAAAAAAAGGAAAAAGAAAAAAAAAGGGTGTTTTATATGTCACAGCCCTAAGGACTGATGATCTTGTCATAAGGATGGACTAGTTAGGAATTCATCAAGCTTAGTGGGACTACATCTTCATCATGTCCAATATATTATCCAAGTCAATGTGGAAAAATTGAACCAATGACTTCACATCAAGAAGTGCCTTAAGAGAGCACCTCCACACGATCTATTCAAGACCCCTTAGACTATGAGTATGTGTTTTGAAAAGATTGAAAATTTAAATTATAATAAATATTAAATTGAATTTTGATTTGCCTTGTCTTGAGTTGATGCTCTAGGAAAAATTTGACATTATTACTTAAATATCTATGAAGATAAGTTGCCACTCACTGTGATTTCTCATTCTAGCTTTTCCTCGGTAAATTAGCTACCAAACGTAAGAATCAAACACATTTGTGGCAGTCGTTTAGAGACAAGTCTTGGCACCTATATTTGTGTGACATTATGAACTACAACAAAGAAAGAATAGCCCTGTCAAACTAGGGAAATATTGCATATTACCAAGGTACCAATTCTTGAACCCTAGAATTTTAATCTATCCGAAGAATTATCTTCCTCGTTTGTTGCTTTGTTATCCACAACTTTGAGTTTTCTATAATTGAATCTTTCAAAACCTTAGGTAGCAGAGGAAGTGATCAGTTCATTGCAATTAGGAAATTGCTTTGGGGGAGTTCGTAAAATAACAAAAAAGGGGAAGATCAAGTTATTAGGGACTTTAATGTATTATTAATAGATTTATTAATAAATAGGGTGAAGAGAATCCTATGGTATATTCCAGTTAGTGAATTACGCTCAATGGCTCTCCATTATATAAAATAAATGTTATTTCGGTAAAAGATATGCGTAAATAGATTTGATGGATTCTTTTGAAAGGGTCCTCTTAAAATAAAGAGCTAGAAACCTTATTTTAAAAGGTTATTAATACAAATTAAGTTGGCCAGTGATCTTCCTTGACGTTAATGCCTACGTAGTTGGTACATTTTGACAGCAATGGAGTTAGCTCCGAGTTTGATGCTATCATATGGATCATTTAGTGGGATCATGCCTTGTAAAAGAGAAGAAATTACCATAAACCTACATAAGGTGCAAATAAGATAATATAATTGCACCAAGAGAAGTTCGGTGCTCTTTCATCCCAGTTATATATATATATATATAATGGGGATATAGTTAGAAGGATTCTATAGGAAATGGGAGTTGATCGTTATTATAAAGGTATTATATAGAATATGACTTGTTAAGGTTCTTACACATGGTATATGACTTGTTAAAAGAAAAGCTATTAAATATATGAATACCCGGCTATAAATCGGAAATTAAGAGTCTAAAGATAATGAAAATATAACTCCTTCAATAACTACCTTTAGGACAAAATTTAGAAACTAGAAAAAGGCTAAATAAATATTACAAAATGATATTATGGTTTAAAAGACCCATGCATTATGATCAGTATTATTACGCATTAGGATAGAATATCCTGTATTAGGACAAGGAGATCACGTTTAATCCAAAGTAATAAAACAGTGGAAGGATATGAGATAAGGTTTATGGAGTTGGTAAAATATGTCCCTTAACGGACGTCAAGCCAAGCGTTTTGTATATAGATTAAATCCTCGAATCAAGGTTATGGTTAGAATGTGTAACCATCATCAAATACTCAAGGCAATCATAGAATCCATGCTGTAGTCAACAATAATCAGGCAGCGCATTAGTTCATTGTTGTGGAATCTTCAGGTACTATCAATGGAATAAAACTTAAAATTCTATTTTGATACTGGTGCTACTGATAGTTTTATTTCCGCGTATGCACTAAATAGATGTGAATTGGCAGCTTACAAATAAAACAATTTCAGACAGGTAGAAATGTCTTTAGGAGAACTTCAGTCTATAGATTTAGGTGTTGAGAAATGCAAAATTTACCTAGGAGTCTGCTCGACTAAGTTGAAAGTACTAGGATGATACATTTATTAGAAGAGATGGGATATTTAATGCTGATATATGTGTCGAAAACATATATCAAGCTCAATCCCACTTAATTCCTAATCCATTACTTTTACACTCCATCTGATAAAGAAATTAAGATAACTCATGGATATCAGCTGCAAATTTTTCCACAATGGAGTCTAAGATTGTGTATATCATGCAAGTAGAGTTTGAAGTACATTCAAGGCACATTAACATCACTTTAGACATCAAAATTTTCTGTAAACTTTTGGACGTTAGAATGAAAACTATCCTAATTGTTTTTATGCAATTGAAACATTTCATTCTTCAAATGACGTTGAGATTTCCATATATACATCTTACTCGCTTGATAGCTATAACCATTGATGATATGAATTTATGCAAATATCTTTTATACCGTTTTCTTATGTTAATACTTTAATTACTATCCAAGGATATGTGTAAGTGGTTTAAGGAGTAGAGTGAAGGTTTAAATCAGTATAGCTGAATATTCAATAAATTAGACATTTTGAGATTCAACCATTATGTCATGGTTAAGATAGTTAATTAGACATTTACAACCGTAAGGGTATATCGATGTCCAAAACAAAATAATATTTAAACATAGCATTTTCATGGAAAGGAAAACAATGTGGTTTAAGGAAAGAGAAATTAGGACATTATCACACTATATAAGATGATTCATGGTAATTATTTAAGAATATATAAAGATTAGTTGGCAGAGTTACTCCAAGGAAGTTAACTCTTGAAAGAAGGAAGAATGGTAATGAAAACATGACTAGGGATCTTATGACAAGATTGTTAGATGTAAAGTAAAATGCAACCACATAAAAGACTGAGCTAGTTTGAGGTAAATTGACAAATGAAAGAAGACTCTATCTATTTAAGAGATGTTGGGAGAAATCGTGAGTAATCAAATTGAGAGTACAAGTATAGTTCACTAAGGGTACACATCAATCAAAGACCAATAGATAAAACATATGTTAATATGGTAAGAAACCACCCTGTAAGGTAGTAAACAAATTATTAGGACAAGAAGATATAGTTACCAAGAGAGTGCAACAGAAAATTTCAAAGTTTGATCTCCATTGTTACCATAATATAATCGATATAATACCTAGGGAGAATGGGAAAAGAAAGAAATGGAAAACTTCTGATGATGATAATAAATGTTAGTTATCATAACAAACTTCGAATATTGAGATCGACAAAATGGCACCAAAGGTGAGTAAGTGGAAGTTCACAAAGCAACATAAGAAGTCAATGACATCAGGTTAAAGGGTGAAACTATAATAAAATTGATCAATTGGAGAATAGATTTACGTGCATAGCAACATTTATAATAGTTTCTCCCTCTAACGAGAGGGTCACATTATAAAGTTTTCATTAGGTGACTAACTATATCCATGGATTATGGACATTGTGAAGTACGATTGGGAAATTCTATCCCGTGATGACTTTAGGTGAGAAAACAAAGTCAATTTGATAAATATGTTCCTTTTCAAATTGAAGTAAACATGGAATATTAGGAATATCTGGTATAAGGAAGTGAAGGGATGTTTTCTATCAAGAAGGATTTTCTTAAAGAATATGAGCAACATGATTGATAAGGGTCAGAGCAATGACCTATAAGGAGTTGTGAACACTCCTAATTTGTAAGAATAACAAGTGACAAACTGGGAAAATGTTAAATACAAAAAACAAAAACAAAAAAACAAAAAAAAAATTAAAGATAATAATTGTACACTGTAAGAAAAGAAGATACATTTGGCGATGAGATGAGGCCTAAGGACTAATAAGAAAACGATTGATGTGAAGAAAAGAAGAGGATATACCAGTGATGTATTATGTGTTTAGATTAAATGAGTCAAGATAATGGAAATGAAACAATGGTTTAAGGAATGATAGTAAAGTGACTAATATCCTAGCTAGAGTTAAGACTCTAAATGGTGAAACTTGAAAATAAAGAGACTATGTCGAAACTGTAACATACTGTGACTATGCATATCCTGTAAATTGTGAATTTCTTATTGAAAGAGGAAATTATTATTTTGCCAACAATTGACATCTTGTTGAAAACATGACACTCTTAGTAAACCGAGTATAAATGCAAAGTGAATAATGCATTTTCAAGCAATGACAAATTACTTCTATGAAAATAAACCTTACTAAGGGATCTTTAGAGCAGTCAATTAACTCTTCCTCCATCGCCAGCGTAACCCTAATGATTAGCCTTGCAAAACCCTACTCTTTGGCTTCTAGATTTTAGGCTGAAGATGAACTAAAATAACATGATAAAGAAGTTAATGATATTATTATCTCTTGGAATCTAGATTGCAGATCAAAGATAATTAGACTTAGAAGACAAATAAGTAACAAGAATTAAGAGATTGGCTGGATCCATATGTAGTTTTGTGTTTCAGAGTTCTTAATCAACTTTTATCAAGAAATTAGATCATGCTTCGACTAAACAGTAAGTGTTTTGTGCTCTTGTTTCGATTCATTTCGTTTCTATATATGCAATCATAAAGGTTGGAGCATCCCTCCATTTAGATTTAAAGCCTCAACCTGTGACTTTTATAAGGATTAATCGGTTAATAGAGTATAGAAAATAGTGACTACCTCCTTATTTGTATATCCATTTTCGATTATTCTATATGACATTTATAACTGTGAGTAATTTTATCTTGCCTTGGATGGATACTTAAGACTATCATTTTGTACTATGACATGTGAGAATATGTTAAATTGCTTAAACATTGCTGGTACATGGATGCCAATATGAAGAAAGTTTTGCTTAAACATTGTTGGTATAGGGATACTAATATAAATTAGAATTATGTTGTGGATATAGTATCTATAATTTTCATATCAACATAAATGATGAGATAGAAATAAAAGAGTGATTGCACTTGACTATTCAGGGTAAAAATGAATTTACAGACCTATTTTAGAATGTGTAGAAATTGTTATATGGGTAGCAATTTGTTTTGAACATATTGATACATATGTGGACCAGTGTTTTAATCAAGTATGTTATATGAACTCAAGGATCAATATCACAGATAACAACATATTTGGAATGTGTAGAAATTGTTATATGGGTAGCAATTTGTTTTGAACATATTGATACATATGTGGACCAGTGTTTTAACCAAGTATGATATATGAATTTAAGTATCAATACCACAAATAGCAAGATGTTTGGAAAGTGTAGAAATTGTTATATGGGTAACAATTTGTTTTGAACATATTGATACATATGTTATAATTTGTGGACAAGTGTTTTAAATTGCAGATAATATCGTTACCAAACCGACCGCGTGATGACAAAACTCCAAGAACAATTGAGATGCACTGAGATTCCCTGATAAAGTGTTGACCCTGGTCCTACTAGGAGGGGTGGAGGTGTTGCCCACCGTTTATCCTCCAAAACCTGGAGTCATGGGATGTCTGTGCGAGTCAAGCTCCCATAGACGTGTGATGATGACTGCCGGATGCCTACAAAAATCATGTCGACGTAATCGACACTGCTACTTTCAAGGTCTATGGATGGATCAGTAAAACTGATGCCATGGCATATTCCTGTAGAAGATGGATAGGATGGGAGCGGAAGAGATTAGGAAGGATAGGATGATTCTAAAATAGCTTGGGGATACTGTTGAGGCAAAACGTGACTACTAAATTGGTGAACCAATAAATGATCAAAACATAAATGTAAAAGTTTTCTCACATATTTAACTATGATACACCAACCTTATATGATTATATTAATCACTAATATAATTAATGATATACGACATAAAATTTAACTTCGGGACGAAGTTTTCTGAAGGAGGGGTGTATGTAACGACCCAACTCGAATTATATGGAACTTAGAAATATTAGCATGCATATGAGACCTGCATATGATAGCTACATATGCATGTATCACATGTATTGCACTAGTATACATACCTGCTAGTATGGAAACTAACTAAGTTAGAGTAACGAACTGAATATCGTAATGCATTTATCTCACAGAGATGTGATGGAACATTAAGCTAGAGACTGGACGCATGTACCGCTCTTATATGAGTATGCGTGGTAGAGCATTATTCAAAATAAGTAAATAAATCTTAACATAATTAAGTAAAGTCAATATCTCCATAAATGACTTGGTCAATAAGTCAATATCCCCATAAATGCCTATAATATCTACATTAATGACTATAATATTTTAATAAATCTAAGATATTTATTAAAATATAATATTTTAAGATATTTTAATAAATCTAAGATATTTATTAAAATATAATATTTCTAAGATATTTTTCAAAGATATTTATTAAAAGATCATATTCTAAATAAATATCAGGAATGGAGTTTGTGTATAAAAAGGGGAAGAGGGGTAAACTTGAGGGGCATGGGTAGTGAGTGGGAACACTGACCCGGATGTTGTTAGAGGAGTTCTAACTGCGTGGTTCATAAGCAGTGAGTTTGAGAGTTCTAATTGAGTTATGGAATGCTCTCAATTGTTCTCGGAGTTTTGGGCACGGGGGCCAGAAGACTCGTCTTCTGGATCTGGGGACCGAAGAGGTTGACCTCAGATAGGCTGGGAGGAAAACGACGGTTTGGTAACGGAAGCTGGAGCTAAGGCGGATCAAGAACATCTTCAAACATGGTTTCAGGTAAGTACTAATTAATCAATTGATATATATTCTGTTCAAAAATCCCACTCTGAATTATGTGGTATGAGTTTAGTGAATGTTTGTTAATTTTGAAAATTAAGGGCTTTACATTTCTCAAATTATATGAATGATGTTGCATTCCGAAAATCAAAGTTTAAGGTCCTTACAGAAACCGCTTGAAGACCTCACTCTTGGTCTTCAAGAAATAAATCCAAGTCCTCCTGGAGTGATCATCAATGAATAAAACATAGTACTCATATCCACTCAAGGAAACATGAGACATCCGACCACTCACATCGGAATGAATCAAATCAAGTATCCCAGTCGCTCTGCTGTCACTGCTGGGAAAAGGGGATTTGGCAAACTTGCCCATCGCACATCCTCTGTAAGTATCAAAGTGATCAGTACTGAAATCTGGCACACCTGTAGTGATCTCCCGCAAAGTCCTCAAGGCTCCATGATACATGTGCCCCATCTTGCGGTGCCAAATCTCACACAACTCAGAACTGCTAGCTCTGCTGTCGGTACTACTGCTCAATGCCAAAAGGGACTGAAATGCAAACTTGTACACCTTTGCATGGCGTACACCTATCACTCTAGCTGAATCAGCTGGAGTGCCCCTGGGGTACATCAACACCTGTCCTCCCCTGAACAGTATCTCATATCCTCTATCCTCCAAAGCTGAGACGGATATGAGGTTCTTCCTCATCCCTGGCACATAAAGAACATCTGACACCTTCAAGGGAGGTTTGGGTTCCCTATGAAATGTCAATGTTCCCACACCGACTGCTCTAACAACTCTGTCATCACCGAGTACTACCTCTATATCAGTGCCACTCTCTGAAAGCTCTGAGAAGTACTCACGGACTCTTGTCATATGACGTGAAGCCCCACTGTCCACATACCAGATACCTGAAGATGCTCCGCTAGTCGAGGGAAATGCATGCTCCCTCTGAACCTCTGTGGCAGGTGATCCTGCACTAGAGGACTCACACGCAATGAACCCAAACTCCTGGTCAAAGCGATCTGTAAAGTCCTCAACCTCTGCTGATGCTGCCATGCTCTGGTTCTTCCCCTTCTTCTTCTTCTTCTCCGGACACACAACTGCATAGTGTCCCATCTTTTGACAATTCCAACACTTCACCTTGGAATAGTCCTTCTGTGTGTTACCCTGTTTACCTTTACCTTTACCTTTGCCCCCACCATTACTTGTGGAAGCCTGTTTCTTCCCTTTGCCTTTCTTGCCTCCTGCCAACAGTGCTACATCCTCATCCTGCTCAACTGGCTTGGCTACCCCAAGCTGACCTTTCCTGATCTCTGTCTGAATGCAATCATCCCAAAACCTCTCCCATGTGGGAAGGGTCTCACGTGCACAAACCCCATCAGCAAAGTTCATCCATGAATTGGGGAGGCCATTCACTGCAATCCGCACCAACTCAGTGGGTGGAATGACCTCTCCAACTGCTGCCAACTCATCTCTCACATTAGTAATCTTTGTGAGATATCCAACTGCACTATCAGTCTTACCCATCTTAATGGTCTTCAGCTTCTTCTTCAGGACCATTTTCCGGTTCTCATTGGTACTCTGGTAGAGATTGGACAATGTTGTCCACATCTCATGAGCATTTCTCTTTCCTCTCATATGAGGAATGCAATGGTCTTTGACTCCGTCTAGAATCAGTCTCTTACCCTTGTTGTTCTTTTTATTATATGCTACCAACTGAACAGCATCAATAGGCACAACAACAGAGTTCTGTGCGGTATGCACCATGATGTCCCAGACTTCTGCCTCCTCAAAAATACTCTGCATTCTCTCCTTCCAAACGCTGTAATTGGTATGCCCATCCAACCTATCCTCCACCCTCAATCTCAATGACATTCTGCTGTCCTAAAAACTGAAAAATAGCACTTCTGTAGTAAAGATAAAAATTTTGTGTGAAAAATCAGCTTGCTGGAATTTTGAGTGAAAAATCAACAGGCTATATTTTTCTCCTTGCTGTCCCAAACTGCACTTTCAGCACCCAACCTCTGATACCATGTAGAAATTTCTTGACTTTCCCACCCCGGTTTTCAATTTCACCTTATTTCTCCTTTTAGTTAAATGTCCTTACCCATATCCTTACATTCAACAACAGAAAAATATTTATTTTGTTGAAAACACAAATTCTGGAAAATTTACAGAATGTTGGAAAATGCAGAAATAAAAATCAGCAAGCTTAAAACAACCATTCAACACATTTAAACACTGATATTTTTTGTCAACATGACCCTGGAAAAACCCCTACAACTCTTGGGGAAAACCAGTCTGAAAGCTTCTCTTTTATTTTCTGAAAAATGCCTTTTACAGTGAAACAAGAAAAACTTCAGAAAAAAATTCCAGCAACCAATTTACAGACTTATCTCGATTTCCGTGCTTGCACACCACCTCGGAAATTGTGCCAAATCAGCAATAGCAGAAAACAGAAAATTTACAGCACCTTAGGACAGCATTAAATGATGTACGGCCACCTCGAGAAACATGCCGAAACAGTCGTACTTTGCTGTAAGGACTGTACGAATTTCGTACAGCACCCTCTCTCGAAGTCCGTGCCAAAAATCAAAATTGTAGCTGTTGTCCTCTTCCTCGATTTTTGTGCCGGAAATGACAGCCTCCCTCTTCCTCGAAAAACGTGCTTGATTTTTGTGACTTGGACTGCATGCTTGCTGTTGTACCCTCTTTCTCGATTTTTGAGCCTCCTCACTTGAAAACACTACTTCTCCCTTGTTGTACGGATTTTCTGCCTCGGTATGTGTGCCAATAAATGCTGCTGTACCTCTGCTGAAATCTCTTCACTGCTGCCCTCCTTCCTCTCACTGCTCAAAAAAATCTCCAGCTCTCCTTCTCTCCTTCTCCCAATCTGCTCATGAAAGAATTAATGACCTTTTCCTCATTTTCCTGCTTTAACCTAACCCTAAGTGACTTTTGGAGAATCCCTAAATCCAATGGCTAAAATAGATTTACATCTAAGGTTGAGATTAAATGCTCATTTAAATCTCACTTTCTATTTTTTAATTCACCCCACTTTAATAAAGACCCACTTAGTCATTTATTTCCAAAGTCACTTTTCCTTTCTAATTTTACATTGACTTTATTAAAGTCACTTTAAAATTAGACTTTAGTAACTTTATCACTTAAAGTCACTTTTAAATTAGATTTGACTTTATAACTTTATAAAATCACTTTAGGAGAAAAATTAAATTCTTTTGGACGCTTTTCCCTAGGCCAAAGATCAAAGCCTTAGGGAACCACCTGTCCTCCGGTAACCAAATTTCAACACGCAGTCTATGCTACCTCTACGCAGTCTTGAAGAGACTACACACTCTTGTTGCTGCTATTATGTCAATCCCTCACCCAAAATGTGAAACTCCTCTCCTGAGCCGACACTCGAAGTCCCCCGAGGTAGAGGTTGAGATCTTCCCTTGAAGATCTCATGTGCTAAACAACACTGTAGACTTGGCTCTCTGGCTCGAGCGTGCTCAGTCAAGATGACAAAGAAAATCAGAATGAATGAATGCCCATAAATGAGTTGCCTCTTCCTTTTTGTCTCCAACAGCCCAACGTTCGCTTGGGGCCCCACCAAAGACTGTGCTGCCCCTTCTCTAGCCACTCCTACGTTGTCCTTCCTTGCCCACTCATAGTGTTGCCTCTCTGGAATACGTAGAGCCTCCTCATTGGCTCATCATGTTCCCACCAAGGCTACAATCTTTGCCTCAACTATAGGAAAATTGCCTTAGTTTATTTTAATCTAATTTGTGGATCCCCGACCCATATTATTTCCGACTGAAATTAGGAAATGCAAAATTTATCAAAAATTAATATTTCTAATTAGCAAAATTGCTAATTAGGAATATTACAGTCCTCCCCAACGAAATGTTGCTTATCGTCGAGCAACAAAAATGATGGGTGTTGGAGGATTTGTTCTCCCTCCCAAGTGGCATCCTCATCTGGCAGATTCCTCTACCTGATCAGAAACTCCTTGATCACTCTCCCCCTCAACTGCCTCTCCTGAGTGTCCAAAATGGCCTATGGTTGAAGTACCAAGTGCCCCTCATCATCCATAGGAGGCAACTCAACTGTTGTTGTCACCCGCTGGCCCAAAGCCTTTTTCGGGCAAGATACATGAAATATGTTGTGCACCCAGCTCCCCAAGGGTAGCTCCAGCTCATATGCTACCTCCCCCACTCTCTGAGTAACACTATAAGGCACATAGAAACACGGCTTCAGCGTCTCAGCCCCTTTCTGCATCAGCGTGGATTGCTTGTACGACTGTAGGCGAAGCTACACTAGTCCCCAACCTCAAAGTGCCTCTCCACGCGGCCCCTGTCAGCGTAGATCTTCTGTTTGTTCCATGCTACCCTCATGTTATCCTATAATATCCCGGATGGGATATTTTAACTAAAAATGCAGAAAATTAACCGAACTTCACATTATGTCGTAAAACCAAGATTTATTCAACAAAAGATTGCCATGTAAAATTAAACACATAAAATACTGCAATCCAATACCATATAGAACATGAAGAATCTCAGCTTTTATTATAAATAATAAGAGGGGTTTACATATAGATCTGACCCAGAAAGTGTTGAGATAGAAAACTGGCCAACAATACAATCTGTTGCACTGCTACATGGCGATGGCCTCCCAAAACTGAACTGCGGCACTCTCCCTCCGACAACAGCTGTCACTGAACCCACTATAGATGATGAAGCCCAAGTTGAAGATCTGAATGATCCTCACACCAATCTCTGTGTAGCAACAAAACTTGTAGGTTTGTTGACTTAATAGCAAAAATGGCTTTAATTATAAAAATAACGAATATAATTTGTATAAAATAGAATAAAATAGAATAAATATAATTACTAACTAATCAAATAGTGATTATGTTAGTAATTATATTTATTCTATTTTATTCTATTTTATAAAAATTATATTTGTTACACTTTGAAGCTCTGTGAAACTTCTAAGTGAAGTCTCCTCAAGAGAGTTGGGTTTTCGTCCAACACTCACGAATCACCCGAGGGTTTCCGTCCTGGGGCTACGGCACGAAGTAGAGAACCGTGTCCTCAAACCTCTCATACACAAGAAAATGATCTACTCCAAATATATCTCCCAATGGCCTCCTCCCCTTCTTTTATAGATCCCTTGGAGCCTTCTATAGCATTATTTTATTATTATTTTATTCATGGAGCACTTTTCCCTTTTATTAAAATATTCCTTTTTAATGCAGAGAAGGGTAAATCGGCTACCACGCTTCCTCCGGTCACTGAAATCTGTGTCTAACTGTCCCACCATGTAGGTATTCTCGTCTCGGTTCCAATGAGCTATTACACTAAGGTGTTTCATCACGTATTCCTCCCGGAATGCCACCTTGAGCATAACCAGCTGAGTTAAGCCCATAAATAACTCAAATTTCCGAAAGTTGTTGGAATGCATCAGAACGAAAGCCAAACTGCTCGGATGATGGAGTATATCAAGCGAATGCCTCCGGACACCATGAAAACTCCTCAAAACTCCTCCGAAAAGCTCCTGAGCCCACTGATAGCACCAATCTGTACATGTGAGTTGTCTACTCCTAACTCTGGAAGTCCCTCCTAGCCCTGTCATGGGTGATACCAAAAAAAGGAATATTACAGACCTTCCGCCCCAAGATTGCTTGCCCTCAAGCAATCGAAATATGTGGGCCACTCTGTTGGCTCGCCGCAACTGAGACCCAATGCCCGGATCCCATACAAACCTCTGGGTGCTGCTATGCACCTGTGTCAAACTGCTCGGAATAGACCCCTCAATGCCGGGATCCCAAACTGATCTCTCACTATACCAGCTTACAAACAATCCTCCCGGATCCCAACGCCACCATGGCCAATCATCGCCCAAGTCCCACGGCCCGGGCTGCGCACTACCTCTAGCTATGACTGATGCTCTGAGAGGTAAAGACCACATCTCCTGCTATGCTATATCTATGACAGTGTAAGCTACCCCATCAACTGTGTACCAACTCATCACCTCTCTCCAATCCAATCCCTGACTAAATCCAATGCTGATTCTGCTCTCCTGAAACCGGGATGGGATGCTGAAGAATCTGCCCCACTACCAACTGGAATCTATAAGATCTGTCATGTCTAAGGGCCCCTGCTCTGTTATGCTCCCTACAAAGAATACCATACCATCAAGAGGATACTAACTCATGATCCCCCGCCAATCCATCCTGGAAGAAGAATCCAAGTTAGCAACAACTGCATATGGAACATGCCTGGAGTGTTGCTGCCAGCCCGTAATCAACTCACACTGCTTTGCCCTATCTTCCAACGAAAGCTACCTGTAGAAGAAAGCCCCTCTCTCTATAATGGGCCAAAGTGGGCAAGATATGCTGCAAGCCCCATCGATGTACTCCTGGAGAGTGCTACTCACTGTAAATACTACAGCTCTGTTGGGCATCCCTGTGTCGACCCACAGATGGATGCTCCACCATCTCCAACAGCTCCTCCCACTCCTGATCAGGAATGTCACGCTCCTGCTGTCTACTAGCCCCCTGCAGAACAATCCCATCAACCTCCAACACCTCCAGAGGATATGGATCTGCAACTGCTGTCACCGTACTCGATGTCAGTGCATCTGACTGCTTCTCCTCAGTGGCTGACCCCAAGGTTAGTCGTATATCCATCGTAGACTCAATGTGAGCCTCCGTTTGGCTCTCCCCCGAAGGAATATCATGCATGATGTGCATAGTATCCTCCTCTGCTGACTCGGGCTCCATCATATGCTGCTCTGGCTGAATCGTCACAAGTGACTCATCACCCAAAGTATCTCTCGTAGAGTCCCCTGACTGCTTACCATGTACACTGGAATGCAGCTTCAGTCTACTGTCATCATCTCTGCATGACTGCTCTCACTCCCCAGAAGCATCCTCAACTAATCCTATGGACTCATATAAAGAAGAGTCCTCACCCTGGCATATAGAAGGAATGTCCTCCTGTTCTTCCTTCGCCACATCATCTGCATCACTCAAGCATGAGTAATTAGGTCCCCAAGGTTCTTTGCAAATGAAGCAAAGTCCCTTCCTCCTCAGCTCATTTCTGCTGCCTGACCCACCAAACTGGAGCAGCTCCTCCCTGGTCAACCGTCTCCTGAATAGCCCAATATTCTGCTCAACCAGCCCTTGGGCTAGCCCGTAAGCAGCAAGGGAGACCAACTGCTCTCTCCTCCAAATGCTCAACAATCGGGTGTGCAACTCTCGGACAATGATCTCATGGTCTCTCATACATGACAACAAGATGGACTGCATGTGTGCTATGACAGTATCAGGATGATGTCTCCTAATGCTGAAGAAGCATTGGAACATCTGCAGGATCAAGTCATCACACTCAAGGTCAAACATGATGACATAAGTCTCGAATGTAGCCATACTCCATAAAATCTCAAGCCTCTTCCTGAAGGTAGAGCCTGCGCTGTTGTCCAAATCCTGAAAAGCCTCTACAATTAATCTCATAATCCTCCTCATAACATCATCATTGTATGGAGCTATAGGTGAGGTCAACTTCATGATGTTACTGAGGCAAGCTGCAACTGGGAGTGTGACCCCTTCACAAGGCTCCTCCAAGAATTTGGGCTGTATAAGAGCAAGCATCGCAGGTTTTAGAGCCCAAATCCGTTTCGTCCCTTCCAATTGGTCTATTGTGGACAACAGTTCATTAAACTCTTCCAGTTTGGACAAAACTCTCCAGGACATCTTCATGTGTTTCAGATCTGTCCCAAGTGCAAAAAATTTGTGACCTACCCCAATTCTTCCTACAAATCTTTTGGCTGTCCTTTTTGAAGGATGGCATAAATTCCTCTTGAAAAGGGTCTACTGTTTGGTTTTGTTTTTTGATCTTCTGATGCATGGTGGTTTAAGGAACCAACTTTTATTCTCATCAAGCTATTTAGGAATCCCTCCATGGTTCAATCAATGATGAGGTCACTATTTTTCTGAGTTTGTTGAATTTATTAGTGAGCTGGTTTCACAAACAGTTTCATGACAGCTGCTTTGTTTGTTGCTTGTATAATGACACACTTGTAACAAGACTTCAGGCCAGCTACTAAAAAAAAATTGCATTTAGAAGTAATTTGCCTAGTGATTGTTATACATGGGTAATCAAATAAGAAGGTGCATAATAGTGGAACCTGGTTTCATTGAGCATCCCAATGCGCCTCCGAAATGTGAGAAAGTGCACCAACGAAGATAATTTGATGACTTCACGCTATCCCAAGCATGCTACAAGTTTCCGTTCAAGGCTGATACAGTTGTTCACAAAATCTGGTATATCTCTGCGTGTAGTTCTGTGTATATATAGCAACCCTGTCTCCCTTCTTACGCATCAGCAGCCCAGAAATTGCAAAAGAACCATGCTCCCCGAAAAATTGCAGGAATTTACTACTCAGCTCCTCAAGCGATCAGTTTACAGCAAGGACTGCAAATTCTAGAAATACAATGACTTGATTCCTATGAGAAAAAAATGTGTTTGTCTGAAAGAGAAAGCGTTCACTCTTGGACCCTGGATTAGCATGCTCGTTCTTCTCACGAGTTTCAGCAAGCAGTCATGCAGAGAATTGAGACTCGGTCCGTTGCAGGCGAATAATATCTCGGTATGCAAGAGGGAATAATGCTCACAGCTTCTGCAACTCAATATCGACCCGTCCAGTGCATCACCGTTTTCGACTCTGTTTGACGGCTCCTCTGGTTTTCCGCTTCACAAATTCGCCACAGCCCCTGCTTCATCAATCGCACACATGCTCACCCAACAATAGACACTATCCACGGAATTGAGGGAATTCGCTCCTTGCCTGACTCAATGTACATGAACTTGTTGCTTTGCCAATTGCACCAATCTGACCGCTCCTTCCTTGATCGCTCTGTCTGAATAATATTTGCGGTCCCCTTTTAGAGACAAGAAACCGACGTCACAAATGATTAGAGGTTTAGCTCCTCTAACAATTTTTCTCGCCAATCAGAATTTATAATTTATGAAGTTCGGCTCTAGACAGTTCAGATTACACGCCAGTCATTTATGGGATTGGGATCAACTTGATTTCTGAAACCCCGGATTGTCGCCAGATAATTCCAAATTGCAATATCATCCCAAATCGACACACGCATTACCGACTGCTAAGAAGATTTACGAGAACACACTCGGAGATATAATGGTCTCGTTACACACTTTGGAAAAATTTGGGCCTCACCAAATCGATCCGCACCGTGATTTATTGACGTTTTCTCCTTTCAATTTATTTGACGGCTTCCCTGCAACCAAAATCACCTTACGTGTCTTACGACTTCCCGTCATGCAGTTTTATTACACGACCTCTGATTACTGCAACCCCCGCCGAATTTTAATTCAATTCTAATACGACAGCTCAAATTTACACCCCAACATATCTTATGGGCACTAATCAAGGTGCAGCGTCGTTATGATTTTCGACCTTACGCTATGTGGATTCCTCCACTGTGTGGATAATTAAAAGAATGTGTCGTCACCTTCTCAAGAAAATGCATATGTTGTTTCCAAAACATGGTCTCTTTAAAATTTGATTCTGATAACCTGGAACCAAATAATGTTGTTTGGAGATTCTGCCCGTGGAGTTACAAACATCGTGGTCGGCCTCCAACAGAAAAATATGACCACAACTCGTTCCAGCGAAATCTGCGATTTTGGGTTAATAATAAATTTTCCTTCCAAAGCAGCCTCTAGAATTATAAAAGTCGACCTTCGAATAATTTCGACGGCCCCACCTTTACAAAGTTGATAGAATTTGGCCGACTACCTCTAATTCATACAGCTCCCACTAAAACAAGATTCCGAGTTTGATAAAATTTCGCCCTGGTCACATAATCTTGATTTTTTTTTTTAATTTGGTACGGAATCAACGAGTATTCTTCAGCAAAAATTTGGGCCTTCTTGCAAGGATATCTTTTCTGCGATGAGCCTCCACTAAACCCTCAACAATCTGTAGTTAACCCTCAGGCTGGCAGGAACACCAGCTCTGATACCACTGTAATATCCCGGATGGGATATTTTAACTAAAAATGCAGAAAATTAACTGAACTTCACATTATGCCGTAAAACCAAGATTTATTCAACAGAAGATTGCCATGTAAAATTAAACACATAAAATACTGCAATCCAATACCATATAGAACATGAAGAATCTCAGCTTTTATTATAAATAATAACAGGGGTTTACATATAGATCTGACCCAGAAAGTGCTGAAATAGAAAACTGGCCAACAATACAATCTGTTGCACTGCTACACGGCGATGGCCTCCCAAAACTGAACTGCTGCACTCTCCCTCCGACAATAGCTGTCATTGAACCCACTGTAGATGATGAAGCCCAAGTTGAAGATCTGAATGATCCTCACAACAATCTCTGAAGCTCTGTGAAACTTCTAAGTGAAGTCTCCTCAAGAGAGTTGGGTTTTCGTACAACACTCACAAATCACCCGAGGGTTTCCGTCCTGGGGCTACGGCACGAAGTAGAGAACCGCGTCCTCAAACCTCTCATACACAAGAAAATGATCTACTCCAAAGATATCTCCCAATGGTCTCCTCCCTTTCTTTTATAGATCCCTTAGAGCCTTCTAGAGCATTATTTTATTATTATTTTATTCATGGAGCACTTTTCCCTTTTATTAAAATATTCCTTTTTAATGCAGAAAAGGGTAAATCGGCTACCACGCCTCCTCCGGTCACCGAAATCTGTGTCTAACTGTCCCACCATGTAGGTATTCTCATCCCGGTTCCAATGAGCTATTACACTAAAGTGTTCCATCATGTATTCCTCCCAGAATGCCACCTTGAGCATAATCAGCTGAGTTAAGTCCATAAATAACTCAAATTTCCGAAAGTTATCAGAATGCATCGGAACGAAAGCCAAACTGCTCGGATGATGGAGTATATCAAGCGAATGCCTCCGGACACCATGAAAACTCCTCAAAACTCCTCCGAAAAGCTCCTGAGCCCACTGATAGCACCAATCTGTACATGTGACCTGTCTGCTCCTAACTGTGGAAGTCCCTCCTAGCCCTGTCATGGGTGATACCAAAAAAAGGAATATTACATATCCTTGAGAGCCCTCAAGATGTCTTGGCTCTCATGGATCCAATCCTTGGCCCGAGGGGGCTTGCTGTCTCCAACCATGACATCAACAAATGTCAGAGCATCATAACCGTACAAAGCATGAAATGGAGACATATCTATAGACATGTGGTAGGTGGTGTTGAGATTTTGAGTGTTGGGGTAGCATCAGGTGTGCTCTAGCCCTGAAATTTTGTGGAGGGGCTAAGACACACAAGACCTCCAAAACCCAGAAAAAATTTGCTGAAATTTCATCTAATGTGTGAGATATTAAAATAATTAATTTTTTTAATGAGGACCCTAAATCTAACTTAGGGAATTAGAAAAATTAAAATGAATTAATTAAACACATGTGATGAAATGTTCTAAGTGACGCGGATCAAGCAGTCTTTTAATCTAAGTCGTCGATAAAAGATTAAATCACGACCGTTGATGTATCAACGAAAAAGTATAAGAGAAAGGCTTGAGGGGTCAGTTGGAGACACATACACGGAGGCAGAGCACTAAGAATAAGATGGAATTCTAGGGCGGGTTTGCTAAGAATTTCCAGAAGAGTTTCAGCTGCAACGACGAGTAGTATTGGCAAAGGGGATGATCTGATCTCGGAGCCAAGAGTCAGCAGAGGCAGAGGAGCAGCAACCAGGAGCAACGCAGAGGAAGTTGAGAGGCTAATGTGAAAATTCTAGTCTCAAAACTTTGTGGACAAGTTAATGTGAAAATTCCTAGTCCCGGAATCCTATTGCAGCAACTGATATTACTTCTCCTACTTGATAGATTATACAAGTTATTTATTGTGTTCTACAAGTAACTAATGAAGCAAATACACTACAATCTGCACTAAATAAACTACGGAAACAAAATCTGAGCAAGAAGAAAATCAAACACACGTGACACCGTTATTTTTGGACTAAGTCCTCGGAAAAACCCAATGCGGGAAAACCAGTGCAGCAACTGAGGGATTGTATTATTAAGCAGAAGTTTTTGAATACAATTGGATGTCCAAATCTAGCTATCCACAGAGAATCTGACTGACAGAGAATTAGTGAGGATTATCTCACACTAGCACTAGAGATCTGGCACTGACCCAACACTGAACTGGACAACCCCACGCTACCTTTGCGCAGATCTGCATCACTTTGGTTGGGGACTGCATCACTTCCTTTTGTTGGTTGTTCTGCTGGCTGGATGTTGATCTTCTTTCCCTCCCGTCTCACACCCCGGCTCTCTCACACTGGATCTGACTGATCCTCAGCAAAATTGTAGATCTCTTCAAAGGCTCAGCACTGCCTTTGCGTGGCTTTGCACTACCCAACGTAGCCCATACGCTGCCTCTTCTGCGTCCTCTTCTCTGACTTCTCTGCAATGTATTCCGGGCTCAAGAAAAGATCTTCCAACCGAAACTATCACAACCCCTCACTGCAAGAATCAACTCGATCAATCCTTCGGGTGCTCTGTATAGCTCACTTGAGAAATTCGATCTCTAAACTCTCTCCGATATGTTTTCCAAATGCTCATCGAAGTCCTAATAATCTTCTCATTGGATAACCAACGACCCAGATTAAAACACAATCAACGACTTAGATCATAATGACTCGATCTCCATCTTTTTATAGAAGTTTCACACCCAGTTCTATTAATATACTTTAATTATCTTAATTCCCTAAGTTTAGACCTAGGCTCCCATTAAAAATAATTAATTATTTTAATAAAACCTCATCTGTGTTGAATTTCCCAAAATGCTTTTTGGGTATTGTTATCGCTTGCCGCCTACACCTACCTACAGTTAGTGGGAAAAGCCTTCAACCCCACAGGTGTGGTTGGTGGCAAGGAACTCAGAGAAGGGGCTGTCACCTATTCCCAACTCTCTCCGTTTAAGCTATCTCCTAGGTTAGCTTAGGGGGGTGGTCCCTAAAGGAAAACTAAGTTAAAGATGTGAGATTTCTAGGAGAATTGATTAGAAGGAATTACTTATCAAAGATGACTCGATTTCAATATGTAAACAAGCATATAAGTATATGAGCAATATTCAATGACGTGTTCAAAATATAGACCAGTGCTTTAAAGTAGATAACAAATGCTTGCTCAACAATAAAAATCAAGATATAATGACAATAATCCCACAAAGGAAGTGTTAGACCAAGATCACAATATGCAATTAAATTTGCAACACCAAATAAGGGTATTTGCCAATGAAATGAGATATATCAATTATCCATAAGCATAATGATCATTAAAATGACAACATGCACTGAAATTGTATGTAGAAGCAAATTTCCAAGTACCATAGAATTAAACTTGTTGCAAAATTTAAGGAATTTAAAAATGATTGCATCAAAGTGCTTCTTGAGATAATATTTGCACGTGAATCTTTAGACCGTCAAGATAGCAAAATAAAATTTGGGAACTTTGCAATGTAAATGTGATGAGATAGTGCTCTTGGTTTATTTTATTAATTAGTTCTAAAGCAATGTTACAATTGAACTCCTGTCCCCAGACCTCACCCTCGCCCGAAATTCGAATCTCACAATGAGGAGTCCATAGGGGTGGAGGGTCCCTAATGTCTATACAACCAACTTAAGTTGGAGGTTAATTTTTAGAGACGCAAGTCTAGCATGCAAAGTGAAATACCTAAATGATATGGAAATGAGCTTGCAAGTGCTGTGTAAAAGATGGAGATGATTCAATTAAATATGCTTCATAGTTAGAACAATAACTCAAGTTGCCATAAATTGAAATGCTATGCTTCTTTACTTGTAGTATGTTGTGAAACTTATCCAAATGAGGCGTAGATCACAAAACACAAGTAAGTGATGGCAAATGAGATTGCAATTTAGGAAATTTAAATGACTATGTGATCTAAGCAATTAACGAAATGAACGTATGAGTTATTCACATGCAACTAGACTAGATTAGCAAACGAAATGATGAATGCAAGTGATTTAGTTTGAGAAAATTAAAAGAAAAACTAAGCAAAAGAAAGTTACCCACTCAAGAAGATTTCCTCCCTCTAAATGAGTAGGTGAGATACCATGGGAAAAACTTCCCAAGCTCCCTCAAGAACAGTTAGCTCTTTATTAATGAAAATGAGGCCCTCTTATAGAAATGAGGGGATTGGGAAGAGCTTACAATAAGCATTTTAAAATTGCTCCTTCCCAAAGTTACAAGTGTAAGGTAAAAAAAAAAATCTACTTGTGAGATGTTTACAAAGTAAAGGCTCCTTGAGATGAATGGCGGTTACAATTCCTCAAAAGAATGAGGCTTTAGAAGTAGAGGTGAAGTGATAAGGCGGCACTTGGATTTGAGGTTCCAAACGGAAGAGTGTTCCTTAGCCTAAGCTTTAGCTCCCTTTCTTCAAAACTTAGATTGCTTCCAAGCACACCTATAGGCAAACAAACAAAAGAGTTAGAATGCTAAAGAAATAGTTAGAAACTCAATGCAAGTATAAAATACACTTTATGTTACAAATTCCCTCACTAAGAACAGCTTGAAAAAAGTTGATTTAGTGAGTGAGAATTAGGCTTTAAACCCAACAACTTAGCTTCAAATGCTAGATAAAATAGATATGTGCACAAATGAGAGAAGAAATATATGAGATTTTTTTTTAGAGATGGAATAGAAGCAAAAGGCTCATGAAACCCCCTTTTAGATAAATCTCTTGATGTCTTGTGAGATGTTGGCTTGAACAACTTGTGAGACCTTTGATATCCTTGGAGCTGACTTATTCGAATCGAAGAAGTCTTCCCACTCCAATGGATTTGGCAACCTGTCCTTTGAACACACAAATTTCTGCAAACCAATTGTTAGTGCAAAAGAAACTTGGCATATAGAGGCCACGTTGAGCTTGTCATTTCATCGAAAATAACAAGCTACAACAAGAGCACAAAACGTACCAAGTCCAAAGGAGATCTGAGATAGCTACAAATCTCCCCTCCCTAGACAATAGTGCCTTCAGGCAAATGCAAAGAAAAACAACTAGATTGCGATAAATAACAGGTATTTTGGAATACATGTGTCTAAGCCACCCTGCAAAATTTGAGACTTTGAGCACATCCAATGCTACCAAAAATCAACAGCTAAAACACATGAGTTCTCCAAAACCCATAAATTTTTATTGAAATTCCGCCTAGAGATGGCTCAATTAAATTAATTGACCATAATTAAAATTTTCATAAGTCTAACTTAGGAAAATTGGTTAATTAATAGGAATTAATTAAGAAATGTGTGAAATATCTAGAAACTCACATAGATCTAATTGGAGTTAAACTTAGCCATTGATTAAGTTTTAATCTTGGTCATTGGAGTCCCAACTAAATATTATAAGAAGAGGTCAATGGGTAGATGGAGAACACACTGCTTTTTTGTAAGAATGTTGGGGACTTTCCTATAGAAGTATGGACTGCTTTGTTGTAAGAATGTTGTATATATACCAAATTTGCATCCCAAATCTTCTAGTGCTTCTGGTTGTATCCCCTTAGAAGCTGCACCAAAGTCTTGTTGACTACTTTTGTCTACCCATACGTCTGTGGATGGAATGTTGTAGATCTCTTCAACTTCGTGTCCACAATGTAGTCCAAAATGCACTAAGAAATCTTGTATCATGTCTGAAATGATGCTCCTTGGTATCCCAAATTGCACCCAGACCTGTCCAAAGAACAAGTTTGTTGCCTCTTGCCCGTTGATGGTCTTTTTACAGGGCATCAGAACACAGATCTTGTTGAACCTGTCAACTACCACGAACAGGTAGTCATCTCCCTTCCCGATTGTTGGTAAGCCTCCCACAGAGTCCATGGAAATGCTTTACCAAGGACGAGTAGGTACAGGTAAGGGATGATATAGACCCTGTTTCCTACTGCTAGACTTGCTAGTACAACAAAGCATGCATTCTCTTATGAACTTAGAGACCTACTCTTGCATCTGTTAATTTTAGGAAACATGTTCTTTGCTTTTCATAGTTACTTCATTCAACCATGATCCCATTAAACCATTAGCAATCACATTAAACAGTACATCATGGTAACCAAAGAAAGAACATAAATGAAAAATGTTGAAGACAAGCCAAGATAATAGAAGTTAGAACACGACAATATGGCACAAGCCATGGTAAAACCCCAAGATGGGGAAAACCCTTGATCAAATCTTCTTATTATTAATCGTCAAATGTTCAGCAGAGAGAGAGAGGGAGCGAATACAATAGAGAAGTTGCCCAGGCAAATCTTCCTTTCAGCCTTCAAACAGTAGCAGCAAAACTCTGCCCTAACAGAAGACACAACAACAACAAAGAGGTCTTCACAAGGAGCTCGATCCTAGTCCAGATAGTGCGGTCATCTTTACCGATTATAATGGACCCAAAACAGTGTTATACTAGGCAAATGATCCTAGGCAATGTGATGATGAAACAACTGTAGATCAAGAACTTGGTTAGGGCTTCATTATAGACCACTTCAACACATTCGATTTCCTTCAACAGTACGCTCAATTACTGCAGCGAACCTCCAACTTTATGTAGCCTACCCTTGTTGCATGTAGCTTGACTTTGCCATGGTATATAGACCATACGACCCCTTCAACTAGTCCAGAATAGCCTTGCAGTGCTCCTGCAATTACCACAACGTTTGCAGCCTACCAACACAAGGGGAGTGCCCGCACGTAAGAGACCAAATCAGCAGAAACCTTAACCGAAGCATCTTGGCCTGGTAGCTGAAGATGAACCCAAAGCAGAACTGACCTTCATCCTCCTTGAGTATGACTGTCTAGACATGAGGTTGTCCACCATGGAGAATCTTGTCCCTAACCCAAACAGATCATCAACCTCCATCAAGACTTCGAATGCCTCAGACACATAATCAAGCAAGTTGATTTGTAAATGAGACGAGGAGACATCCTTATATACAAATTTAGATATGATGATTTGGTGAAACTGACCTTAACTTTTGGAGGGAAATTCAAATTTCAAATTTCATTTTTTCCCGCCTAAACCAATTCATGACTTATAATATTTCTTTTGAATAATTAAATATTTTCCTTATCCAAATTGGACAATCTATATATCGATTTTCGTCCTCTCGGAAAGAGGGATTCAATGGAATTATTATCTCCGTCAACTGAGGAGACCCAAGGTGGAATTTAGCCCTAATTGCCAATTTTAACACTCCCTCTCAACTAGGGAGAATCCCACCTGCCAATCCATTTGCTGCCATAGATCATCATGACATCCAGTCATCATGAACCATCTTTGTCATCTCTAATCTGCTTTGCTCTGCTCTGTCGAACACTGATGTGAATAATAAAGAAGAATTGATCAACAGTGAGTCACAAGACCTTGCCACTCTCCACTGATCCATAGTCAGTCTAGAGGTAAAAACCTCAACCAAACTTGATCCCAAATCAAGTTGATGAACACCATGCATCATAGACATAGAGAGTACGGCAGTACACAACGCGTCCATTGGTAGCGCTATGGTCTCTATCCTCATTTCCCTACTCATTGGCCAAATGAGAGATACTTCCCATGTGTCCCGGACTACATGGGTAGGATGATGCAGAAACACCAGCAGGGAACGAACATCCTGCTCATAATCATATGTAGGGAAAGGACAAACCACATCCTAGAAAAACACATCAAGACAAACCACATCCTACAGAAACACATCACAATAATATGTAGGGAAAGGACAAACCACCTCTTACACGCATGCAAGAACACGAATAGTAGGGAAAGGATGAACCACCTCCTACATGCATGCAGAAACCATCAATAGTAGGAAGGATCCTACACGTGGGGAAAGGGTGAACCACATCCCACCGACATGTCAACCATTAATTGTAGGGAATGAGCATCCTACATGTGGGGAAAGGATGAGCCACGTCCCATTGACATGTCATCAGATGCCTATATGCATCTCTCACTGGGTGTCCGCAAGAGAAGGTGAACCACTCATCCTTCTCATATGCCATAGGAGAAGGTGAACCATTCATCTTATGCATATCTCATCACCCGTAGGGAAAGGTGAACCATTCACCCTACACACGTGTTTGCAATCATAGGGGACGGTGAACCACTCACCCTACACACATGTCAGCCATCATGGGGAATCACGAGGTAAGGTGATTCACTCACCCTGTACACATGTCAGCTATCATGGGGTATCACAGGGGAAGGTGAATCACTCACCCTGTACACAGCGCACCACTAGGGGAAGGTGAAACACTCACCCTATGATCGCTCATAGCTCAATAAGTACCCCTAGCCCTCAAGAGCTCCCGGAGCTCAATCTTTAACCGAGACCATCATAGAAGGGACTTTCCACAACTCCCAGCCTCTTTCTGGACGAGGATAAATTTTGACCTTGCCAAGAGGCTTTGAGAGGATGACGGTAACCTGTACATCCATCTTGAAAATAGAGCTTGATTCTACCATATTCTAAATAAGGTGGTACTTGTAGCCGATCATGGATTCTCTGAAAGGTGAATCCCACTTTCATTATTGCAATATACAACGGTGATTTCCATCATGTGCACAAATGGCTTATGGAGGAGCTTCTTCAACCAACTGGTTTCATAATAAGTCATACTTGCTGATATATACATTCAGCCTCAATAATGCTTGTAGAGAAACCAAATCAAGAGGCATAGCACTAGATGTGCTCTTCCCATCCATCACACTGCCAACCAAGTGAGTTTCAGAATATTCAAGGAATCTTAGATTTCAGAGACATCTCAATAAGCAGCTATTCAATATATGGGGTTCTTCCATAGATCGACTCAGAGACTTCAGAGCGAGGCATATGACTGATAGGGTGTTTATCAAGAACATCAGGGGTGCAGACCAGCAGCTTCTCCACCACATCAAACTTTTAAGTTAAGGGAGAAATCAGCTTCCTCTAAATCATAGCACGCTCTGAATATCTTAAAGAAGATTTTGATGATGGAAGGGCCGAAGGAAGTTTGAAATCAACTACTGCACAGGTTCAAGCATACAGAGAAAACAAGGTTACTGCATTCATGCTTAACTATTGTTATGGAGATAATAAAAATGGTGCTAGCTCAGACAGAAGTTGTTGTAGCAAATATCCCTTTATTGATCCAAATTTTCTTTGAATTCCTCCAAAGACTAGGATACAGATACATCCACCAGATGGTGAGGTTCTTCCTTGCTATCATGGATCAATCAAGATGCACATCCCCATCTTTGACTAGAAATCCTGCCATGTGTCTTTGTCATCACATCCGCCTCTGTACTTCATGATCAGAGGCCAGCAATGGGATGCCAAGATCTTGTAACTGATCTTTAAGAATGAAGTTTCCAAAATGTACTTCATCCCTCATCCAAGATGTCAAGATCAAAGGTACTGTAATAGCTTGTGCACACAGGAACAATGCAACAAAGTTATAGCTGGCTGATAGGCCACATTGTATCATGGAGATTGATGTACAGAATTCAGTCATTGTAAGACTTGGAGATGTCAAGCAATATTTCTTTTGGTACTGAGAGAGCTCTTGACAATATTACTGAGGAGTCAAGTTGGTCTACTTCCAATTATATATTTCAGGACATAGATGCTATTATAGTCAGGAAATGCCTTATGATTATATTCTGAATAACTTGAAGTGACAAATAGGAGATTTGCCTTAAACAATATCTTCCACTGTCATCATAGTTGGGTATTTCATGATGATATCAACAAGCCCTCCTCAAGATGATTGATAGGGCAACGCTCCAGAGTCCAGACTTGTCCTTTCAGGAGTTAATGCACACATCTCTGCTTAACTATAGAAGCATGACATACGTGCCAAAACTATAATTTAAGGCATGTTAACCACTGTCCCACATTTCAATATACTCATAATTTTATTGCCTTTGAATCAGACTAGATTACATACTTTCAGACTTTGAGTTACCCTTTCATATTTCTTTCTTCTCTTAGGAAGCTTCGTACCATAATGAAACATACCTATACTGAACTCTGGCCTCGATTGCAAGAGATTCATGCTCAGGATTGTGACATGGGAGAGTTCGGAATAAAATGGTGACTGCAGCTATAAGAATTATAGAAGTGAGACAAAACCAGACTGTCACAAGATTTTGTGCTTATTGTGACACTGCCTTCCCGTGCCTCCTTAATGTAGTCACATCTCTGGACAGAATTTTATTCTTCGACCAAAAACTTTAATTTCAAAAACATACCTGGTGATGCATGCTTCAGAAATTCGGATGGCAATTATGGACCAGGATTTGCAGAGCAAATAGTGTGTATTTCTCCAATCAAGTACTCAAGCCCTGCTGTGACAAGGAGTCCACAGATTCATAATGTCTCTGACTTATTTACAATGTGGACTGCTTCAGAAAATTGTTTTAATTAAGGGCTAGTCCATACCATAATTCTGAGCCTCAATGCTCCAACCATTGTTTATAGATCGCCTAAACTGAATTTTAGGCTATGAATATATATTACTTGTGCATAGAAATGAGATAGGAGAGACAGGGGTCTGAATTAAGTAATTGTGCTCAGAACGACAGAAGGACTAGTCTTCTTCTTTTCTTGAATGATCAAAATTTTGAAGAGTAACCCTGACTTCACCTTTAAGATCATGTACAGTCTCATGCTCAAAATGAAGACTAGAAATTTTCGTCATTCTGACCAGACTTGGAGAATATATATGCTCAGACTAACTGTCACAAGGTTGGCTTCTTAAATGATTGATAAGGTGTGGAATATAAGTCATTTTATGGCTGCAACTTCTTCTTTCAAAGATGAAGACCTCTGAGATTTGAGTAATCTCCACAGGACGACTTCTAACGTAAATATAAACTTCAGAACTGTACTTTCTTCTATCTGATGTTTCCTGGGAGACCAAAATATTCATTTTATAGGCCTTGAACACTCTCAGATCGGACCATCAACATTCTGTCCACATCAGCACTAGAAAAACACCCATGTTTACCTGTGCTAACAATCTGAGTGGTTGCAGCTTTCAATGGTACTAAACAAAGATCCAAACCATACTAAAATATGCACAGAAACATCCTTACTTACCTCTGCACCAGCAGCCTAAGACAGCAAGAAATTCGCACCAAATTCTGTCCTAGACTTGCCCTTAAACCTCCTCACTTCATTGCCACATACGTCCTTGCCTCAGATTTGCTAGGACCTTCAGACTTGCAAAGAGAGGAGACAATGGAGACTTGATAACAAACTTCACTTGGTGATTACTTTCTCTTACACTTTTGCTTGGGCATATCTTGACCTGAGCTCTGAAACCATGTTAATTTTAGGAAACATGTTCTTTGCTTTGCATAGTTACTTCATTAAACCATGAGCCCATTAATCCATTAGCAATCACATTAAACAGTACATGACAATAGCCAATGAAAGAACATAAATGAGAAATGTTGAAGACAAGCCAAGATAATAGAACACGAGAATATGGCACAAGCCAAGGAAAACTCCAAGATGGGGAAAACCCTTGATCAAATCTTCTTATTATTAATCGTCAAATGTTAAGAAGAGAGAGAGGGAGAGAACACAATAGAGAAGCAGCCCACGCAAATCTTCCTTCCATCCTTCAAACAGTAGCAGCAAAACTCTGCCCTAACAGAAGACACAGCATTAACAAAGAGGTCTTCACAAGGAGCTTGGTCCTAGTCCAAATAGTGCGGTCATCTTTACTTATTATAATGGACCCAAAACAGTATTATATTGGGCAGATGATCCTAGGAAATGTGATGTTGAAACAGCTGTAGATCAGGAACTTGGTTAGGGCTTCATTATAGACCATTTCAGCTCATTCAATTTCCTTCAACAGTACACCCACTTACTGCAGCCAACCTCCTTTATGTAGCCTGCCCTTGCTGCCTGTAGCTTGACTTTGCCATGGTATATAGACCATACGACCCCTTCAACTAGTCCAGAATAGCCTTGCGGTGCTCCTGCAATTACCACAAGGATTGCGACCTATCAACACAAGGAGAGTGCCCACACGAAAGAGACCAGATCAGCAGAAACCCTGAGCAAAGCATCTCAGCCTAGTTGCTGAAGATGAACCCAAAACAGAACTGACCTTCGTCCTCCTTGAGAATGACTGTCTAGACATGAGGCTGTCCACCATGAAGAATCTCGTCCCTAACCCAAACAGATCATCAACCTCCATCAAGACTTTGGATGCCTCAGACACATATTCAAGCAAGTTGATGTGTAAATGAGATGAAGAGAGATCCTTATATACAAATTTAGATAGGATGATTTGGTGAAACCGACCTTAACTTTTGGAGGGAAATTCAATTTTCAATTTTCGCATCTAGACTAGAAGAGGATTTCGCTTGTGTGTCAAGCACGGCCTCTCCAGGGGTTTGGTATATTGACAATGGAGCATCTGCTCACATGACGGGAGTTCGAGAATACTTCTTGAGCTACCAAGAAGAGCAGATGAATTTTCAGATCACGATGGGAAACAAGGCCAAGTGTACCCCTGTTGGAAGAGGAACCATAATATTTCAAACAGAAACTAGAAACAAGCTTCGGGCCACCAACGTACTGAATGTACCGGGATTGGGGATGAACTTGCTCTCGGTGTCTCAACTTCAGAACAAGGGTTACGATGTATACTTTATTGGAAATAAGGTTTATGTCAAACACCCTAGTTGGAAAAGGAAGGCACAAATTGGAGTAAGGAGCCATAAACTATATAAGTTACAGCTCGAGTCTCCAATGGCACTGATAGACAGTACGGATGAAAGGGACTTGAATGAATTATGGCACAAAAGAATGGGGCATCTACATCATGGAGCCTTGAAGATCCTCAAGAAGACTGTCATGGGAGCTCCTGTAGAGCACAAGGAAAGACAATGTCTGCAGGGGGTGCGTACTAGGGAAGTATGCCAAGGCAGCATTTCCAAGAAGCAGCAGTAGGGCCAAGAGTGCGTTGGATTTGATACACTCAGACATTTGCGGACCAATGTTCACGAATGCTCTCAGTGGTGCAAAGTATTTTGTCACCTTTATTGATGACCATTCCTGGAAGACATGGATCTACTTTCTCAAGACCAAAGATGAAGTCTTTGAGCGATTCAAAGAATTCAAGGCTTTGGTAGAAAATTTAACCAGAAAACGAATCAAGAAATTGTGATCAAATAATGGTGGAGAATATATTGATAAGGACTTCACAAGATTCTGCGCAAAGGAAGGCATCAAGAGAGAATGGACAACTCCATACAATCCGGAGCAGAATGGAGTTGCCGAAAAGAATAATAGGACCATTGTGGAAGCTGCAAGGGCAATGTTGTATGATTAAGACATGCCCAAATTTCTATGGGTTGAAGCTTGCAATACAGCATTGTTGTGTAGAACAGGGTGCCTCATAGAGCATTGGGAAAAGTAACTCCTGAGAGTGTGTTCACTGGCAGCAAGCCTGAGGTGAGCCACTTCAGGATATTTTGTAGTATAACATATTGCCACATACCCGATGAGAAGAGGAAGAAATTATATCAGACAACAGAGAAGGGATACCTTGTGGGATATAGCGAAAATGTGAAGGCATATCGCATCGATATTCCCGAGAACAGGAAGATCGTAGTAAGGCGAGACGTGAAATTCATGGAGGAGACAGCCTTCAGGAGATCCCAGGAAATGGCTACAGATAGTCAGTCTGAGGAGGATCTACAAGTACAGCCACAGCGGCCTACAGAAGATGGCTCTAGTGTCTCTCCGAGGCACAAGGATTCTAAGGAAATTTATTCCGAAGAAGTGCAAGAAGGAGACGGTAAATACACCCACCACCAGTGGAAGGACGAGTAGAGAACTCCAACAGACTTTGAGGGATGCAGAGGAATTTATTGGAGCCCCTAGAAATGAGAAGAGGGTATGCAAGCAACCAGACAAGTACCGAGAATTGGTAGCACAGGTTAGAGAAACCTCTAGTTTTCGAGAGGCAGCTCAACATCAAGTGTGGGTTGATGCTATGGTGGAGGAGTACAGCTCCATCATGACAAACAATGTATCGGAGGTAATCCCTGGACCTCAGAACAAATCAGTTATAGGATCAAGGTGGATCTACAAGATCAAGTCTGTTGCAGATGGCAGCATAGAGAAGTTCAAAGCCAGGTTTGTAGCTAAGGGGTGTGCATAGAAGGAAGGGATCAATTATGAAGAACCTTCGCCCCTATAGCTCGGTACACTTCGATCAGATCTGTCATCTCTCTTGCAGCGCAGATGGGATGGAAAATTCACCAGATGGATGTCAAGACAACGTTCTTGAATGGGGTGATAGAAGAGGAAGTGTACATAGAACAGCCAGAGGGCTTTGAGACGCATGAGCAAAAGACTCATGTATGCAGGCTTAAGAAAGCCTTGTACGGAATGAAGCAAGCCCCTAGAGCATGGTATGGGCAAATTGATAGCTACCTACAGAAGATGGGATTTGTCAAGAGTGACGCAGATCCCAACCTCTACTATCTAAGAGTAGGGAATGAGCCGCTAATTCTGGTTTTATATGTAGATGATCTGTTCTTGACTGGATCATCTAATCTCATCAAAGACTGCAAGGAGAATCTGGCTACTAAATTCGACATGAAGGATTTGGGGCGGATGCACTATTTTCTTGGTTTGGAGGTCTAGCAACAGAAGGGAGAAATCTTCCTTGGGCAAGGAAGATATACTATAGAGATCCTGAAGAGGTTTCAGATGGAAGACTGTAGACCCATGGCTACTCCAATGATTACAAATTGGAAGAAGATAGACACGTCCGAGGATGATGAGGCTGACCCTACCTTGTATAGGCAACTCATTGGGTCATTGATGTACCTAGTCAATACTAGACCAAACATATGTTATGCAGTGAATACCCTCAGTCAGTTCATGGTAGAACCAAGGAGGTCTCACTGGGCAGAAGCCAAACATGTTCTCAGATACTTGAAGGGGATAGTTGAGTATGGGTTGAAGTACACCAAGGGAAACGAAATCCAGTTGAGTGGGTTCACTGACACGGATTAGGTTGGAAGCCCAATGGATCAGAAAAGTACCATTGGGTATTGTTTCAGTCTCGGATCAGGAATGATTTCCTGGTGCAGTAGGAAACAGAAATCCATGGCACTGAGCTCAGCCGAGGCTGAATATATGGCTGCCAGCACAGCTTCATGTGAGGCTATATGGCTTCATAAGTTGCTCATGAACTTGCTCAAGAAGAGGATGGAATCGACCAGAATTCTATGTGATAATCAGAGTTGCATCAAGCTCTCTGAGAATCCTGTGTTTCATGACCAATCAAAGCACATTGACATTAGGTGCCACTTCATCAGAGACTATGTCCAACGAGGAGCTGTACAGTTGAAGTAAATTCCTACAGGAGAACAGGTAGCAGATATCCTCACAAAATCTCTGGGTAAGATTAAGTTTACTTACTTCAGGGAAAAGATAGTGATGGTCGAGAACCCATTCCAGTAGAGGAATGGGTGGACTTCAGATTCACAGGGAGCTGCAGTACAGATGAGGCAGTGGCAGAGATGGTGTCACAGGCGGCAATATAGAGGCCAGCAGAGCAGAGATGAGGGGCAACAACTAGGACATCCGCAACGCAGCAAATGCTTCAGGCTAGAGCAAATCAGTTGGTACCTTGCTTAAACACTTTCCTCGCTAAGAGGGAGTGTTGATTTTGTAGCATTGGAAAATGTTCCAAGTCTTGTATTTTGGGAAGAGGCTTGGACATCAGTATTCCAGATAACCCGGAAACCATTTGTGGAAATTCCACTCGGATCATGCTTTATTAAAATAATTAATTATTTTAATGTGATCCCTATGTCTAAACTTAGGGAAGTTATATAATTAAAGGGTATTAATAAAGTAGAGTATGATTCTTCTAGAAAATTACGATCAAATTATCTTTTAATCTGAGCCATTGATTATAGATCTAATCTGGGTCGTTGATTCATCAGCAAGAAGACTATAAGAGAAGGCTTGAGGGTCATTTGGAAAGCAAGTCGGCCACACTCTCAATACCCAACGGAAATAGATTCTGAAGTAAGAGAATTTGATTTCAGAGGGTGAGGTTGTAGAGGTGGAGCTGCAAACGTAGAAGGAGGAAGGGGAAGTTAGCAAAGGAAGAAGAAGACAGAAGGAGGACGCAGAGGGAGCAGCGCTGAGCAACAGCACTGGCCCTCCATGCAGAGTGACGCAGTCCAACACAGTGACTGCGCAGAAGGCCATGCAGAGTGATGCAAAGGGAGGAAGGGTGCCTCCAGTGTGTCAAAAATTCTTTCGAAATGTTCGGAAAAATTATCTCAGGCGTATGCTAGACATTTGCTGGTCATATTTTCTATAAAAGATTTCCACTGCTGAAGAATAATATAAACCCTCATCTGCTACACCAATTTTCCCACATTGGGTTTTTTCGGGGACAATTGTCCAAAAATAACTATGTTCATGTGATTGTTTCTATTGTGTTATATGTGTTCTATTTGTTCTTCTGCTTTTGAATAAGCGAATATTGCAGCTGTGTTTATTTCAGAATTTACTAAAGCATCTGTAAATAAATTATCATAAATAAGTAGGCAAAATAAATCAACAACTGCAGTAGTATTTCAGATTGAAAATTTCACACTGTTCTCCTGAAGCCTCTACACTGCTACAGCACTGCACTGCATAAGCAAGCCTTCTCTACGTTGTTGCTGCATGTGCACTACGCTGCTCCCTCATCAGCATGTCAACCTCTGCCTCTGCTTGATCTGTGATCTACTACACCCACTGCTCCACTTGTCCCGCTACAGTCTTAAGGCTCCCGTAGCTCGTATGTGATCCAAGAGTTGGGCACCTCAAGGATCCCGCCCGCACTCTGTAGCTTCTCTACAGATCAATATTGCCCCACTTCCGTGGTTCATGAGCACTCATGGCTACCTCATCATCAGAGTCATCGTCTGCTACAGCAGCCTTGGAACTAGAAGCTTCCTTGTCCTTCTTCCTTTGAGGATAATTGTTGGCGAAGTGTCCAAGTTCACCACATTAGAAACATTTGATCTTTGACAGATCACGCTTCTTTTTCCCTTGTTGCTTCTTTGATGCCAGGGCTGCATCTTCCTCTTCCTCCTTCCTCATCTTTCTCGAACCGGTGTTGTACTGCCTCTTTGTCATTTGACGGATCTCCTCTTGTCGGAGGATAGCCCACATATTGTCCCAGTTAGGAAGGTCCACTCTGCCTTTGGACAAATGTTTCTCAATCCTCTGTGACAGCATTTAAAGCAGTCCTCACCATGACATCATCATCTACCTTGACCCCCATGCCAATCAGCTGATCCCGAATCAACTGCAGTCTGAATAGGAAAAGATCGATTTCCTCTCCCTTGGCCATCATAAATAACCTCAGCTGGTTCTCCAGAAGCATCTTCTTCTGGACTGACTTCCCTTGATACAATGTGGTTAAAGCTTCCCACATCTCATGAGTCGTCGTCTTCTCGGCTATGTGTGGTACCACATGATCTTTGACCCCGTCCATGATGAAGCGCTTGGCATGTGTCGCTGCTTCATTATGCTCTGCCAGGAGTTTCGCATGGGTTTGTGTAGCCAAGACTTTCTCTGCATGCTCCCTCAAGTCGTATGCCTCCAAGACTACCAGGATTCTAGCCTTCCAGATAGCAAAGTTGGACAGGCCGTCCAACCTATCCTGATCACCTAGTCCATGTGGCGCCATCTGCTCAGAAATGTGTCGGAACAGATCCTCCTCTCTCTGCTAGAGACTCAGATCTAGGGTCCTTGGCGAGAAAGACACCCTCAGCTCCCTCTGACAACTGATTTCCTCCTTGGAAATCTACCAAAAACAACGAATCAGCTCTCTTCGATCACCCTACAATCGATCTTTAGATTTCTTTGGCAATAAAATCTGCTGAGAAGTTGTTCTCCTCCCGCTCATTGTCTGCTTAGCTTAGGCTTAATTCTGCACCGGCAAACCACTAGCAACTGCTGAAGATCTGCAGCACAGCTTTCGATTCACTACACTCTACATAGCAATCAAATTCTAGACCGTGTCACCCTGGCTGGCCTCTGCACAGCGACTTCATAGCACAGGCTGCTCCTGCGTCCCTCTGGAAGACTCTGCATTGTCTCTACAATACCCAGCTGGGACTGTGTCAACCCCTGAGTGGCTCTTGCTACCTCTGTGTCCTCCTGTTGCTGCACTGCCCTCTCCGGTTTATCTGTTGTTGCTGCTACTTCCTGCAACAAATTTCTTCAGTTGTCTTGTTGGAGATCCAACTTGATTTGCAATCGCTTTGATACTATGTGAAAATTTCTGAATTTACTAACCAAAAACCCTATTGTTAAATCTTGATTTACTTCTCCTATTTACGTAAGTTATTAATTTTGAAAAAATCAGTGTTAACATCGAAGTAAATACAGTTAGCAGCCTACACATACAGACCAAGTACTGAATAAGATGCTCAAAGACAAAGTGACACACAAGGATTTTTTGGACACGTCCCCGGAAAAACCCAATGTGGGAAAACCAACGTTGCTAGCTTCTAGAGGGTTTTTATTATTATGCAGATTCTAAGTACAACAAATCTAGGCACCAAACTGGTTAACCCGACAAAGAAATATAAACAGCAACAATACCTCTATCTCTAAGACTGAAAAATCTAACTGATTCACACCCTCAAACGGGATTTACAGAACTCAGCCCCTTTCCAGCCTCTGGAAACCCCAGCGTTGCTCTGAAGCCCTCTGCGTCAACCTTCCTGGCCTGCATCAGCCTCTACGGTTGCTCAGGAAGGGCCTGCGTCACCCGAGAAGGGGTTACGCTGCCCCTGCGCTGCCCTAGTTGGGCCTGCGTCAGCCCTCCTGGCCTCTTGTTGCCTCTGTGTTGCCCCTACTGGGCCCTTGGCTGCTCTGCGTAGTTGTTGCCTTTGCGTTGCCCTGGTATGCTCCTTCTCTGCCCACATTGTACTCTTGAGTCTTGGCATGGGACTAGACCATCCCCATCACCAATACTACCTCTCGCTACAGCTAAAACACTTCTGAAATACTTAGTCAAACCATTCAGGAACAAATCAACACATTGCGCCGATGGTAGTTACTCAAAAACAGAATGCAACCTTGGGCTAAGGAGGCCTTGCAGCTTTCCCAAAGCATCGATGGTGCCCTCAAAGGCCTGCAACAAACTCAGAGAAGCATCAGCCTGGCAGCCGAGGGGCCAATGACAGAGAAACTGGTCGAAGAAGAACAAAGTGTCGTAGCGCAGATTACAGACGTCATTTAGCCATTCAAAGCTTCCATTCAGGCGTTGAAATACCAAATGCAGGAACCTGGACCAAAGTGACTCGGGACGAGTCACTAGATTGTGTTGGGGGCCTGTTGCAATAAGGTCCCCTAGGGTCAAGTTTTTGGGTACAATTTTGGGGTAAATTTTATCAATACGCGTTGCGCACAAAAGTCAAGGGGCTTTGGGGCGGGTCAAAGTTCCTTAATGATTGTAATGGGTGAAAAGGGAAACCATGGTATGTGTGTGTCTGAGTTATATAAATATGTAAGGGTTGAGTCGAGTAAGGAGAGTCACACATGATATGTTTTTCTTATGGTTAATGTTTTGATCAAAGTTTGGGTAAGTCTGGGTTGAAAGGCTCCCGCTGGCTGTGTGCGCGGAGACCTGGTTCTGAGTTGTGTGCAAGGACCCTGTTGATGTGTGCGCAGGTGGAAAGGATTGTACTGAATTGAAGATCTATTAATAAAGAAGAAGATTTGGAAAATTTTGTTCCATTGTGATATTTATGCATGAATATGTTGGGTTAATTATTTGTTGATTACTACAAGTTATAGATCTATTTCTGTTGAATGCGCATTTATCTAAGTTGAGTGTATGTTAAAGATCTATGTAATTGCGAAAGGGTTGCATCCGTGTGAAAGCTCTTACAGAAGGACTAATTATGTGATTGCGCAAGTGTTATTTCCGCTCTGCTAAGCTAGATCTGACCAAAGTATAATAATTTGTTATATGCATATATGTTAAAAGTTTTATCTGCAATTAGATCAGTGTTTCTGTGAAGTCTCGCGCAGGACGATAAGTATTAGGTCAAATAAGTAGGGTTAAGGTCCACATCATACGCTACCTTAGGGTGTTGAAACCTGGTTCCAGCACCCCCTCATACTGCTTGGTCTGTGCAAGCAGATCATTGCTGAAAGGGCCAGTAGTTGGAAGGTTTTGTTGGTTGCGCAAAACACTCTGAACCTGGGTCAAGACCCCACAAGCCAACACCCATGGAAGCCTTATTCTAGCCCTCATCCTTCCTTTGAGACCTTGCAGCAGCCCTAAGGGGCTCTCCTCACCCTAACGCAGGCCTCCATTTGGCCCTTTCCCTTTGTTTCCCCTTCCTTGGGCCTAACGCTAGCCCCCTAGGACCTAGCGTTGCCCTTTCCTTACCTATTTTGCCCTCATTCCCTAACTGTTGGAGATCTTTTGATTTCTGAAGTTAACATTGGGTGTGTTTTGCAGAGAAGCTGGGTAAAAGTTTGTGTTTTCAGGTAGCATACTTTTTGGAGAAAACTTGGGCAAGTTGGGCAAGTTTCTTCTAGGACTAAGGCCTAAGGCTTTGACCTCTAAACCCTATTCAACTCACTGTTTACTTACAGCAAGATAATCAATTCATAACAGTGGTAAAAATTTAATTTGGGTGCCCTAAAATCATTTGTCAAGTTTCCTAAGATCACTAACTAATCATTGGATAAACTGAGCATTTTTGTTTGGGTGAAATCTCATCATTTTGGTGACTTATCTCTGCATCATAAGTCTGATATAACAGTGCCATTTGCATCATAAAAGGGCTAATTCATTGGAAATTTTATGTTGGTGAAGTGGATTTGACATTTGGATTTCTATTGCTCACATTTGGGAAGCATATGCATCTCATTTGGCACCTCAAAAAGCTCTAAACCAAAAGTTACATACTGCTGTCATAATCTCATTTATTGGATGACATTGGAACATAAGTAACAAAAGGTTTCTATTGTGCATGCTCTAATAGTTAGTTCATTATGGAAAATATTTGTTTCATTGTCTAAAGTGTTATTGGATAAGAACACTAACGTTGTTGTCTAGTGAAGAGCCATAGTCTTAATTGTACAAATAAGCTCACTCTCTAAAGCACTTAACATTAATTTCAAGAATATCTTGTTGAACATCTTATGTTACATCAATTGTCCTTTTAACTCAAATTGTCTCTATCAATCTAATTGGCATTGAAGTAACTTGTTCTAATTGTGTTTAAAGAATATCATTGAGCAATTTGTGATCTTGAGCATTTGAGAATCTAATTGGTTGTGATCTAATTACAATATTTGGTATCTAAATGTTCTTAGCTTGAAGATTTGTGGAATATCTCTTGAATAATTGGCATTAAGAAATCTAATTTGGAGAGCCTCTAATTACATAAGAACATTGATAATCTTATTGTCTCTTTTGTATAATTATCATTGGCATCTCATATTGTCTCATTGGCTAATTGTTATAAGTGGATAAGTGCTCTATTGTTTATCTATTGTGGATCTTTGGTCTTTGAGCAATTGTATCGTGGATATCTCTTGTATCTTGTCGGCACTTGTTAATTTGGCACACGCTCTTGTGGTTGAGATTGTCTCTTATTTTACATTTGATAAGTACTTATTGTCATAATATAAGATCAATCATAACTAAAGTACTTAACATAAGCAATCTTAACTCAAGAAGCTCCCAATAATCTTGCATCAGGGATCCTAAGATTAGTCTTGCATTAATAACTTACCTCCAAGCATAAGCTTGGTTGATAGAAAATAGGGCCACCTTTCTTATCTAGCTTGAGGAGTCTAGCACATTTTTAGTGGTTAACACAGTGACCTTGCAGTCGTCAAAGCCACAGTCTCTGCAGCACCGAAGGCACCGAGTGGTTAATACCTATATCATTAATCAAGCCTTTGCTCGCTTCCCCTTGGTCTCTTTCTCACAACCTACTCTAGAGACTAGCTTCAAAATACTTAAGAGGAAGGATACACCTATAATAGGCATATAATTAAAATAAACCAATATCTTGCATCTCATCTAGGATAGTTATGCATTCATTAAGCAGCAATTGTTCATCCAGCTCGTTGGTCTTTAATTGATATAAAGCAAGTTGACTCATCAAGTAATTTAATCTAATCTCTAAAATCTTGCTAAATCAACCACGTGGCTAGGCCATTCGATCGTGTCTCCCGAACTGTCGGTTGCCAACTTGTGCTTCATTTCCATCTTCCATAGGGACTACCCCCCATAGCATGTTGTAGGGAGACAACTAGAACGGAGTGGGCGGGGATCAGAGTGACAACCCCCGCCCGGAGTCGTTGTCACACTGTGCTTGTACAATCTGAGCGATAATAGGGCTCAAGGGGATGACAGCATGATGTGTAAGATATAGCAGTGATTACCCCTCTAAGGTAGGGCAGTTCATCACCCACCAGGGATTGGGACATTCATGGGTTCCTAAATGATGCAGGGGGTACTCATAGGGGCCCTAGGAACCAAGGTAATGGCCATAATGATAAGGGGGTAGAGCTCATGCTGGGCTTTTGCTCACGTGTTAAATTTTGTCCCGGCCATCTTTTGCATTTTGTGTTACATTTCCTATTGTATGTGGCCATATTATGCTTTTATATTTATTTTAACTGCATCAACCTCTGGGGCATCGGTCCAGACCCGACCCAAAGTGTGGGCAAGGGGAAGGGGATGCCAACACCTTGTGGACCCAATGGACAAATGGGGACCCAGATAGGAAAAATGTGAAAAGGTCTTGTAATGATCGAAGGGGAGTGAGAGATATGGTATTGGGAATTGAGACCGCATAAACAAAATCAGGGTTTCCCTAGTAGTGCCCTTCCTAAAGTTAATAGCCAATACAAAAGATCCTGCAGAACTAAGATTTGGGATTACCCCCCCCCCCAAGTTAAGGTAAGGAAACAAGAGTACAGTCAAAACCCTTCCTTCCAAGTCTCCCAAACTACAGTCAAAACCCTTCCTTCCAAGTCTCCCAGTAATCCATCCCCAAGTGTTCCCAAGAAAAACAAGCATAAACATCCAAATACATAATGGAAAATCATACCTTTGGGATTGGATGGCCTCCTTCAAACATATAACCATGATAGATGAGCGAGGGTACACAATCGCTGGCTCAAGTGGCGGAGAATAGTAGCACATCAAAGCTATCAGGTGGTTGTCAAGGGATTGTTGGCTGTCGCCTGAAGACCAATCTAGGAGAAAATTTCTCCTATGGGGTCACCCACTGGTGGTGGGTAACAAATACATTTATCTTATCTTATCTCCTTGTCAAGAAAACAAGAAACGCAACATTTCAAAGCACTGATCCTTGTGGTTATTGCTCTTGTTCTTTTTCATTAGCATCCTAGCTCTTACTTATTGTACATGGTTTTCCCAGTCATTCAAGTCCAATGCTTCCACCATCCCAACCTCAAGTATTATGACACAATTAGATAGTAGTGACTTCGATCGAGTACTAAATGTTTGAATAAATTCCTATTCAATCACCTTCTTCATCTGAAAATGAATCTAATCTCTTTACAACAGAGCTATAAAAGTCTGCAAAACCTATTGAGAAGGGAATGCCTTTTGTGTTTAACTTTAACACAATCATCATTACAAGAAATATGAGTAAGAAAAGCTGTTATAAAGACAATTCTCTATCTCATAGACCCTTCACGGACCTTATTGCAAACTAAAAATAGTTGCATTTTGCTCATGTCTACCAGCAAATAATAGAATGTCACTCAGCCCTTTTTTAAATTGCTCGAGGTTTTTCAGAATTGGCAAGTGTCAAGGTTGTGCATAATACTATGTAGTGTAGCTTGTCATGCTTACACGCTTGAAGCAACTGCAAATGTTAATAGTGATTTCTGCATTTTTAATATTATTTTATCACACACACACACACGTGCACGCATGTGTGTGTGAGAGAGAGAGAGAGAGAGTGTGTCTGTGTCTGTGTCTGCACACTATTGCCATCCCCACCAATTGTCCCCTGAAAATTTGGGGGGTGTGTTCTAGCCATCCTGGAGACACATCCCCTCATTCCTATCGTTCCCCCATCCCGAAAACGAATGCAACACAGAATTTTTCCATGTTCTAAGAGGGGTTAAACTTCCATCAGACACAGTGGCCAATAAAGCCTGCTCTCTATCTATTGGTTAAATGTGGAAAAATGGACAAGAGACGTAGTTCGCAACTCCCCCTAAGTTCTTCACAAACTTTCCTTTTAAATGATCATTTTAATAACCTGTGACAAGTAGCATCAAATCAGAAACATGCATTTGCAAAGGACCATAACAACAGACCGTCGTGCTGATTCACTCACAGGAGTTATTCATTATTAGCCTTGGCAAGATGATATGGTGCAACCCATCTGGGATTTATCTATGTTTGTCGATGTGCATCTGGAAGTTTCAACTATGGTTTTGGAACAGTAATCTGCCTCTCATCATTATTCTTTTTTGCTCTCGGTTGGCCTGGGAAGCATTATAGGTGAGGACTCCGAGGAAAACGCTATGGAGAATTGGAGGTTTAGTTTTGAGTACAAGGAAAGGAAGACCTAGGTACACATTGTATTACAACCTCAGGCATCAAGCTTAAGTACTCCACTAGTTATCTTTGAGTCTGCCTGGCCACAAATATTAAGGAAACCTTCTTGGTTGGACTACCTATTTTAAAGTGGAGTTTATTCTGAAGGGCCCTTAATTGTTTGTTTTTCCTGACATTCAGAGCCATCGTGGGATTTCCCTCTCTTAGGCTAGCTTTGTAAGTCTTTTCTAAGCCCAGACAATTTCTCTTATGAATATGGACAGGCTTTCTTCTATTTCTTGTTCAACAAGGATAAAAGAACTCCAGATAAATTTCTAGTCTGGGCTCTTTAATTCTAGCAAAATGGCAAATAGACAAGATCACCTTTGTGATTCTATTCGAGACTGTGAACACCTTTGTGATGACAGTCAGGAGGTTGTAGCACAGGCAATGTGGAGAATAGAGACATGAAAAAGGGACTGGGAACAAAGATATGAAAAGGAACTAAAAGCAACCAGAAAACAAATGCTCAAGATGAAGGCCCAATTGGAGAAGCATAAGAACAAATTAATCCTGACGGAGGTAGGGGAAGACAGCAATCAGGAGAAGCTGGAAGAACAAGAAGACCAAATCAAAGAATTACAAGAGAGAGCCAGACACATGGAGCTGGAGCAAAATCTCAAGTTTGCAAAATTGAGGCATTCTCCCTCACCAATGATTTTTGTGTGTTCATTGGACATGAGCACGTAGCAGCTGAGGAATAAGACACTGTGGAACAACACTCTGAACATGCCAGAAGAGCAAATCCATCTCAACTGCCATCAACCATGGGAAGAAAGAAGACTGCCCATTTTGGTCCTGGTAACAAATCTAGTTTTATGATGTTTTGCAAGTCTATAATTTTGTTTGGTCAATTTGTAAGGGTTTAAATTTACAAGCTAGTCAAGAATTCTAAAAATAGTTCAGACAGGAAGCAATTTTCAGCATCTTTAGACATTATGGAAGTTTTCTGGACAGGGTCATCTCTTTTTGTTTGTATTAAAAGGCTGGATGGTACGGCCACAGCCTCCTCTTTTATTTAATACAAAAGGTAACCATTTCTGTTCCAAAAAAAGACAATGAAGTACCCCCTTAACAGATGAAAGGCTGAGCAAGGGAGCTTGCAGCCAGACAAGGAACCCTCCCAAACAAGGATGTGTTAAATTTTGTTGAATTTCCTTGAAATTTTGTTTGCTGCTAGAATGAACAATATGAAACTACTTTTCTTTTCACCAAGGCACAGAATTTCTCAACAATAGAAGCAGTGGAATTAAACACTGAGATAAAGACACAAGAGACACAAAAAAATTCTAGGGAACCCAACTGGGAAAACCCTCTTCTTTGTTGTAGTATTCTTTATTGATAGGGACTGAGCAATCTGATTTCTTACGAGGCAAACAGTGACCCAGAGAACACACTTGTCCTCAAGCTATACTAGCTGGACATACCCTGCAAACACTAGACCTTTGCTCACCTGCTTCCTTGTGCTGAGATAGGCCCTGTTTCCTAGCGCAGGAGGCCCCCAATTTCTTAGGACTGGACTCCTATTTCCTAGCGCAAATCTGCAGCAAGGAAGCTCTCTACAATACTGCACACCAGCTCCTCTAATGCACACTCACAACAAGGAACTCTGCTCATACACAATCTCGTGCAAGACAATAATGAATTACAAGGTGCCTTCATCCTCCTTTTATGCTTTAGACTCAGCTATAACTGGCAAGTTTAAATTTAGAACTCGGACTTGTGACTGATTTGTTAACTGAGTCAAACTGACTCTCTAACTCATCCTGCCTCAATTAGAAACTGAAGATCACTAACTCGTCCACTTCCAAACATGAACTTGCACTTGGATATAGACTCAACTGCCTCTCCAATTCTGCGCATGAGTCAAACTGTCACCATCAACTCATCCTATTTCTTAGGAACTCGTGCATGCTAAAAGAAGACTGTTAGTGGTTTTTCTTGACTAAGGCAAGAGTCAAGAAGAAGACCTTCTTCGCTACACTTTTCAACAAATTTAACTTGAATGAGCCACAAAGGACAACTTGAACATTTTAAGTTTAACCTTGAAGGGGCCACAAAAGGCACTTAAAGGTTCATACATTTCAATCTGTAGAAGTTAAACTAGTTAACAGTGACCAGAAAGCTAAACTAGTAAACAGTGAAACTAATAAAGATTCATGACTTAGATTGTAAAATTTCCTATGATAAGAACCTGTAAAAATATTCTTCCAGCAGTTATACAGTTGAACAACTAAGAACTCACTATTAAACAGTTAATGACAAGTCAAACTTGGCCAATGCTGAAAAACCGTGATCAAAATGTCATTTGGGTATAACTAAATGTGGAAAAAGGCACAATTATGAAAATCTCCACTAATTAATCTATAAATTATTTAAGTTTGACATGATCCCAGTATTACTAAGCACCTCATTTTGAAAAGCAGTAGATGGCAGAGCTGCAGAGGAAGTCTAGTAATACGAGCTTCATGTTTCTGCCCTTAAGCTATAGACTTATGGCAGATATAGTTTAATCTTCTAAGATGGTATACATATTGCATAACACTAATGTTTCCGGACTAAAAGAGCTAAAATCACTCCAAAGCTCACTTGTAAGTTATATACTAAACAGTAAAGTAACAAGTTCAAACACTAAACAGTCAAACTCAGGAGTCAGAACCGTCACCTGTAGGCTGTAGTTCAATGATTCCTTGCTGTGTTGCCACTTGCTGCGGTGAATCTATAGTGCAGTGATTCCTTGCTGCTTGCTGCACAGTTGATGCCACATTCACTTACACAGGCATTCTTGGAATAGTCACCCTTGGAACAGTTGCTCTTACACAACATTAGACAATCTCTTGGAACAGTCACTCTTACACAACCTCAGACAAAATCTCCTGGAACAGAGGCTCAGTGTCTTGGAAGTGGGATAGGGGCCATATTATTGTGGGGCCTGGAGTCTTAGGGCTTTGAGTTTTTTAAAATTGTCAAAAACATATAAAAAACAAAAATATCTAGAAGTTTTGCTTCGGATGTACTGTCCTGGCCCCTGGGGTAATTTGTGCCCTTAGGGTTTTACTTGACTAGGGTTTTCTTTCGCCAAATAAACAGAAGGAAGCAATACACATTCATACCGCAGTAGATATCCCCTATGTATACATGAACATAAAATCTCCACAGTGATATAAAACCTTAATTAAGGCACAACAACTTAGGGCTGACTGCCCAATAACAGCGAATGTATCCAATCAATGATTCCTCAATACAATGCTGATTTGCAGTGTCAGCAATTTGTAAACCAGTACACACTGTAACTATGCTAAACTAATCAGTCCACGTATACTATAACAATTTATTATCTACTGTGCTATTCTACTCTTACTGCACAGGGATCTGCTTTGCCCTGGGGACTGTCCTTTTCTGATCCGAGCTTATGCAAACTGCAGATTCTTGAATGAGATCTGTTATTGAAGTAGCCCTTGTTGTGACAGCTGTGCTGACTGTGGACAGTCCGAGCTACACTAGACCTCTCTTGCTGCCCAAACAACTTCCTTGCTTAGATTCGGACCCCGGTGCCTCAGAAATGCTTCACTGCAGTTCCACTCTACTTAACCAAGCTTCTGGTGTCCAAAAACCTTTGCTGTTCTAGCTTTTTGACAAGTCGAGTAACCACAGAATACCTTTGCTGCCCTAGGGTAGCCCAGAAATAGATTCACTGTTCAACTCAGACAATTGGTAACCATGAAGTCCACTGAGACAGTCTTTACCAACTCAGATTAGGAGTCTTGGTCCCACAGGAGCTGTAGTTCAACAGCCACAAAGAATCTGTTCCTTTTCTCACCAAAACAAATTAAGAATCTGCCTCAGAACATTACATTGTCAGAATCGGGGCCTGAGGCCCTGCAGCCCTCGGCCTACGGCAGCCACCAGAAATGTCTGCTCTCTCCTTAATGACCTCGGATTTGTCCTCCAAGTGAGCCGCAGATCTTAGTGTCCTTAAACACCCACAGATCAAGTCTTCCAACTGAACAAAGAACTTCTCAATGTGTCAAGACTCAAAATAGACCCGATCTGTTCCAAGAAAAAGTTGTGCCAGAACAAGGAAAAAGGTGTCTAGGTAGAGTCGGATCAGCTCCACCAAAACTAGACAAAAGGATTAAATAGGGTGGGATCACCTCCACTGAAGCTAATCAAGCAAAAGGGGTCTTTAAACCCTCAGAACCTCAGCTCAAGAGAACAGAGATATTCAATCCAAATCGATCATGAAAAGTGATTCCAACTCTACTTTATTTATAGGTTTCCTCATGGGGTTTTCTCAAATGTGAAGGGTTGCACATGCCACCCCCAATTTGGGATTTTTGCCCCAGCCAATGCAAAATTTACCCAATGTTGCCCCAAACATTGGATAATTAGGTTTTCCCCCTTTATCAAGTCTATAGCCTACATGGTTGGATAGGCTATTCCTTCCTCCCATGGGAAATTAATCCGTATAGGACATTACATGGATTTGTGCATGGTAGGGTTCCCTGTTGCCCAAGCCACCTCTTGTTCCACAGGACCTGCCTCCAATTTGTTGGATACACCTCCACTGCACAGGATCTGTCTCCAACAACTCTAGATCCATTGTGCTAACAGATCCTACACAGATGCAGGTTGATCGTTGATGCAGGAGCTTCCAACCTCCAAGTCAAATACATCTGACTAGACCAAGGGGTCATTCATTTATTAGGGGAGTTGGTTCCCTACATTGTCAACTATTTGTAATTTTCTATGTTTTTAAAAAGATTGTAATATTAATGTAATTGGTATGGAATGAGATACTCTTCTAAGAAGAAGTCTCGGGAGGTTGACTGGTTAGGGAGATCTTGGGATATGACAGATTTCTTGAGAGGATTCTGTGGATCTAGAGGATTCTTAGGAGCTTATTAGTTGAGTGAATTGTGGATCTGAACTAATTCTAGTTTGGGATCCTTTTGTATATTTTTGTATGCCAAAAAGGCATTAAGGAGATCCATCAAAGAGAAGAGAATAGGAGAGATTGAGGCCGAGTATGGCCACGAGGCCAAGAAGGGCCAATTTCATGTAAATCAGGCCAAAGGAGGACCTTATGTAACTTTTGTACATCACCTAATTTAAATAGACGAATTCCTATATTCGAGTGATAAAGGATTGATTTTAGATCCTTGCATATTGTTGGAATCGAGCCTCTATGTTATATTTATGAGAATACACCATGTGTTTGTAACAGGCGAGAGCCTTGCAGGACTTAATGGATGCAGTAAGGCTCAGGAGGGGTTGTCTGCAGAGACAGAAGTTAAAGAACAATTTTAGCAAAGCTCAAGAGGGAGAGCAATCTAAAGATCATACCTTAAAGAGAACAATCTCATGTACAATCAGAGTAGCGCATACGAAGCATGGAGGCTATAAAGGGCTGAAAGGAGCCATAGAAAGGAGCGCAGCAAAAGTTTGGAGCTATTCTTGTGTAGGAGTAGCTCAACGACAACCAAGAACATAATGAAGAAAGAGCGAAAGACTTAATTTTTTTGGAGCCTGCGGAAGTTTATCACATAACGGAGGCCAAGAAATAGAAACAAGCCTCTGTCTAGAAGAATCTATTGCATAACAGAAGTCGGGTTGACATGTCCAGGGAAGTCTTCACTGGAAGAAGAAAGGAGAAGCACGCAGAGGAGCACTAGGATGATTAGGTGTCAGGGGGACATGGCAACCAGCCAATGAGGAAAGAGTCGGGCTGACATGGTTTACAGCATGTTGGTGGATGTCGACAACTGTCAAAGAACAAAGACTGGAAAACCCAGAACTTGTTACACGGACAATTGAATAAGAAGCATTCCAAAGAACAGTCAGGCTAACATGGAAGATCATCCAATGTGTCAAACGTCGGGATTATGAGAAGCACATTTATTGGAGGATGCAACTAACAAGTGGGCCAGGAGAATTGTTGACTCTACCTGAAGGTCAGTGCGACGCGTTTTGAAAAGGTGGGACCAACTTTGACGGAGTTCGAGTGCTACAATTAACGGGAGAAACTTCGTTTCCTGGAGTTTGTCTCCCAGAAGGACAGTGCCCTTTGCGCACATCTTTGGACCAGCCGGGATGATGTGTGAGGGCGGCAATGTGGAGTTGTTTCATTGATTGATGAGACCTACATAAGAAGCTTGTGCATCCCGCGCGATTGGAGCCCGCGCATAACATAAAAGAGCCAGGACCAAGGTCATAACACCTGGTTGCAAGAGTATTGGCAAGAGCTTAGAGAATGAAGGAAAGGCTATCTGTTAGGACTCAGGACTGCACATGGAAAGGTAAGAGCCTCCATTGCAACACATTCATTCCACAGTCATGATTTGTGTATAATTATACAATTCGTGCACATGTTATAAAGAGTTTCAACTGCGGTGGTTCTTATTGAAGGATTTAGTTGGAAACCTGAACCCATACTAATTTTGTAATGAGTTAAATCACCCATGAACAGGTCGGCAGCTGTGTTTTTCTATAAGGGATCTGAACCATACCCTTATGATTCCTCCCACTTGGTTTTAAATGTATAAGGGATTTATCTCCCTTAAGTTGAATTGAAGGAAGCACCCTTTGACTGAGTTGGGTCTTGTGGGATTTAAAGCCGCCATATTGCCACAGCCAGTATTAGCCCGGCATCAATCATTCAGAACTGCAGGTTCACAGATTCAATATCTAGACTACGCAGATCTGGTAAGACAGATAATATCATATCTATGGGATGATATTTCCATATTGGAGCTGCACTAGATTTTTTTGTTACATGTTTTATCAGTACCAATATATTGTATTTGAATTCGTCTTCATATTCAAATCTTGCTACTGTGGATTTGATATTTTGATGTTGAGTTTTCTGAAGTAGTGAGTTTCAAGTAACACTTGCCTCACTGATTTTCTTCTATTTTCTTCCCATGCCCATTGGATTAAAGGTAATGGTTGAAAACAAGTAAAAATAACAGTTTCATTCCCTGATTTTGTCTGTTTTACTTGCATATCAGCAACCTCCTGTCACAGATCTGATTGATTTATTGTAAATTTACAAGGGGCAGATGCTGATTTAATATTTTTAAGTCTAAATATGAACCACACTTCTTGTTCTTGAGTGTTTAATGGCAGAAATCTAAACTATTTTGAAGATGTCAAAGATTATATTTTGTAGCTTTGAAGACTTTTGCAGGGCACAATTTAATATTTTTTACTGGAGATCAAAGAGGACATCCCCTAACTTCTAAGACTTGCAACCACTGGCCCTCAGCAAGAGGGACTGTGCAAGGAGACGTTGACACTTTACCTAAGCATTCATTCAATCCCCTTGGAACTAATTCTTCAAGGACAATTTAGAATAATAATGGGAGAACTGTGCACACAGTTGAGAACTTGGGTGATAGAATAGAGGTGAAAAATTTGATGTGAAAGGACAGACTTGATCATATTGCATTATGTTTTGAAATTTTAAAAGCAAACTCTCCACAAAAGATAAAAATTAAAAAAGAAACATGTTTTCTAAAGAACAATGCAAAAGATATGATTGGTTTTGGCAACACGTGAGCTTAGGGGATCGTGTATGCCTTCAGAATGTGTCTCTCAGAAATTATTTCACGATATTTTAAAGGAGCAATAGAGAATCAACCACAAACAATAAACAAAGATCAGCAATAAGCTCAAAGCGCTGAGAGAAGGAAAAAGAGATCCGTCAACTTCAGACTAGTCTCCTGAGTTTACTAAAGTATTTCACAAACACTTTGTGTTGGTGCTGCAATGGATACTATAAACAGATTGTCCAAAGGCATTTTTGAATTGGATGAGCTGCAGTTCCTCTAGTGAAGAGCCTCAGGAAAACCTTGTGCATTTGTGATAGTGCTGGATTGCACAAATTGACTTCAGCTGTGAAATATGATTCTGTTACATGAATGTTGTATATGCAGAGGAATAAAGATTTGCTCCTAAGAAAAAACGGACCCATATTTCTTAACTGGAAACATTTTCCAAAACCACTAAGAAAATCTCCCCTGGATGGGAATATTTACTGGCAAATCCAAAAGTCCCCACATTCCCAGTCAACTATGAAAGTGGCAGGCACGACAGCATTTTGGAACATGCCCAGTTCCCGCACTTTTCAAATTTGCAATGGTAAGAATTGTAGAGAGTTTTTGGTGATTTTCAAGGGAATGGTTGGATAAAAAGGGACAATCAGTACTTACAAGTTACAATTGACAACATAATATTCTTCACTTAATCTTTGGTCCAGAAACCAAGTTAAGAAATGCATTCTATATATTGAGAGCCAAGACTATGGCCTGCAAATAAATTGCCAATGCAAGGTAGCTACAAAACATAACATCTGAAAAGACAACCCAACTATAGACACCAATAAACACATCTTTGGATTTCCACTAGAATCTCTGCTGTGCAAACCCAAAACATGCAACAAGACCTAAATTCATAAGAATTTTGCAGTTTGAGAGCTAGCAGACTGATTTTAAAAAAAAGAGAGAGAGAGATGAATAGTATTAGTTCTGAAAAAGCCCAATAGGCTACCTCAAGTGGTAGAGTGCTTTGAGCTTCATACAGGAGGTCTCAAGTTTGATTCCCCCAGGCTGCTTGCCTATGTTGCATGCCCCACTCAATTTTCTACCGGGTCAGACACCATAATCAGTACTAACGATTTTATACTGGGTACCATATGTGAGATGCAGGGAATTTTTTCCTTGGAAAAGAAAATGAAAACTTCTGAAAATACACAGATACATTTATAGACACCTGATCCAGGACTGCAGAGCCAAACAAAAAATTATTGAGAGCCAAACAAACAGAAACCACTATTATGTTGGTTTTTATTTTTTCGTCACTGGGTGAAAAATAAGGAACAAAACCCAATCAGTGAAACAAATGAATATAACAAGAAGAAAGATAGTAGCCGCTTCATTATAACTTAGAAATAACACAAGAACTTAGAAGGAATATGTTGAGCAAAGCACTCTAAGTGACCAACCCACTTTTAGTATAACTTGTAAAACAATATCAGAAAGAACAGCGTTGAGCAAAGTTCCCAAAGTGCCCAAGGCCACTGTTCAAGTAAACCGATGGAGTACGACATCTACATCGGGCATCAATTGTATGCACATGCAATGACACCACAAGGATTGAACTTGTGACCTTGTACACAGAGCAATGACAAGGAACCATAACAAGCTCATAACCATAGATGAAACGAGCACATCCCAATTCCCATATGTGTATTGTTTGACAACTGAATTAGTCCTTTAGTTGTTGTACACAGGATGAGTAGCACGTTCTCTGATAAAGATTTCAGATCAGTAGCATGACTAGTATTTGGCCCACGTCACCGTCTAAACATTATGCGAAACCCACATTCTGATATTTTAAGCTTCGAGTAACTAAAACAAGAAGAAAATGCAGGTGGAAGCTCATTAGCACTGCCATTAAAGTTTCTTATAATAAGACCAGTAAAGAAATCCACATACCAAAATTCGGCCATCTCGCTTGTCGGCCTCTGCTCATACAAAGACTCGTAAAAAATCCTTAAAGGGTCTCTCTGCATGCAGCAATGTGTAGAAAAAACAGTTAGCTATATTTTGCATTTTCTAACAGTGGATTCCTAAAGTTGGTAATGCTTAAATAACATGAAACGGCCAGTTGTGGATCATTTCCAGATTCATTGGCATAGTAAACACGCCCCGGTGCCCAAATGCAACTCATATGTTCATTCCAGAAGTTCACCATTCCAATTCACATGCCGTCACAATAAAACCCAATCCCATTGAAGAATATATACATTTGGCAAGCAGGACCCACTCTCAACTGAACTAAAAAAATCAAAAACTGGACGAAACCAAGATTCCATTTTCCTACTCGTTTTAAGGAACCGAGATCGATATTTAACTTTTTGTTCCTTTTTTTCTATACGCGCCAACCACCATGATACTGAAATTAAACTTGAAAAACCCATAATGAAAACAAAAAATATGAACGAAAATACCTCCTCGGGGGGATCATGCTTTTGACCCGGCAATTCATAAACTTTTCTATGTTTTTTATCCTTGCCATCATCCTGCTCTTTATTCTTCTTCTTCTTCGTTGTGACATTGATTATTTCTTCCTTAGCATTCCCTAGTGAGCTTCTGACCTTCATAGAATGGATAATATATGTTATCTTTGAAACAGGCTCTGGACAGACATGCGAGTAATTTATACATATATATCTGACATGAAAAGGCATACCTCCTCATCCTTGACCCGGACGGATATAGAGACGACTTTAGGCCTGGTGTCCTTGCCAATGGGGCACTCATCCTCCTCCTTCTCCTCCTTGATATTAACATCAGTGGGCCTGAATTCCTTCTTCACTTTCGCTGCCTTGGATGAGTTCGCCTCCTTGTTCTTCATTATTGTTTTGTCAGGAGGAGGCTTCAGAAGATCAGTGTCTTCGGGGGAAATGGACTCTCTCTTCCTCGCATCCACTGCAACAGGGACAGACACGGTTGGCTCTTTCTTTACCCTTGCAGTAGGTAATTTCGAATTGATCCCTTTTGTCTTCGCATTGGACTTCTCTTCAGCCATTGCTACGGTTACTGCAGCTTGCTAGAATGATAGGCTCTGGTTATGCTATTTGCTGGAATCAAAGGATCTGCTTATGCTGTTTTGATAGTATGAAAGGCTCTGCTTGAAACCGGAGATGGGAAAGGTGAACTGATATTATGTGTTAAATTCAATCAAAACTTACCCAGCGCGAGAGGAACAAAGATTGAGGCTCGCCTGTGTGTTTGGACATATCGTACCAAGGTTAATAGTTATAAACAATGCAAAGAGCGAGCGCGCGCGTATTTTCATACCATGGTGGAGGTAATTCAAACTAAGTGCCCTTAACAGCTTACTTAGTCAGATCAAGTTTAGCTTAGAGGTTGAGAACGGGATTTGATTAATAAATTTGGTTATAATGATAATAATCTCGTTGATGATGAGAAATTATATATATATATATATATTAACAATATTATAATAGCTTTAATTTAATTATAAAGTTATGGTTAAGTTAAAGGTCAAACTAGTATATAGAATTTTTTGGTTTGGAGAACCCAGGAGTTTTTTTTTGTTTTAATCAAATTTAGAGAAGTTTACATACTCTAAATTAATTTAGATTTAAATTTGTAACTTTTTTAAGTGAAATATTTACTTTTAATTATTAAATATATTTGTATATTACATTATTGCGTCTTGGCACTTTTTAATCTTGTTATATAAACACTTTGACTAAGTCAAATTATATCAAAATTAAAATAAATTTAATTTAATTTATAATTAAAATAAAAGCAGGTAAAATAATCAATTTATTGTTAGTGGTTTTTGGGATTTGACAACCCATGATTTTGTCAATGATATTTTTATGTAAGAAGAATTATATATATATATATATATATATATATATCTTAACTCGAAATTTACCCACTATCTAGAGGGATAAAATCTTTTAAGTTGCATTGTCGCACAGAATGTCTAGACACCGCGACAACAGCTCAAATCGGGGGCTGTCACCCTAATCTCCAACCTCTCTATCTAAGTTGTCTCCTTGCAGACTATGGGAGGTAGACCCTAACAAAAATGAAGAAGGAGAACTAGTTGAAAACCAACCAATTCAGAAGACACAATTAAATGACCAAGTACTTGTTAAGATTAACAAGATTTTATAGATTCGATTAGATTTGAAGTTTAAAACCAGTCCCTTGTGGAGTCAAAATATCCTGTTATGGAATTGAAATCAAATAATTGATAGATAACTGCTGCTATGAAAAAAAATCAATCCACCACGATGACATTCAATAAACACCCTCACAATTATGCATTAACAATGTTTGATAAGGACATGCAATTTATCATCACTTGAAATATTCTCAAAGTTGACTAAAGCAATTAATCACCAATTTCAAGCAACTTAAAACCACAATTAAAGATAGTTCAACGATCAACAACCATAGCTAAGCATAAAAATACTTCGAACCAACAATTTAAATTTCGAAACAAACTTATTATCATGAGAAAACCATCGAATTTCCAATAATTCCGAATTAAAATGATATTCTAAATAATTCCAATTTAGAAATATATAATAGATAAAAGAAATTTAAAATCCACCCTTGATTTTATATATATATATATATATATATATATATATATATATATTATTTTTTTTATTTTTAGAATTTTCCAAAGTTAAAAATTTTCTTTCTTTTTTTTTTTCAACGTTAACATTAGATTTTATTTTTAGTTTTAAATTTTAGACTTACGATTTTGCTGAAATTGGTTAACATTTACGTTCTTTTTTTCTTTTTCTTTTTTTGATATAGTTTAGATTTCCTTAAGTTTTAATCTTTCGGTTTTAAAACTTTAAGAAATAAAAATAAAAAATACTAACACTTTTCAACTCTTTCATTTTTTATTGTTTTAGATTTTTAGAGTTAAGTTTTAGATTTAGTATTTTTAGAATTTTAGATTTATTAACTTTTGACAAGAAGAATAGAAAATTTGAAATTTTTGAAAAAGACCAAAAATTTTGATTTTTAACTTTGGAAATTTCTCAAATTGTATTTATTTATTTGAAGGGTGGATTTTAAATTTCTTTTATCTAAAGCTTGACTATATATTTATAAATTGGAATTATTTAGAATATCAAAGGAATGTGTACAAAATGCAGTCGTCAAGCAGACAACGAAGCAGCGCGAAATGAAGGAGGGATTACATACGGCCAGCGCACTTATAACGATGGACGGGAGAGACGCCAAGGTTTGAGTGAGGACTGCATGAAGGAAAGGGATTGACGCAGAGATGGGGAACAATGGCAACGTATCGAGAAATGCATGAAGGAAGAAAACTACAGCGGACAGGAGCAGCGGCAAAGCTGATAAAGGGTTGTGGACAGAACTAGCAATGGAATTGGAGATACAAGTAGAGAGAATGAGTTGTGCAGCCTACAGCGTACGAACAGCGTGACAAACCAACGGCAGACAGATAGCAAAAAAAAAAATTGCAGGCACACGAATTTCGAATAATTTTCTTCAACCAGCAATAAAGTTTTACCAGTATAACTCATATTTTAAAAATATTGATTTAGATGCACCTCAGATTTACATTTTTGAGGCAAAATAACACCCAGATCTGTAGACAAAACTGATCCTAAGGCCAAATCTTACCCTCTAGGGCCTAGATCTAGCTCAATTCTAAAAGAAATTTGAGAATCTCCCTGTAAAACCTACACAAAACTAGAAAAACGAGGGATCCAAACCCAAAAAATATGCACAGAAAATAAACCCTTAAACCCCGGTGAATATTTGCAGAATTTACAATGCTATTTTACAAATAAAAAGCCCTCATGGCCAGGTTTAAAACCATTTTGCACAATTAATAAAAAGCGAAATTAAGAGAGGCACAAGCCCAAGAAGACCCTTATAATGTTCCTAAATTAGTTTCAGCTAATTTGAACATTAATTTTTGCCTTATTTATTTTGTACTTCATGATTAATGAATAAATTGTGAAGGAGGACATGTAAAACTCTTGAAAACTAAGAATAAATCAATGTCTATGTGAACAGAGACATATCTGGGCTATTTAAATTATATCTTGCAGGTGTGAAAGGGGCTAAATCACAAGAGGGGATTCTATTTGACCAAGTCAAACAGCGCAGTCTAGATGCATTGAACCTCTTTGAGGGACAGCGCAGTTCTAGAAGAAGGTTGCAATGTGAAAGGGGTTAAGTGATTCAAGGTGGTTTAGGGTTTGGCAAGATTCCTATCTTATAAAAGGAAGAGGAGGGCAACAAGGAAAAGGTTGTTGAAGACATTATTTCTGAAGGTCTGTCTGCTTAGACATCCCTTGTTGGGCATTCCTGTTCAGGAATCCCACCTCCTTCCTTGAGCAGCTCTTGGAGGAGAATTGTGCTAAACTTCTCCACTATCAGGCTTGGGCCAAGTTTCACCTTACATTACAGCGCTGCTCATAATTGAGGGTTGAGTTGTCTTGTGAGTTGCAGCAAGTGGAGATCTAGATCTGCTCAGATCTAGATGATAGCAGTGGCTCTTTTCAGTGAGAGTGTCATTTAACCTCCTGAAAGTGTTCATTTGTTGAGTATACTTCAGATCTATATCCCGGCATCAGGCCATATCATCTTCAGAAGCTACAATGTTGTTTATGTCCCTAAGACAACGTTATTTGCAGATCTACAGTTGCAGGGTGTTCTGCTTGCATTTTGGAGGAGAGATCTCCAGTGATTGGATTCATCCTCCACTATGGTGATCCATAGATTGGCCAACCAATCTATGTTCTGTTTCAGATCTGATATTCTACATGTTCATGATTCAGTGATTTTCTGAATCATTCTGCAGATCTGCATTCTTAGATCTCAGATCTACTTCCGATGCTTTATGATTTGAGCAAAACCCCAAGGGGAATGTATAGATCAGCTCTTCTTGTACATGGATCTGTATTAGATCTATATTTTTATGTACTGATCTGATCTAGATCTGAAGAATTAATAAACTGTTGCTTCAGCCCTGAAAATTACGTTGTCACTGTTATGCAGTCTTTTTACATGGTTGTAGCACCTCTTTCTTGAGGACTTCTTCTGTATTATTTCACTCTTATTCTGTAAAGTGTATGAGTTATGCCCCTGATGTTATTTGTCAATATTCATTCATACCCTTCAAAAAATCACACTCACATGCTTCAGTAAATTTCTGCATAATTCTAGTCTTGGGAAATCAGGGTTTTCTAGCCTAGTTAGGAAGGGAGGAGTTGTTTAACTTAGAAAAACTTATTTTTTTTTGCTGAAATTCAACATGGGAGTCCCTCATAACCCTAGCTATCATATCCAACCGTTTTCCCCTCTTATTTTTATGCATATCTCTGAATACACACGTTTTAGGGCCTAAATCCTCACTTTTCCCCACCTTTTTCCTTGTAAAACACTGTATAACTTTGTTGTTGTATATTTTACTAAAGTTTAAGTGTTTTTACATCTGTGTGAAGCATATGGCTGTAGCTCCATATTTGTAATAACTCAGTTTATTCCCAATCTGTAATTGTTCCTGAAATAGGGATATTACAGTGGTATCAGAGCAAGATCTTTGGCTCAGCTTGTGGCTTCAAGCCAAAGTGCTAGATCCCTGAAGGAGGAACATTTCAAGCTCTATAGACAGAGTCTGCAGATGGCCAGGTAGCCTCTGTATCTCCTCTTTTTTTCAAAGGTGACATATCCAGTAAATGCCCCTGCAATCAATCTCTGGAATAGAATTTTGATATTCCTGAAAAGGGAACTTTGCAGTGATATTCCAATAAGGAGTAAGGTCAGAATGATGAAGAATATGGGTTTATTATCATCAGCTTTCATATCTAAGAAGAACCTCTCCAAGGAGGTTAAACAAGAAGAAGAAAGAAGAAGCAGTGAAACTCTTAAAGAGTTTCAAGAGCAGAAAGATCTTCTGATCAGATCTACAAGATCTATACATGAGGAATATTCTGAATCCTCATCTCATGGATATGTGCACTCAGTCATATCACCTAAGCTTCAAAGTTCTGTCAGTAATTTCTTCATGAAGAGGAAGAAAGGAGGTGTATCTAAGAAGGAGACTCTTAGGGAGTATTTGGAGGAGTATGAAGCTCAATCCAAGGAGTTCAAAGATGATTTGAATTTCCAAGGGTTCTGCAAGATCAAGGAGAGCAAAGGCACAAAGAAGGAGTAGCATGACATGGGTAGATTCTATCTATCTATCTTTGATGGATCACCTAGATGTCCCGTCAAGGTTTGGGTGGAGGAGCTGAACAACTTTGTACAACAACATCAAGTCTCAGAAATTGAAGCCATCAAAGTAACAGTGTTGCACTTTGGAGGTAAGGTATATGCTTGGTGGTTGTTCGAGTCCTTTTCCTTGAAGAATGCAAATACACCTACTTATGCAAGGTTTATTGCAAGATTGATAGAAAGGTTTAATGAAGCCCCATGTGTAACATCTTCTGGTGACACTATCAAACCATATCAGTCAAATCTTTTGCATGAGTTGGAAGGGTCTATGAATCCAACTCCATTTCTGAAGAGCATGGGAGAAGGTGTGAGTTTTTTTTATGCCTTGCCTAGGGCAAGATCTCCTTTGAATAAAGGGAACTCTTCTCAAGAAAGAAGCATGGAGATTCCTCCTTCACTATATGACCAAGATCTAAGGTCTCTTGTTGACGATGAGGCAATTTCAGTTATTGGAGAGGAGAAGGAGAAGGCAACAGATAACGCATTCATGACAATGAAACCTCAAGCACCTCGTGAAGATGAAGTTGGAGCACTTGCTCCAAGGGAAGAAACTCTTGCATTCTTGCAAGGAGTTCCAAAATATCTCACACATGGAGATCTTGATACAACACAAGATCGGAATGCATCATTGTCAAATGATGAAGTCTTGAAGATAGAAGGGAGAAGAGAGGAGGAAGAGCATCTCAAGAAGAAGAGCATATACCCTTCTCTGTCTCAAGGGTTGGAAGACCAAAGAAGGCAAGAGAATCCATGCAGCAATGGTAGGGGAAAATCTGTCCACCTACATTCACATTCTTCTCTATGCCTTGATGCCTCTTTGCAAGGAGGCATTCCACCAGGAAGACCTCCTGATTGGAGGAAAACTGAAGTGTTCTCTCAACTATGGGCAGGATTTGCATACTTGGCTAATGAAGGAGCCTTGGGAGAAGCAAGCATAGAGCAGAGGATTTGTCATGAATTCAGAAAAGAGGTAAGCAATTTTTTGAATAGGACATTGTTATCTTCCATTCATTCATCTGCGCTGAGGAATGAAAGATCAGAAATCTATGATGGTATGGATATGAGAATACATGGAAAAACCATATCTTTGGGGCAGCCCATGGTCTTCTCACTTACAAAAGAGATTTCTTAACATGACAAGAGGATCTTAATACTCTTGCATGCATGGGCCAAATTGAGGAAGTATTGGAGGACAAGAACTCTCCAAGGGGAAGTTGATTTCCACATGCTTCAATCTTGTCTTAAGGAAGATCAGCTACAAGTAAGGCAACAAAAGAAAGTTTATGGGACTCCAACATGTGACCATGGCATCAAGTATGTCAAAGAGGAGAGTCATGACATGATAGGGGCTGCATTTCAGACATCTACAACGTTATCATTCTTGGGGAGCCTAGATCCTTATTGGGATTCTCGACTTTTGATGGAGTACAACAAGGACCCTTTCACATGTGAGGTTCTTGATGGGAAGGTAATGGATGGGATGTATAAGGTATTTGGAGGAGTCATCTATTTCCATGATCAGATTTATTTGGTTAAAGGCTCCAAGCTCAAGGAGAAACTGCTGAATGCAACCTATGAGATCCTGCTTTCCAAACCCACTGGTTTCATTAGAGCATATCATACTATCTTGGATGGATTCGTGTGGGAGAATTTCAAATAGGAGGTGCACTCTTATATGAAGAAGTGCATGGACCATTAGTTAGATGAGGAGGAACATAGCTCTTGGGAAGAATTATCATCTACACCTCCTTATTCATTGAGTGCGAGAGGAGGCTCATCCATGAGCAACCTTGTTGATTTTAAACAAGTGTATGACAAATGTTATATTGTTGAATCTCATGATGTATACTATTTTTCTAACACTCATTTGCAGGGCTTTTCTCCAAGAGGGAGCACTATTTATGATGGGATTCATGGGCCACTCGAGGCCATGAACTTAATTGATGTCGATCATCCTTTGGAGGATCTTGGAGGGGAGATACACTTTCCATGGTGTGACTCTTTTACACCAATCACAAAGCACCTTCTCCAAGCATGCAAGAAGGATGGGGCAGCAAACAAGTGTTGGAGGAAACACTTGTCATCTTCTATTCCATGGAAGTTGAGGGTAAAACTGTGTTGGTTGCACATGAGGAGGCATCTTCCTTCTCCTTTATCATATATGGCAGCTAGCATGATCTTAATCATGATTCCACATGCTGAAGATGTTCTTATTCTTGGGAACATGGTTGGAGGAGAGACACATTTGTGGAATGTGTCCTTGGGGAAAGGATTTTCCCACATTCTTTGCACTACATGTTCTAGGGGGAGCATGGGAGACCATATGGCCACTATAGCACATTACTTGTCTCTTTATGATGTGGACCATATGATTGTTTACAGCACTTGGAGCATGCCTCTCATGAGCATTTGGGAGGAGCTTCACTATGAGTTACCACGCTCGAGGGTAATTCATTTCATTTGGATGATAGCATGGAGGTGGAAGACCTTCATTGATGGTGAAATTCCCCATTATGACCATCACTTCTATCTTGATGAGGCCATGGATCAGCAAGAAGGTTTCCATATAGACCTTCCTTTACTTCATGATGAGGGCTATTTGGTTTATCTACCAAAGGCCACTTTGCACACTTGGGAGGAACCATTGGGAGATGGAATTATTGCATAAAATTTGAAGCAATGGTGGAGACTGTTGAAGGAGGATGCCACAAGAAGAAGGGGGAAGATTTGCAACACCCTTGCAGTTGCTTGAGGACAAGCAACATTTGGGAGGGGGAGATTGTAATGTTCCTAAATTAGCTTCAACTAATTTGAACATTAGTTTTTGCCTTATTTATTTTGTATTTCATGATTAATGAATAAATTGTGAAGGAGGACATGTAAAACTCTTGAAAACTAAGAATAAATCAATGCCTATGTGCACAGAGACATATCTGGGCTATTTAAATTATATTTTGCAGGTGTGAAAGGGGCTAAATCACAAGAGGGGATCCTATTTGACCAAGTCAAACAACGCAGTCTAGATGCATTGAACCTCTTTGAGGGATAGCGCAGTTCTAGAAGGAGGTTGCAACGTGAAAGGGGTTAAGTGATTCAAGGTGGTTTAGGGTTTGGAAATATTCCTATATTATAAAAGGAAGAGGAGGGAAACAAGGAAAAGGTTGTTGAAGACATTATTTCTGAAGGTCTGTCTGCTTAGACATCCCTTGTTGGGCATTCCTGTTAAGGAATCCCACCTCCTTCCTTGAGCAGCTCTTGGAGGAGAATTGTGTTGGGAATTCTTGTTCAGGAATCCCACCTCCTTCCTTGAGCAGCTCTTGGAGGAGAATTGTGCTAAACTTCTCCACTATCAGGCTTGGGCCAAGTTTCACCTTACATTACAACGCTGCTCATAATTGAGGGTTGAGTTGTCTTGTGAGTTGCAACAAGTGGAGATCTAGATCTGATCAGATCTAGATGATAGCAATGGCTCTTTTCAGTGAGAGTGTTAGTTAACCTCCTGAAAGTGTTCATTTGTTGAGTATACTTCAGATCTACATCCTGGCATCAGGCCATATCATCTTTAGAAGCTACAACATTGTTTATGTCCCTAAGACAACGTTATTTGCAGATCTACAGTTGCAGGGTGTTCTGCTTGCATTTTGGAGGAGAGATCTCCAGTGACTGGATTCATCCTTCACTGTGGTGATCCATAGATTGGCCAACCAATCTATGTTTTGTTTCAGATATGATATTCTACATGTTCATGATTCAGTGATTTTCTGAATCATTCTGTTGATCTGCATTCTTAGATCTCAGATCTACTTCCGGTGCTTTATGATTTGAGCAAAACCCCGAGGGGAATGTATAGATCAACTATTCTTGTACATGGATATGTATTAGATCTATATTTTTATGTACTGATCTGATATAGATCTGAAGAATTAATAAATTGTTGCTTCAGCCCTGAAAATTACGCTGTCACTGTTATGCAGTCTTTTTACATGGTTGTAGCACCTCTTTCTTGAGGATTTCTTCTGTATTATTTCACTCTTCTTCTGTAAAGTGTATGAGTTATGCCCCTGATGTTATTTATCAATATTCACTCATACGCTTCAGAAAATCACGCTCACATGCTTCAGTAAATTTCTGCATAATTATAGTCTTGGGAAATGAGGGTTTTCTAGCCTAGTTAGGAAAGGAGGAACTGTTTAACTTAGCAAAACTTAATTTTTTTTGTTGAAATTCGACATGGGAGTCTCTCATAACTCTAGATATCATATCCAACCATTTTCCCCTCTTAGTTTTACTCTTATCTCTGAATACACACGTTTTAGGGCCTAAATCCTCACTTTTCCCCACCTTTTGCCTTGTAAAACACTGTATAAATTTGTTGTTGTATATTTTAATAAAGTTTAAGTGTTTTTACATCTGTATGAAGCATATGGCTGTAGCTCCACATTGGTAATAACTCATTTTATTCCCAATCTGTAGCTGTTCCTGAAAAAAGGGATATTACAACCCTGCAAAAAACAAAATTTCGTAAGATAACTTTGGGAATTAGGAAACAATGAGCTTTTTCAGATTTTCTAATATCTGAGAGTCGGATGATCTAACTAAAGACTTCCCCCAACGCTCAAATATTGAAAAATGATCTCTGCACACTCAGATCTGAATTTTAGATTGATAGAGATTTAAAAAATAACCATGAGACCTTTCAGAAAAAATAGCTAACTGATATTTTCGTCAAATCAAAATGTAATTTTAGGAACCCATAAAACTGCACAAGATACCTATATGAAGATCAATCCATAAAAGCCATCAACCATCAAAATTTCAATAAAAGTAGCAAAGTTTAGAGACAATATCACCACATAGATCTAGAAAAGCAACACCAAAGTGTGTAACCCCAAAGTATTTATGTTTTATTCACCAAAAAATATTACAAGAGCTTCCGAGAACAAGTGCACGATTCAAAGATCAAGTGCAAATGACATACAAAGACCTCTAATTTATAAGATAAAATCTCCAACAGCTAGTTTGGTTGATCCTTGTCAAAATGATCTCGACTGTCGAAAATATTTAATTATCTTTTAATCTGGACCGTTGAAATTATAATTTTGAGGAAATTCAAATTTATCATTTAATTCCATTTTAATTAACTTAAAAATAATATTTTTGAGTTAATTACCTCAAAATTTTGACTTTGAATTAACCACAAAGGCCCGAGGGTCCAAAATTTCTTGAAATTCTCAATATTCCCTTGGCCTGGGACCTTTAAAAAAAATTTTTTTAAGGACCCACAAATTTTGCCTTTGAAGAATTTTAACTCACCTAGGACTTAAAATTAATTAAATTTATGGCTTAGGATTTTTAATCAATTTGGCTAGAAAATTTAATTAATTGACTAAGAAGGGATTTAATTATTTTTCCAACCCTCTTTACATAAGATAAATACATTTAGACACATAAAAGGGGAATACGCATTCGTATAGACCCTCAAGGAGCTATAAAATTCTATGACTCAAAACATGATCTAGTAGACCAAGGAGCTTCTATTAAAATAATCTAGCTAATTAGCTATGATTATTCCCAAACTACTTTTATAGAGACTCGATAGAAAACACTAGGACTCACTTAGCATCTTGATGACAAAATCCACCCTAGCTTTGGGGTGAGGCTGGAGGAGAAAACTCTGCTGATCACTTGTGTCGAGAAACACAAATGAAACAGTGAGACAGAAAACCTCATAGGATAGAAATCATCACCAAAATACTAGGTTTACCTAGGTTGTTACATACATGGTGGTCTTACTTAAATCATTTACATCATAAACATGTAGAATGGGTTTACATCATTTATAAAATTGTCGACTGTCGATGAAATTTGAATGGCATGAACACCTCGAACATGATGAGTCCCATTTGCAAAAATGGGGGTGTACTGCTATGGGGTCGTTGACATAGAGTGGTCAACATCTGGCTCTACTTGGGGACACATTGCTTCATTGAAGGAATGTGAGAATCCAGAATCTTCATCCAACCAACACAAAAAACTACATAAGTAGCGTCCATCCAAATATCATCATATAACATTAAACACATGAAAAATAGAAGCTCTTCTATCATCTGTTATTCTACTTGACATGAAAAGTAAATCTAATCTAACTACAAAATGAAATGTTGAAAGGACAAGGAGTACGGTTAGAAATACAATACAAAGGATGCCCAATGGCATCAGATGTCATCTTTGAAGAACAACTTGAGCATTTGGCCATTCGTAGGTAAGTGAAGTGGTTCACCTTCCAATGTGCTCAAGTGGAATGAGTTTTGTCCAACAATTCCTCGGATAATGTAAGGTCCCAACCATAAACTGTCAAATTTCTTATGTTTTCTAGGATTTTCATTCTTTCGATCCTAAAGTAATACCATGTCTCCAACCTGCAAAGATCTAGATCGAGATGATTTATCAAAGATTTTCTTAATGTTAGATTGATTTTTACACATTATCTAAAGCTTTCCTACGAGTTTCATCCAACTCCACAATCTGATCAATTCTATTGTGAACAACATCTTTATCAGTGGAAAAATGTTGAGGTAGTTGGTAAGATGGTAATTTAAGGTGCACAGGCAAAGTTACATCCAAGCCATAAACTAATTCAAAAGGACTTTTACCAGTAGCTTTCTTTTTATTAATTCTATTTGCCCACAAAGGATACTTGATTTTGTTGTCCCAAGATCGCTTATTATCTCCTACTATCTTCTTGATAATGGTTTGAATATTTTTATTACTTGACTAAGTTAGGCCATTACCCCTAGGATAGTAGTTAGATGAATGAGATAATGTAATTCCATACTTAAAACAAAAAAGATGAAAATTCAAAAGAACTAAAAGCCCTGGCATCATCAGTAGTGATCTTGGCAGGGACACCAAATCTGGTAATGATCTGATTTTCAATAAAGTCCATAATGACCTTTTCACTGGCATTCTTTGCAGGAATGGCTTCAACCCATTTAGTAAAATAATCAGTCGCAGTTAAGATCCAGGAGTAGCCATTGCTATAATTTTCATGGAATTTCCCAATGAAATCCAAACCCTAATGTTGAAAAGGTGCCTCAACAACCACAGGTTGTAGGGGCAGGGCAGCTAGCTTCTGCTTCCCAGTGAAAAGTTGACAGGCTTAGCAACTTCTGACAAATTTATGCACATTTGAAAAAAATTGAAGGCCAATAATAACCAACTCTCCGAATTTTATGGGTGGTAGATCTAGTAGCATAATGACCACCACAAAATCCTGAATGAAACTCAGAAATCAACTTCTTGGACTCAACCTCGTCAACACACCTAAGTATTAACCCCTCAAGATTTCTCCACCCAAGGCCATCCTTCATGAGGCAATACTTAGTGGCTTTTAATCTAAGAGCCCTTCTTCTATGAGCAACTAAATGGTCAGGACATGTAAGATTTAACAAATAATAAATAATGCCCTTATACCATTCATGCTTCCCTAACCTTTGCAGCTCAGGTGAAGATGCATCATAAAGATAGATCAAACCAAGCGCTTTCTCATTACCTTCGGTCAACATCTCAGCCAAGCCTTGACCTTTGACTATCTTAGTGGGTCTAATCTCTAGATCGTACTCTTGAATTTTAGTAACCCACCTAGCATGAGTCCCTAAGCAATCAGTTTGAGTTAAGATATCTTTAATTGCTGAATGCGAAATGAAAGCAATAATTTTAAAATAACCCACATAAGTCCTAAAATGCTTAAGAGACTTAACCAAAGAATAGGCTTGCTTTTCCATAGTAGTATACTTTAATTTAGAATTTTGAAGCGGTCTACTCATGAAAGCAATAGGTTGTTCATGACCTTCCTTATTCTTTTGTAACAAGACACCAGCAATAGTATCTTCAGAAGCGAAAGAGAAAATCATAAAATCCTTTGAGTAATCAGGACTCGCCAACAGGAGCTTAAGCAATAGCACCCTTAATCCCTTGAAAAGCCTTTTTACCATCTTCTTTCCATAAAAATTTTACATCTTTTTTAAGAAGACTTTGAATAGGCTTAGCTATTTCTGCGTAATTTGGAATAAATATTCTAAGAAAATTAGTTTTTCTAGAAAAGACTAAAGGGATTTATGATTATCAGGTAGGGGAATCTTTTGGATTGCCTCAACTCTTTCAGGATCAATCTTGATCCCATCTTTGGAGATGATGTGACCAAGTAATTTCCCTTCAGTTACTCCAAAAACAGATTTAGCCGGATTCAAGGAAATCCCAAATTCTCTACATCTATCAAAAACCTGCTTAAGATGACCTATGTGAGTAATACCATCTTTAGAAAAAACAGTAAGATCATCCTGATAAATTTCAATAATTTTTCCAATTAAACCTTTAAAAGCATAATCCATAGCCCTTTGAAAAGTAGTCCCAGCATTAGTCAAACCAAAAGGCATTCTAATGTATTCGAAAGTACCCCATGGTGTGGTGAATGTAGTTTTGTGACGATCTTCTTTTTTAACCCAAACTTGATTGTATCCAGAAAAACCATCTAGCAATGACATTGTTCCTGAACCTGTTACTCTTTGCAACATGGTCTCCATGTTGGGCAAAGGGTAATTATCCTTTTTACATGCTAGATTAAGGTTTCTAAAATCGACACAAAGTCTAATGGTACCATTCTTCTTCCTAACAATCGCCAGGTTGGAACACCATGTTGAATGTCTAGTTTGAGCAATGATTCCAACTGCGAGCATTTTTGAAAGCTCTTTTTGAACTAAAGGGGCTAATTTAGGATTTATTTGCCTAAGCTTTTGACGAAAAGGTTTAGCATTCTCATCTTTCAAAGGGATAATGTGTTGCATGACATCTTCCCTATATCCTTTTAACTCATCATACAAAAATGCTAAAACATCCCTATATTCATGAAGTAAATTGGTCAACTTTTTCCTTTCTTCTTCATTAGTACCTTTACCAATTTTGACAATCTTAGGGTCCTCAGAGGTACCAATATTTACTTCAATGAATTCACTTGTATCCATTTTATTTTCCTCTTTCATCTTTTTGGCATCATGCTGATCAAAGTGATGCTCCAAAGCAACAATATTCCCAGGAGTAGGATTTATAATATCATCGTGATCATCAGATCCTTCCTCCCTAGAAATTATCCGAAAATTTTCAAACTTATCCAAATTATTAAGAAAAAAAATGACCTGCTTTTCATCATTAAAAAATTGCCAATGCTCTGAATTATCCGGGACTGAAGGTCTGAAAATAAATTCCATTTCTATCTTATCCTTAATTAATTCATCAGATAATTGTAAGGTAGAAGTAGCCACAACAAGCTCATTCGCCAAGTTATTCTTTTCTCTTGGGATAACTTCAAGGTTAATGGCGTCAAAGTATTCCATAACATCCCACACATCATTTCGATAATTCCTTAACCTTTGATTCTTACATGTGAATTTATTCTTAACTTGCATGATAACCAAATCAAAGTCTCCCTTGATACTAAGCAACTTAATTCTTAAAGATTTTTCCAACTCAAAACCCAACAACAAGGCTTCATATTCAGCCACATTGTTGGTTGCATCGAATTAAAGTCTAAAAGAAAAATTTTAAATATGAACAAGGGGAGACTTCAATACAATTCCAGCACTCTTACCATACCTAGATGTTGCACCATCAAAATGCATGTACCAAACTTGATCCCTTAGGTCCTAAAAATTCTCATCAACCTTGTCATCTAAAGGAACTATGAAATTAGACATAATAGCATAATTCCCCATGTCAGGTTGTTCCTAATTATTTCATTATGAGGTCTCTTAGGATCTTCTACATGGAATCTTCTTTCAGGCTCTCTATTTAGCTTCACCTCTAGGGGAAGGAATCATAGCATAAGACCAGTTCATTTGAATACTTCCTCCTAGATCAGAGGCCCACTTTCTAGATAACAACATACCCCAAGCATCTGGAACATCAACTACAACTATGTCCATAACAATCATTATGTCCGGGTAAACCGATAAATGAACTTGCAAATCCTTGATTAACCCATGAACTTCAATTTTCTTAGAATCCATGGCACATATGTTGTAGTATGGTCTAGAAACTCTTAGATTAAGTTGTTCCATGACCCTCTTGGTCATGAAACAAGCTGAAGCACCAAAATCTAACATACAATTATTCAATTTATAACCATTAACCATTAAAGTAACAAAAAATGGTTGATGCTCCTTATTATCTGACTCCATTTTTTGCAGATATATAGGGGCATCTTGATAAGAAGCTTCAGGAGTCTTATCTTGAGAAACATAAACATGTGAAACTCCAAGAACATCTAAAACTTTTACCCTCTCAGTGGGAAGCTTTAATATCTCAGTGACGGGCACCAAGATCTTAGCATTATTCAACCATGCACCCAAATCAATATTCAAACCAGGACAAGGATTAAAAATTCGAGGGGGATTTAGATTATTACCTTGCTCTTTATCCCTTCTTTGATGAGTTAACCCTTTGTCCTTAGCAATATCCAAAACTTGAAGAGGAGAAGGTTTTTCACCAAATAATTTAATCATCAAATCCTTCTCATGATGAAAATTATTGATACTATGCGAAGATGTAAAAGGCCTAACATCTTGACTATTTTCCTTAACTTCCATCCAATCTTCCATAAACAAAGAAAACTCCTTACCAACAACATTTATCTGATTACTTGCCCCAAACATTCCACTATTCATGATTCTTTTAACAGTGGGACAAGTAACCTCCTCATGAAGAGCATCACAAGCCCTACAATAAGGTGGAGCTTCATCTACCAGATTAGTAGATTCAAGAGGATTAGGAGGTCTCTGCTCACTAGGCTGGTCTTTTTTCTGCCAAGTATTATTACCTCTATTATTATTATGATTCCTAGTTTGGGAATTTCGCACTTGAGCCCTTTCCATTTGGACCAACCTAGATTGCAAAGTGCTTATTTTCGTAGCATAGTCAAAGATTAATTTCACTTGGTTAAGCTCCATGCTTTCAAGCTTTTGCATTAACTTTCTCATAGGGTCATCATAATTTTATAGAGGCTCTTTACCTTTAGGCCCTTTCAATTTAGTCGAAGCCATATCAAAACCAGGAATTTCAGACTTCCTTTATGCCCTTTTATCCTTTTCAAGTTCTTCGACTAAAGAGGTCTCTGCTCACTAGGCTGGTCTTTTTTTTCTGCCAAGTATTATTACCTCTATTATTATTATGATTCCTAGTTTGGGAATTTTGCACTTGAGCCCTTTCCATTTGGACCAACCTAGATTGAAAAGTGCTTATTTCCGTAGCATGGTCAAAGATTAATTGCACTTGGTTAAGCTCCATGCTTTCAAGCTTTTGCATTAACTTTCTCATAGGGTCATCATCATTTTATAGAGGCTCTTTACCTTTAGGCCCTTTCAATTTAGTCGAAGTCATATCAAAACCAGGAATTTCAGACTTCCTTGATGCCCTTTTAGGCCTTATAATCAACAGTTTTAGCACGCCTTATCTCATATGAAGTATCATAATTAAAAGCATCAATATAAAAATTCAGAAGAGATCCATGAGGAGGCTTATGAGTTTGAGATATCTCCCTAAAAATACCATTAAATCTCTTGTTAAATTCTTCAATCGTTTCATTTTATTTCTTTTTTATGGTACTGGTATCTTTTACCAAATGCCTATCTTCCCTTTTATCACCAAACTTATCCTTAAACACAACTATAATTGAGTCAAAGGTATTGAATGAATTATCAGGTTTTTCAGTAAACCATTCCATAGCATCTGGCATAAAAGTAAGAATAAAAAGCTTCATATTTACATCCTCAAAATTGTTATTTAAGACCACAAATTTATTCCACCAACTAGTGAAAGCAAAAAAATTATCTTTGACACTAACCGCATTATTTCCCTAAAAACTAGGTACCTTTCCATGCCATGTTCAAGGTAATCATTAGGATAACCTCAAATGTTAGTAAAGTTACACGGGGCAAAGATATCCATGATGTCTTGCTGAACAAGATCACAAAAAAGAGAGTGGATATCAGATAGAGCTTCCTGGCCGTGATTAACAAGAAGTGTACGAGAAGAGAGCTTGTGTAATCAGACTCTCAGAACCCTTTCAGGATCTGGAGTAGGATTAACCAAGCTACTTAGATGTATTCTAGTACCAATTCACGTGGAAAATGAAGCCAATGGATTCGCCACTAAGATAGGAAGCTAACTCAAATACCTAAGATGAAAGATGAAAAAAAGAGATGAATGTCGTAAAGCCAAAGTCCAATAGATTGGTCCCCGGCAACGACGCCAAAAAATGTTGTCGCACAGAATGTCTAGACACTGTGACAACGACTCAGATTGGGGGCTGTCACCCTGATCCCCAATCTCTCTAAGTTGTCTCCTTGCAGACTAAGGGAGGTAGACCCTAACGAAAATGAAGAAGGATAACTGGTTGAAAACCAGCCAATTCAGGGGACACAATTAAATGACCAAGTACTTGTTAAGATTATCGAGATTTTATAGATTCAATTAGATTTGAAGTTTAAAACCAGTGCCTTGTGGAGTCAAAATATCCCGTTATGAAATTAAAATCAAGTAATTGATACTTAATTGCTACTAAAAAAAATAAAAAAAATAAAAAAAATCAATCCACCACGATGACATTTGATAAAACACCCTTACAATTATGCATTAACAATGTCCGATAAAGAAATGCAATTTATCATCACTTGAAATATTCTCAAAGTTGACTAAAACAATTAATCACCAATTTCAAGCAACTTAAAACCATAATTAAAGATAGTTCAACAATCATCAACCACAAATAAGCATGAAAGTACTTCGAACCAATAATTTAAATTTCAAAACAAAATTATTATCGTGAGAGAACCATCGAATTTAAATGTTAGACATTTCCAATAATTCCGAATTAAAATGATATTCTAAATAATTCCAATTCATAAATATATAGTCAAGCTTTAGATAAAAAGAAATTTAAAATCCACCCTTGACTATGTAAAAATATATATATATATATATATATATATTTTTTTTTCAATCAAAATTTTTGGTCTTTTTTAAATTTTAATTTTATTGTCTAAAGTTAATAAATCTAAAATTCAAAAAATACTAAATCTAAAACTTAACTCTAGAAATCTTTAAAAAAAAAGAAAGAGTTGAAAAGTGTTAGTAATTTTTTTTTTCTTTTTTTTTTTTAAAACCTAAAGATTAAAACTTAAAGGAAAGCTAAACTATATCAAAGCTTAAAAAAAAGTTTAAATTAAACGTAAATGTTAACCAATCTTAGCAAAATCGTAAGTCTAAAATTTAAAACTAAAAATAAAATCTAATGTTAATGTTGAACAAAAATGGGAAAAAAAAAAATCAAAATCAAACTGGAAAAAAGCGTGAATAATATGGGTTATGATAATGTTTTGTTTTGTTTTTGTTTTTTTTTTTGGTTATGCAGGTCAAAGGAATGCGTACAAGAGGCAGCCATCAAGCAGACAACGAAGCAGCGTGAAATGAAGGAGGGATTATGTACGGGCAGCGATGGACGAGAGGGACGCGAAGGTTTGAGTGAGCACTGTGTGAAGGAAAGGGATTGACGCAGAGATGGGGAACAATGGCAGCGTATTGAGAAATGCGTGAAGGAAGAAAACTGTAGCGGATAGGAGCAACGACAAAGTTGATAAAGGGCTGCAGACAGAACTAGCAATGTAACTAGAGATGCGGGTAGAGGGAATGAGATGTGTGGCCTGCAGCGTACGGACAACGTGAAAGACCAACGGCAGACATGTAGCAAAATAAAAAATAAAAAAATTCAGGCACACGAATTTCGAATAATTTTCTTCAGGCAGCAATAAAGTTTTACCAGTATAACTCAAATTTTAAAAATATTGATTTAGATGCACCTGAGATTTACACTTTTGAGGTAAAATAACACCCAAATCTGTAGGCAAAACTGATCCCGAGGCCAGATCTTACCCTCTAGGGCCTAGATCTGGCTCAGATCTAAAAAATTTATGAGAATCTCCCTATAAAACCTGCACAAAACTAGAAAAACGAGAAATCCAAATCCAACAAATATGTACAAAAATAAACCCTTAAACCCCGGTGAATATTTGCAGAATTTACAATGCTATATTACAAATAAAAAGCCCTCATGGCCAGGTTTAAAACCATTTTGCACAATTAATAAAAAGCGAAATTAAGAGGGGCACAAGCCCAAGAAGACCTTGCAAAAAGACAAAATTCCGTAAGATAACTTTGGGAACTAGGAAACAATGAGATTTTTCAGATTTTCTGATATTTGAGAGTCTGATGATCTAACTGAAGACTTCTCCAAACTCTCAAATCTTGAAAAATGATCTCTGCACACTCAGATCTGAATTTTAGATTGACAGAGATTTAAAAAATAACCATGAGACCTTTCAGAAAAATAGATAACCGATATTTCCGTCAAATCAAAATGAAATTTTAGAAACTCAGAAAACTACACAAGATACCTGTATGCAGATCAATCCATAAAGGCCATCAACCATCAAAATGCCAATAAAAGTAGCAAAGTTTAGAGACAATATCACCACATAGACCTGGAAAAGCAACACTAAAGTCTGTAACCCCAAAGTCTTTATGATTTATTCACCAAAAAATATTACAAGAGCTTCCGAGAACAAGTGCACGATTCAAAGATCGGGTGCAAATGACATACAAAGACCTCTAATTTATAAGATAAAATCTCCAACGGCTAGTTTGGTTGATCCTTGTCAAAATGATCTCGACCGTTGAAAATATTTAATTATCTTTTAATCTGGACCGTCGAAATTATAATTTTGAGGAAATTCAAATTTATCATTTAATTTCATTTTAATTAACTAAAAAATAACATCTTTGAGTTAATTACATCAAAATTTTGACTTTGACTTAACCACCAAGGCCCAAAGGTCCATAATTTCTTGAAATTCCCAATATTCCCTTGGCCTGGGACCTTTAAAAATTTATTTTTTAAGGACCCGCAAATTTTTCCTTTGAAGAATTTTAACTCACCTAGAACTTAAAATTAATTAAATTTTTGGCTTAGGATTTTTAATTAAGTTGGCCAGAAAATTTAATTAATTGATTGAGTGGGGATTTAATTAATTTCTAACCCTCTTTACATAAGATAAATACATTTAGACACATAAAGGTGGAATACCCATTCGTATAGACCCTAAAGTAGCTACCCAATTCTGCGACTCAAAACATGATCTAGTAGACCAAACAACTTCTAATAAAATAATTCAGCCAATTAACTAGGATTATTCTCAAACTACTTTTACAAAGACTCGATAGAAAACACTAGGACTCACTTAGCATCTTGATGACAAAATCCACCCTAGCTTTGGGGTGACGCTAGAGGGGAAAACTCTGCCGATCACTTGTGTCGAGAAACACAAATGAATCAGTGAGGCAAAAAACCTCCTAGGATAGAAATCATCACCAAAATACTAGGCTTACCTAGGTTGTTACATACATGGTGGTATTACTTAGATCATTTATATCATAAACATGGAGAATGAGTTTACATCATTTTTAAAATTGTCGAGTGTCGATGAAATCTGAATGGCGTGAACAGCTCGAACATGATGAGTCCCATTTGCAAAAATGGGGGTGTACTGTTATGGGGTCGTTGACACATAGTGGTCAACACCTCTTTTAGAGTGAAAAGAGATTTGTATCTTAACTCCAAATATATATATAACTAGCATAGATATATCTTAACTTGAAATCTACCCACCATTGAGAGGGATTAAATCTTTTAAGTTGCAAGCCTCTTTTAGAGTGAAAAGAGATTTGTATCTTAACTCCAAATCTACCCAACATAGAGAGGGATAAAATCTCTTAAGTTGCAAACCTCTTTTAGAGTGAAAAGAGATTTGTATCTTAACTCCAAATCTACCCATCATAGAGAGGGATAAAATCCCTTAAGTTGCAAACCTATTTTAGAGTGAAAAGAAATTTGATCCCTCTCGGCGCAGATCTAGAGTTAAAATGAATCTAGGTTGGTCATATAACAATCTCATATAAACATTTAATATCAAAATTTTCATTATAAAAAAATATCCTTATCTATTTTATTAAATAATGATAAGTCATTGGTGGTGGTCCCTTCTCTCTCTGACTATTTAGTTGTGCTCGTGCTCTATTGTGAACTCCCTAATCAATTTCAATACTATGGAAATTATTTAGGGGATTTCAGAGTTGTGGGTATTTTTGGGTTTGTTTAAGGGCAATGAAAAGTTCACAAGTTGTTTTAATGTTGGGGGAATTACTCGAGCTTCTTTGCATTCTTCATCCATCAGTACCATCGTGCCTAGACACATAATGTGTTCCAAATGAGTTATATGCAATCAAGGGTTTGACGGGTGCTCCAGAACCGTTGAGGTAGACACATTTCTGGTAGCCCAAGCTAGGAAAGTAGTATAGAGTTTTCACACAAGCACTCCCCCTTACATTAGGATTGAAATTCAATCAACTCGAGAAGAAATCATGCAGGAAAACATATTCCTCTTTGTTTCTAAAGTCAATGTTGATGTTATGAGTTGGGTTCTAGATGTAGGTCACAGTAGAGGCAAAAGAAATCGGCGTGTACAAGCAATTCAACTTTATTGACACGTCAAAACCCTTATAGGCAAAGTTATGCAAGACATAGGTTATGAGCGCACAAAGATAGCCTCCGCGCTAAAGAATATCCATTCGGAAATCAAGCACTCGCACACCCACATCACGAGCATGAGCTCAAGGCTTGCTCATCCAAAAGTGCACCTCAATTACAAAAATCTCACTTTCCAAATACCCCTAACACCAATATTATTCATATCAAAATATTTAAATCCTCATAATAATGCATAATCTTCTTATGGTAGAATTTGCCTAAATTTTAAATTTTTACATAATAAATATTATTTAGTAGTAACCCTAAACTAATGAACTATATCTCTATATTGAACATTTACTATTTTATTATAACATTTACATGTGCTTAATTTCTCTTTAAAAATAACTAGCCTAACTAAAATCCAATATAAAAATTTGAAAATTACTCCTCCATCCTTATTGCTCTTCTAATTTCCTTTTAAAAAAATAAAAAATTCAATATCTATATAACTAAAAGTACTAAT